>CM072788.1:1915317-2521090 GCA_036983795.1 Megachile lagopoda | reverse complement strand
ACAAAATCATGTACAACGAATTCATCTAATTAGAAAGTAAAATTAAAATTAATTGTGAAATTGTTAAATTAATTGTAAGATTTTAATTTGTAATAAAATATGATTGATCATGTAGCAATCATATAGGTAGACTCATGTCTATAAATCGAAATTTCAAGTTCTAATAAAATAATAAATTAATTACCATTTCATTTTACTTTCCCCTCATGGATTTCTTACCTAAGTACTTTGTCGCAGGTATAAAAAATAAAAGTGCTATATTGAATCATAGTTCGCTGCTTTCCTTCCTCTTAGATGGCGAAACTGTTGAAGGACGTGCTTCAGCAACAGCGAACAACTACTTAAACGCAATAAAAGATCTTAGATGAGTAACTTGATACTTGTTGTAAAGTTTCTTTCCCACGAAAGAAAAGATTAAAGGAATGGTATTGGCCTGCGAGCTTATTCTTATTTTCAAGAGACATAAAAAGAACCAATGACATTCAATGTAATAAATACGATGAAAGATCAACTTGAAGCTTGAGATATACAGTTGAGATGTAGGACAGGAGACTATGGGACATAAGAACGTATTACAATAATGAAATCACAACCCTTAATTTCAACCGAGTATTATTTACTCAAATTCGTGTTCTAATGCTATTTATATATTTGTTTAAATAATTTTGTTACAATTTTACAATTAGTATATTAGAAATAACAGACTGCTTAATTTAAGAAGTAGGAAACTTTTACATATAGCTATTTGGGGATTTGGTGACTTGAAAATTTGAAAGTGAAAAAATTGAAAATTCAAAAATTTGGTAAAATTAATAAACTCAGAAAATAAGGGAAATTCGAGAAATTTGAAAAATATGGGGAACTTGGAACATATGAGAAGTTAGAAAAATGTATAAAATTTGGAAATTTAAGAATAAAGATATTAGGAAATTAGGAAAGCAGAAAATTTGCAAACCAGGAAATTAGGATATTAGGAAATTAGGAAATTAGGAAATTAGGAAATTAGGAAATTGGAAAATTGGAAAATTGGAAAATTAGGAAGTTAGTAAAGTAGGAAATCAGGAAATTATGAAGCTAATAAAATAGGAAAGACGAAACTTTGAGAATGTGGAAATTTTTACATTGACATTTCTAGAATTTGCGAATGCGAGTATTTGATAGTTTTAAAATTTGGAAAATTAGAAATTAGGGAATTCTGGTAATTTGAGATTATAGGAATTTATGAATTTAATATTTAGCAAACATAAAAATATAGTAAACTTCCAAATTAGACACTTCGAAGACTCGGAAATCTAAAAACTCCCAAACTAACAAATTTTTGAATTTGTATATTTAGAAATTTGCAAATTAAAAATTTCGAAAATACTAGAACTTTGATATTAAAAAATTGAATATGTCTAAATCCCTTGGGTGTTCAAAATATGAAAGTTGAAGTAAATCAGTTTCTAGTCCGATTAGAAGCTTTCTAAAAGCGATGAGCAAGAAAAAGGAAAAAAGAGAAATGAAGGACGATGAGAGGAAGAGAAGCGAGGAAAAAGGATTAAGGCCGTATTATTGGTTTCGCGAGTTACGTCTCGCTTCTTGGAAAAGTTGAAGCAAAGCTGTCGTGGTGGCACGTAGTAGAAACGAGTTCAAAAAGCGCGGCGAACTTCCGCTTTAATAAGCCAGAGCTTCCTAAGAGCTCGAGCTACCCGTTTCCTTATCTATTCATTCTTTTTTTCCCTTCATTTTATATTTTTATTGCTTCCCTTCGAGTCTTCTACTTCTACGCTTCTTGATGCAATTTCGTTGTAAGCCACGGATACGCAAGAAAACGTCGTGCAAACATGATTCCTTCAAAACAGATTGTTCAAATTTATCTTCATTTATGATTGATCATAGTATTACGTCATCGGGTACAAGTGAAAATATTTTGAAGCGATAGTACCCTTTCAGCGCTTCATTTTTCATTCGTTAAACGAAAGAAGCTCATCAAAATTCCGAGTATATAAATTAATTTATTCGTTTACGATAAATTAATTTGGAAACGTAAGGATTTTCGAAAATGGTAATTTAAAAAATTTGGAGACAGAAATTTTGTTACAAGTTTCAGGGGAATTTAGAAATTTTTAAAATTAGAAAGCGTAAAACTTGGAAAAATAGTAAAATAGGAAAGCGAAACTTGAAAGCTTGAAGATTTTTAAATTCAAAGATTTAAAAATTTGAAAATCTGAAAATTTGAAAATATGAATACTTGAAAACTTGAATACTTGAATACTTGAATACTTGAATACTTGAATACTTGAATACTTGAATACTTGAATACTTGAATACTTGAAAACTTGAAAATTTAAAAACTCGAAAATATAAAAACTCGAAAACGCAAAAATTGGAAGAATTGAGAACTTGAAAGTTTTCCTTGGAAAACTTGAAAAGTGACCTTGAACACTTGAGAACTCGAAAACTTGAGAATTTAAAAAATTGTAAACATGAAGATTTCAAAACTTGAAAATATGGAGGTTTAAAAATTTTGTCCTCAAAGTTTTGACTTTAACTTTACAATTTTCTAGCCCGCGTTTTGTCATTAATTTTATACAATCATCATTTAATGTTTATCTTGTTGCGTAATTTTTGGATTTGTTATGCGAAAAGGATTTTGAAGTTGTATAACGAATGAACACACTTCTCATCTCCAGCGTAAGCTTCAATTTCCTCCTAGTTTGCAAAACGAACGTAAGCTTTTCTTTCAAAAAAAAAAAGAAGCGGAGTATGATCCCCTGGCAATTTTCACTAAATCAAAGAAGCAACTTACAAAATGATAATATTGAAAAAGGAGGAATATTGAAATTGCAGTTTAAATGAAACGCTTCCCATAATTTCCGTAAAATACTGATAGGCAATGGGGCAATTTTATCCAGGTTTAGACGAGGAAATTATTTATTATGCTACAGGAAATTTATCTTCTTTTGATCATAAAGGATGGTACTATTACTCATTCGTTTGAAATGAAATATGCATTTAATTCTACTTCGTCGAAAAGATGAAACATCTTTCATGTTCGTGAACAGGTTTCACATAAAAAGTTCCTAGAAATAATTAACGCAAGTAAATGTATCGTTTATGAGTATCAAGAGCATTTTATGCAACAGACATATCATCTAGAATGTCAGCACAGAAAAATCAAATAACTGCTGTGGTATCGTTGAAATTTCTACTAAAAGTTGCAAAGGAGATTATACGTAAATGATAAAACTTTTCAAGGATTATAAATGCTTGAAATAATGGTTTTATTATTAATTAATTTGTTACGTCGCCTCGTGTTATATTACCATGTGTTGCATAATAAGGTTATGTTAAATTATCATTTGTTTGGGCGTCGCATATTAAACAGCTATGAAATAGATCTCCACGTTTTATATTACTACGAATTGTATAACCACATGCTATATAGCCACGCATCTTATAACCGTGCGTTATCTATATCTATATATCTGCCTATGCAGACGTAATGAAACCAAAGGTTATATTCACACACGTTATATTCATATACGTTAAACAGTCACGTGTGATATAGCCACGCGTTATATTGCAATATATTATATTACCATATATTACATCATTTTACGTTACCATACTTTAAATCGCTGCAAGTTCAATTGCCACGTGTTAAATTTACTCTTCATTATTTGATCACCAGAAAGGAGCTATTCTGTATTGCCAATTTCAAGAGATTTCGCCTCACCGTCCATTGCAATATAACGAGAGTCTACTATATTAAAATTCTAAGATGTTACTGTAGAACATTAAAGCATCATATCTATAAAATAATCCCACATCTCGTTCTATATCGCCAATTTAAAGAAATTTTCCAACCCCACAGCCTCATTCGTGACAATATAGAGTTAACCATATTAAAATTCTAAAATATTACTATGTAGCATCGGAGTACCATTTTTATAAAACACACTTACATTTTCTCAATATGGCCAATATCAAGAGATTTTCCATTCCCACAGAATTCGTGGCAATATAACGAGAGTCTACAAGAATTCAAAAATATCATAGATCAGAGTATCATGCTCACAAAATACAGCCCCATAAGAATCTATACACGCTGGAGTATCAAATATTACACAGTACTAATTGTAACCGGATAATCGTGATCCCTTAGATCAGAATATTATCGTTGAAAATGGAGACATATCGAACGAACGTTAACATAACCGTGTATCTGCGGCAATGGTATCCGAAACGGGTTTCCGTTGTGATACGACAGCCACACAACGAAACAATCGGGTGTACGCGGTAATTTCCCCAGGCCGCGTACGATCATCGATGATGCTTGTAGCGGTCTACGCTCACGCAATTCCGTCCTGATTAGCCCGTGCACGATGCACCGACATATTTAACTAACTAATGCAGTTGCAAATTAGCTATTAGTAGGTGTTACACGCGGCGGCAGATAGGCGTGCGCCAGGTAATCAAATTAAATGGAATAGTTACTGTCTCCCGTGTCGGGAAACTGCATAACCCTGTTAGCCTAACTGCACAAAGTGCACGCGTTTCGAATCTATGCACAGATCCAAACGGCGTGGATAGTACATCTGCTACGCGTGACACACAGCCGGCACCGTATCGCATCGCGCGAATAACATGTACAAACAGCAGCACGAGCCGCGATAGATGAAATCCACGTGGATCCTTCGAGAATGTTGTCGCGTCGCGGCAAAATATTGAAATGTCTGTCAAAGGGAAGAACGTGGCCGGAAAATCGAATTCGTACGCAGAGACTGGTTGATACGGGAAAAGGAAGCTATTTTAGTTCCATCGACGCGATGTGGATGCAACAGCGAAACACAGGGACGCGGAAAATGCACTCAAACTGAATCTGTAATGGCTGACGTGGCGTCAGCCATCCCGGGAGATTATCAGATTTGGATTTGCTGGTACGAGCGTTCAGTGTAATATCAGTGCTCGGGGCAAATGATTAGAGCAGTCAAGACCAACTGAAGGCGTGCGCCAAAATTGAAATCAAATTTATGGAACTGACGCGGGAAATATCGGAATCTGTAAACATAAAGATTTGGGAATATATAATCTAGAAAACAAACATGGCAAATATAGGGATTTGGGAATACGGAAATGTGGGAACAAACATATTTAGAATATTGAAAGTGGAATATATGGAGACCCAAAAATGTGTCAAACTTGGGGAATATAAGAATTCTGAAATTTGAAAATTGTAAAACTTGTAAATATGTAAGTTGCAAAAGGATATATAACTAATTAAAATTGAGTATAATCAAATTTTCCATCATTACAATAAAATCATTCAACATTTACCACCAAATTTAATAATAAACACGAAACCAAATACATATAGAGTTCCCGTATACCTATTTAGTTACTGCTCTTTATTTTAGTCGAGATAGTAGCACTAATCTATTCATGTATGTATCGAATAAGTTTGATAATGTTTACCGAGTTCGATAACCATCATTCGATTTGCTGTAACAGTAACATGCTAAAACTTCCGAGAACATCCAGTATAATGAACCGATAATATTCTATTCATGGTATTTGCCGTGACCGTCTTCCGTTAGTTTCGTACACCAAATCCGACCGCCTAACACGATACTCTTGTTCTATTTGAATGGCTCTCTTGCATCCTTTGTACTTGTATCGATACACTTTCTAACGTACACAGATCTGTTTCTCTGAGCAACTTTGTGCAAACATTTGCACAATGTGTGTTCAATGTCCTACAGCAAGGAACAACTAAATATTTGGTCCATTCACGGAATTAAAGTCAAATCTCATGTTATTAATAACGAAATATTACGATGACTTTCAGAAAGATATTTTGCTACGAATGATGTACATTTACTTCAACTTTAAACGTAAATTTTTCCTTACTCTTGAGAGTTGCGTGTTACGGTTTCGCAAAATGACTACTTTTGATGTACTCTGTAATTGTGCGAAGTTTGAAGAAAATCGGTGGTTCAAAGATGGCGGGGTTGTTAGAATGGAACAAGCAGCAAAATGTAAAAGAGGATTAGGTACTAGTTAGACAGTGATAATGCAGAGTATTTACGAACCTGTGTAAGCTGGTCTGTCGCAGCCTCGGTAGCAAGTCTGGCAAGGCCCTCCTCATACCTCTCCAGAGCCGTCAGTCTAAGCAGCAAGTTTTGCAGCAGTGCCGAAACTTCCAACCTGGCCGCAGCGTCGACCGCAGCGACCTTCTGCGTGATGGACCTGACGTGACCCATCACCCTCTCGTCCCGGAAGTCGTACGGGAATGTTTCTGTCCATTCGGCTAGCAACTGCACCAGTCGCGGTACGAAACGCTGTAGACGTTCCTAGAACACGTCATGCAGCTCTGGTTATCCTAACTTTTTCATTCGTACACCCTTCACTGTGATATCCTATCTGGACATATGAGCTGTTTATTTTAACAGTGGGGCAAGTCCATTTTTTTGTTATTAACAAATATGCATTTCAATAAATTCAAAAATATTGGTGAGTTATCAGAGATTTTCTTATATTTTGTAATGATAGATGCCCAACAGCTTCATCGTCGGTTCATCGTTCATTTTCAGAAATGTTTGTAGTTTACAACCAAAAAATCCCATTTTAAAAAAGACCGATGTTATAAATTCAATAAATTAAACTCATCTTAATATGGAATGAAGTTACTCTGCTAATTAAAAGTGTACCATGCTTCTCTAAACCCTGAGCACTATTTTTTAGCTGCGAATCCCACTGGAAAAATTACTTAAATGGACTGAACTAATTAAATAAAAGTAGAATTTACATAAAATATTATCGGTGGCCAATATTTAGTTTTCTTTTTTATCGAATTAAGGATAGTGTATGTTCATTATCCAATACTGTTTAATGTACTGGCAAAAAGAGATAAAGGATTTATTATACGCAAATGGACTTGCCTCTCTTTCAAATTAAATGAATAATTCTAATCGTTACTTAAAGGGATAATATTACAGTTGTTCAGTTAGTTTTTTTCTTAATTTCTTTGAATGAGTTTTATCCAAATTATCTTGACGACTCTAAGATTCTTTCATTACCTTCATGAAGTAGGTTTATAAGATATATAAGAATTAAAAAACCTATGAATTTAATAGCCCATTTTGTTCAATAAACAACAAAACATTGATATTTATTAAGCACAATAAATATCAATGAACTTTATACCTTCAATTGAACTTAGGAATATATTTAGGTGATTAGGTGAATACGATTAGTAATATAATATCACCATGAACTTTGTCAAATCGATTAACATAACCTCTAACCTCATAAAAATTAATCAATTTTAACTTAATTGAATTAAATATTTATTCTAAGTTAACTGAACGTTATTTAGCGAAATTTAACGTATTCTATCTTAACCTAACCATTAATTTTAATAGATTTAATCATATTCAATATAATTTAATGTAACTTGATTTAACGTTGTTTAATTAAAATTTAAACTATCTTTAACGTAACCTAAATTAACTGTATCTACTCTAGTTTAATCTAACTTACTCTTATCCAATGCAATTTAACGCACCTTACCTTAAACTAATCTTCAACTTTACCTAATATAATCTTATCCAATGTAATTTAAGTTCTCCTAACTTAACTATATTTATCCTAATTCAGCCAAATGAGTACCCGAGTCTAACTTACCCTTATCTAATCTAATTTAGCGTACCCTATCTCAACCTAGCCTTTAACCTATCCTAACTTAACCTTACCTAATATAATTTAAGCTAACCTAACTTAATCGTACCTAACGTAACCTAACTCCACATAAAACCCCTTCGCCAAATCACCCAAATGAAAACACCTGAAGCACGCGCAGTTCAAATCGATTAAAACCGAGGAAACTGCGTAGAAAACCAAAAGAGGCGGTAGAAAGGTCCAAAATGATGCGGGTTTTAGATTAAAAACAAAAAAGAGGAGAGAAGACAGAGAAGGAAGATGGGAATTCATTTGCGAGCGAGACTTTTCTGGCCTGGATACGCGTGCTCGTTATTACAACACGGAACGAGAACGAGCGTGCAAGGGGGTAGATTCACTTCGAGGGGGTGAATGCAAAAGGGGGTCGAGACTGGGAGACGATGAAACGATAATACACGAGGTGGCCGTAAAGTGCACACCCGGAAGGATCTGACTCTCTCTGTCGCTCTTGACGAATGCTTTTGTGGGACCCACCTTGCCACCCTCTCCATTCAGGTTTTGCTGATGCTCGCAGAGGGCGCAGACTTCGCCCAGAAGCTCGTGAGGCTTGATGAAGAGTCTGGCACTCAGCAAAAAGGCGAACAGGTATGCCCGATCGGGATAATATTCCTCGGTTGGTACCATGTGTTGCACCAAGGCTTCCAACGAACCCGAGACCAGGTTCCCGTCTCGATACACCAGAGCCTGAAATGAAATAGAGAATTGTTTAATTGATTGCGAACAACGTGGTCCAGAGTATCTCTGCAGGGTGTGGAAGGACCGAAGCGTACGTGATCGTGCATGCTACACGACTGTAAGGTTAGGTCCGTTCGTAGCTTGTCGAGTGACGAGCTGACTTTGGGAAAATTTCGTTTAAATGGAAATTTGATATTTTTAGCGATTATTGCATTAAAAATTTAAGGGTTGAGATTTTAAATTTTCTAGGGATAAGTGCTGATGATGCTGGTAGTAACGTATCTAATAAATGAATGTGAAGATAATTAATGTTGTGTCACGTTACATCATATAACATTATTTATCACGAAAAATACATGTATTAAACAATATACGTATTTGTAAGAAGGATCTATCACTTAGCTTTAGATTACATGATTTTTAAATTTTTAAAATAATGAATTACTGAATTTAGAAATTTGAAGATTCCAACAGTTAGAAAGTTAGAGATTAAGAATTTTGGAACATTTGGAGATTTGTCAGTGTAGGAATTCGTGAATGTATTAATTAACGAAATTGTGAATTTGAAAATTTTAGAATTTTGTAATTTGGGAATTTGGGAATTTGGGAATTGGAGAATTTGGGAATTTGGGAATCTGGGAATTGGGGAACTGGGGAATTTGGGAATTTGGGAATTTGGTAATCTGGGAATCTGGGAATCTGGGAATTTGGGAATTGGGGAATTTGGGAATTTGAGAATGTGAGATTTTGGGAATTTGGGAATTGGGGAATTGGGGAATTTGGGAATTGGGGAATTGGGGAATTTGGGAATTTGAGAATTAGTGAATTTAAAAATTTGGGAGTGTGGGATGTATGGGAGTTTAGGAATCTGGAAATTAGTATTTGAGAATTTGTCAATATAAGAATTTAAAATTCGTAAATTTCGGAACTTGTGAATTTGGACATCTTGGAATCTGAGAATATAGGTGTTTGCAAATTTGGGAATTTAACACCTTGAGAGTTTGAGAATTTTTAAAGTTAGAAATCTAGGAATAAATTCGAAAATTTATTTTTATCTAAATTATTTTCCAAATTATTTATTCTATAGAATTTTATGTATCTACACAACAAAAGCCACCTGCATCTTCCAAAATAGTCCGAGTACCCATCAAAACTATAAAATACCATCTACATCAAATCTACAATATAATACCCAACTTCAAAATAAATTTAAAATTTCACTTGGTCGAAAGCTCCAAACGAGGTACCTTATGCCAAATTTGTCCAAAGAAACCCGTATAACATCCCTTATGCTTGCATCCAACAAAAGCGGTTTTGAGTGGGAGAAACGGGAAGAACGGGAGAGGAGCGGTGTCTAGCAGGATCAATGTTGAAAACAAAAACAGCCGGCCAGCTCGCGAAACTCAAGCAAGCTCGGTGACGTTGGAATGTTTTATAACGGGTGGACCGTACCGTTTTCTTCTTCCTCCTCGCGTTTTCTCCGACGACCGCGGCTTCGCTTTTTTTCGGACAGAAACCACGATGCCGGGGAACGCAATGAATAGCCGCAATTGTTACGGTGACGACAAAAGTTTAGCTAAAACGCTGGCTCCCGGTTTCGCGGATTTGTTTACCGCCTCTCTTTGCCCGCAGCTTGAGATTAAATGCATGCCGCGATTGTGCAAGAATGCGTTTAAAAAAAAAAAGATTGCTATTAAGTCGAGCGTATTTTGGGTAATTAGGAATAGCTGGAATTATTGTCGTTAATTAAGGTTTACTTGTAAATACAGTCCCTGGCCACCGAATTGGGACCACTACAAATTTTCAGCATTTTTCACGTTTTCTGTCAAATTAAAAGGGCTGTTCAAATTGTAATATAATTTATTAACTACTAACACGACACACTATTATTGTAAAGAACATTGTTAACACATGTTAATATCTTGTATTTCTACCCTTTGCTTTTACCTCTTGTTTTTATATCTTTTTTATATCTTC
The DNA here is from genome assembly GCA_036983795.1 of Megachile lagopoda. NCBI lineage: Eukaryota > Metazoa > Arthropoda > Insecta > Hymenoptera > Megachilidae > Megachile > Megachile lagopoda. The sequence continues at coordinate 2,510,713 of CM072788.1, read as the reverse complement.
ATTATTTTTCCAAATATCTGTAATTCTTTTCAACTCAGATAATGTGGTTGGAGAGTTGTAAACTAGTCTTTTGAGTAGGCTCTATTCTCCTTTGTCCTCACGCGCTTTCGATACTTGAGGCTAACGTAAACGTTCGCAATGCCCTTAATCTCTCATCACCCACATAATTTATTATCACGATAGTAACAAATTGCTATGTACACAGTATGTCTGAAAAGTAACGGAACATTTTAAATAAAAAAAAAGTATTAGTTATTTTGGCCAAATTAATTTTTTTTATTCAAGTTACATCCCTTCCGCATCAATACACCGCTGGGCACGCTCAGGCAATGTTAGCATAGATTTTTTTATGTCGTTTTGCGGAATCGCTTCAATCACCCTTGTCACAGCTGCTTGGACTTGTGTAATAGTGTCATAAAACGTTCCTTTCATGGCTAATTTCAATTCTGGAAAAAGGAAGTAATCGCATGGAGGTAAGTCGGGCGAATATGGAGGATGTTGGAGCACACAGATTTGTTTTTTCGACAAAAATTCACGAACAGCGACAGTTCTGTGACATGGTGCATTATCATGCAACAGAATCCAACTCCCTGGCGCTCGATATTCGGGCCTCACACGAACGATTCTTTTCCACAAACGTTCCATAACACCCAGATAATATTCGCCATTAACATTTTGTCCCTGTGGAACGAATTCCTGAAGTATAATACCTTTAGTATCGTTTAGAATTTAGAAAAATCCAAAACCTGGCTTTGGGTCGTCTTCCAAAGTATCACGACCATCCTGGAATCGCTTATACCACTCGAACACACGTGTACGGGATAAACAATCGTCGCCATAAACATTTTTTATTAATTCAAATGTTTCTGTAAAAGTTTTACCGAGCTTTACCGAGCAGAATTTAATATTCGCTCTCTGCTCCATCGTGATTTTGTGACACGGTGACTAAAGCTTCTGTCGCTTTAAACGCTATAAGTTTACAATTCGTTGCTCGATTCGAATAACGATTGATTTGTTTTGTAGGGGAGGAATACTGTTTTCAGATAGCATATTGTTTTAATAGATGGTGCTAGTACTTTTCCTTGAATTTAAAAAGTTCCGTTACTTTTCAGACATACTGTATATATATCGTTATCAACGTATTTAGTAATAATTTTGCACGACTTAAGACAATTTTCCATATGACATAATGTTATAGCCATTAAAGTGAAATTTTTGTACGTGGTTCTAATTCGATGGTCAGGGACTATAATTAAATCTTCAATTTTTCTTTGCAATTTTATGTGAAATGGTCAGTCAAATATCAGAAGAGGTACATATCCGGCATTGTATGCTTTTCGAATTTTACAAGGGTAGTAACACAACAGTTACTATCAAAAACATTTGCGATGTTTATCCAAGTGTATTCGAGGTTCGTAAATGCCAAATGTAGTTTCCATTTAAATCCATCAACACTTTTCAAGGGACAACAAATTTGAAAATTTTTTTGACATCCAAAATGCCATTTTCAGTTATTTTACTCAAAAACCAATTGATTCTTATTGATCCAGCATTGAAAATTTGCATACTAGTTGGCAAAAGGTTATTAATAACGTAGGTGATTACTTTGTTGATTAAAAATTTATTTGTTTGAATTTAATGTAAAAAGAGACATTACTTTCCGGTCCCCCTAATATTAGAATTTAGAAATATGGAAAATGTAGGTATAAGATTGTTTCTCATTCAAATAGTTCTTGAATTGGAGAATTTTTAAATTACTAAAAAGAAAATTTGAAAATTTGAAAACTTGGTGATTTGCCAATTTGGAAATGAAAAAATATGGGAAATAGGAATATGGAGATGTTAAAATTTGAAAACTTGAGAAATAGAGAATTTTGAAATTGGGTAGCTTGAAAATTTGAGAATTTAGAAATTTCGAAATTAAAAAAATTGGAAGCCTAAGAAATAAGAAATTTTGAATTTCAGAATGTAGCAGTTTTTAAATTTTCGAACTTGAGGGTTTTAGAATTTTTAAATTTTATGATTTCTCGATTTGAAAGTCTGAAAATTTTGTTTACAATTTTATAGTTTAGAAATTTGAAAATTAAAAAATATAATAATTTAATAATGCTAGAAATTTGAGAATTTGAAATTTTAAGATCTGTCAATTTGTAAACTAGGGAATTTTGGAAATTTCATAATTCGAAACTTTTACATTTAGATGCTTATTGTTATTTCTATAATTAATCAGTGTTGCTATAAATGTAGTATTCTCCTATTAAAAAAAAAAAAAAAAACAATGAAGAATCAATAATATCGTAGTCGTCTTAATTAGCAGAAAGCTGTAATTAAGCGGCGACGATTTCTGCCTTAAGGGAGCAATAAAACAAACGGCTGGAAACTTCCATTCTGTAAGCCGTCGAGTTATTTCCTTCTTTTCTCTCGTTTTGTTTCGATTTCTTATTATTTCTTCTTCTCCGTGTGTTCCTTCTCGTCCTCCTTTCTCATTTTAACGGTTCAAGAAATTTGATCATTGTTTTAATTAACATTTCAAATAAAATTCTTCAATTTAAGTTTTCGAAGTGTTCCATATTGATTCAAATTTCTATTAAAATTTCATCAAGGCAATTGATAAATTTATTTCAAAATGTTAGTAATAAATTTATATTAAAATTGAACTAATAAACTTTTGTTCTCAAAAATTGAACATATTAAGAACATTATATTTGAAAATATTTATTTTGAAATAATTATCAGTGTATATTTTTATTTAATAAATTTTAACATTTCCTGAATCGTTAATTTAATGCAAAGTTCGTCTCTTATTAGGCAGATTGAATAATAATTTAAAGTTGATTTAGATTTAGATTGAATAATAGATGAAAGTAGATTTTACGGAGACTGAACAGTAATTAAAAGAAGATTTACACAAACTAAATTCTAATTGAAAGTGGATTCAGATTGACTCAAGTAAACCAAATAATGACTGAAAGTAGATTTAGTTAGATTTACATAAACTGGAAAATAATTTCAAATAGATGATGATAGATTTATATAAAACGGATAATAGTCGCGAGCAGATATAGACAGATTTAGATGAAGTAAATAGTAATTGACAGTAAATTTAAATAGATTTAGGTGAATTGAATAATCATTGAAAGTAAATTTAGATTTATCTAAATGGAATATTGATTACAAATAGATGTAGATGGATTTAAGTGAATTAAATAGTGGTCGACAATAGATTTCAGGTAAATTTACCGTAATCGAATAATAATTGCAAATGGATGAAAGATTTAGATGAACTGAATAATTGAAAGTAGATTTACGCAAATATAGGTAGATTGGATAATTTAATTAAAAGTCGCAAACGTTAGAAGTAAGTAATCCAAATTCGATCATATTCGCGTAGAAAATTTGAAAGAGAAAGATGATTTTCTCGAGGAACATATTTTATAAAGAAACCTATCTGTCGGTGAAGATCACAAACTATTCGAGTGAAGGAAATTTCACGCAGTTTCTCAGGTACGTATTTCCCTTGTGAAAAACTGTTAGGAAAGATCGAAAGTAGCGATAGATTGTCGGCTGGCGCATCTTTCCGAGTACGATAGAGAGTGTTCGTAATAAGTGATTGCAAAATAATGAAGAATCTTCAAGAGCGATGAGGTTCAAGGGAAATTTATCCAGCCTGATGGAATCCATTAGAGTTCGCCCGTTTTTTATTTCAGAAACCCTTCGGTAAAAAAAGAAGAATGTACAGCGAGGGTAGATCGTAAAAAGCCGGTCGAACTGAGGGAGAGCAACGTGGTTCTGAATGAAATTAATTGGTTCAGAAACAAAAATTGCCAATTTAAATTATCCTTGATTTTAAAGGTTACTATAATATTACAGATTATTATTTATCGCTATATCAATGTCTTTTGTATTAATTACTGTAACTTTTTTTCGCGCATATTCTTTTAAAAGGATGGTGCTATTCTTATACGAAGACTTTATTATTTCATTATTTTGCTACTATAATATTCTGTTATTTTACTATTTTGCCATTTACTATATTACTATGTGATTATTTCACAATTTCATTATTTCGTTATTTTAATATTATTCTTTTCTACTTTCTCTGTTTTAGCTTTCTAGTATTTTAGTATTTCGTTCTTTATTATTTTATTTTTTATTATTCTACTAGTTCACTGTTTGAACATTTTACCATTTGCACCTTTATTTTATTATAATTTTATTATTTTATTACTCTATATTCTAGTTCAATCTTCAATTAATTTTTTATTCCATTGTTCCACTGTTTTATAATTCTACTATATCATCATTTGACCATTTGGCCATTTTATTATTATTCTTTTATACTTTCTCTGTCAATTTACTATTTTGTTGTTCTACAATTATACCATTTTACTATTTTACCGTTTTATTATCTTACTATTATTCTATTTTGTCATTCAACTATTTTATTACTCTGCAATTCTATCGTTCTGTTACTTCATTATTCTGCTTTCAATTGTAGTATTGTATTTATTTACTATTTTATCATTTTTTAATTTTATTATCTTATTATTTGCTGTGTAAATACTTTTACCACTTAATCATTTTATCATTTTCACTTTACCATTTTACCATTATACTATTTCAGCATTTCACTATTCTGCTATTTCATTATTTCATTATTTCACTATTCCCCTCTATTGCTATTATATGTAATTATTTCTTGGATCTATTGAAGCAAAGACGCTTTCACATTTGTATTATTAAACCAAAAAATGATTTCAATCATGTACACAATAGAAAATTATTATTTCATACAGTGCTCTCACTTGTACAAAATTATCTTTTCTATATTAACAAACAGCTGTAAGATTACTATTTCTTTGTTATTAAATGCTATTGTCTGCTTCGCTATACTTGCACACCATGTGTATAATACTATAGATTTAATTAAAAAATATTTATTTCAAATAGTTATATTAAATTAAATGGTGAGTGTCACCTTTCGAATACAAAGGATTAATCTTTTCTGCAAGTTGTTACATTCGTACTAATCTAGTGATGTGTCACTAAAAAATAAGTACATTTTTCTGGCACATCCTATACAATTGAAATGTCACCATAACACCTAATGCAAATACATCAGCTAAACAATCAGCACCCAACCGCAATAACCATTTCGCTTTAGTCCGATATTACACGTTCAGCCTTTGAATCAATCGAAAAAAACTACGTTGGCCAAATATCGTCGAATTGCGCTTCGTTACGTCACAGGATGTGCTTCGAATTCATCGAAATTCTTGTCGAAGAGATAAACAATATCCCAATATTCACCGACCATCGCTGTAAACAATTTCACCTACAGCCAATGAAATTTAACCGATACAAACGACAAAGCATTCCCCTGTGCCGTCGATACTAATCAAACGGACGCAAAATTTACGGTTGGTCCCTTATGAAAAGCTCGATCCACAAACGGCGACTCTGCTGAGCGTGCACAAGCTTCAATCCCCATCGCGTGTGAAAAGACTGTAAACTTTATTGCCCTCACGATTTCTATTGACGGCCAAAGATATAAAAAAGAACTTCTTTGTTTGCGCTCGGAAAGAAGAGTCTGTACGTGTCTCAGGCACTATAACATTTCTGGGGACAATTGCGTTCTTCTTTTATCACAGTGTGTATTTTTGTGTTGGCGCATTGTTAAGTTCAACTGGAAATAGTTTATAGAAGGTATTTTGTTTTATCATCATCATTTTCAAACTTTCTAGTTCAAAAATTTGTAATATGAGAATTTTTGTATTTTTAATGTTTAAGAATTTTTACATTTTTTATTTGAGATTTTGGGAATTTGGGAATTATGATGATCGTAAAATCAAAATTTTGCGATTTTTGCTGTGACACAATGTGAAAATTTTGATATTTGGGAGTGTGAAGATTTATAAATTTGGAAATTTAGAAATTTGGGGTTTTATCGATTTGAAAATTTTGAGTTTTCGACAGGGTGAAAATTAAAATATAAGAATATGAAACATTCAGGATTCAGAAGATTAGTAAATTTAGAAATTTAGAAATTTAGAAATTTAGAAATTTGGAACTTAAGGGATCCAAGATTTGGAAATTAGGAAATTCACAGATTTATGAGTGAAATTTATTTACAGAAATTTATGAGTGTTAGTATTTGTATATTCGAAAATTTGTGAATATTGAAATCTGAATATTTGAAAATTTCGACTTATACAAATGTGAAAATCTGCAAGTATGAAAATTTGAAAACTTGAAAACCTGTTTGTACTCATATCTAATTCTTCTTAATAATTTATAAATTTACAATTTCAAAATTTGATCTTTGAGAATTCGAATGTTCAAAAATATTGAAATAATATGATCAAAAGTAGAATAACAGAATAGCGAAACAGTAAAACAGTAAGTTACTAGCATATAAAAGATGCTCGAATGATGTCTCTTTCCAAAATCATATACATACAACCATAAACGATAGAAGTATCATTGTAAAATCGTATACATACAGCCATAAACGATAGAAGTATCATTGTAAAAAACATTGTTTCTCGAATAAGAAACGTAATTCAACTTGAAATCAGCAACTGCTTAAAAAAATATAGCAGTAAATTAAATTCGATTTCATTGAACGGTGGAATGTTTAAGAGGTTTAATTACTATGGTGCGTATTCCAGCGTGTACTTTAATTTCTTTTCTCCTTCCTGCCTTTTATTCTGCATCCTATTTCAGAGGTACACGTTTCCTTCGCCATTATTCCTGTAACGGCGCAATAAAACAGCATGAATTCGTGCTAGATTTTGAGGCAGACGGTACGTAAGAGGAAAGAACATTATGTGGTTTTATATTTTGTCACCCGTGCTTGTCTCAAAGCAGACTACTAGGGAATAATGGGGATGCTTTATAGCTCGTAGAAACTTTGTAACCATCGTAACATCTGTATCTCCGTATTTTCTTTTTCAATTAAATTAGGGCTTCTATATAAACGTCTACGTAGACGTATACTGACAAAATGGTCGCTTTTATAGGTCGTTAAGAGTAATTCTCTTTTATAGCTGAGGAATTTATATCATTAACATTGCCAGTATTTTATTTACTTTTACAGTCATCAAAGTTTAGGAATTTTGGAATTTCAGAACTTAGAGATTTTTACTGTGAATTGAAGTGCGGAAATGTAGAGATTTCTATTTTGAAATTTTGGAATTTTGGAATTATGGAATTATGGAAGCTTGGAATTGTAGGATTTTTGAATTTTTGAATTTTGAAATTTTGAAATTTTGGAAATTTGGAATTTTGGAATTTTTGAAATTTGGAATTTTGCAATTACGGAATTTTGAAAATTTGGAATTCTGGAATTTTTGATTTTTGAATTGTTTTTTTGAATTTTGGAACGTTGGAACTTTGGAATTGTAGGATTTTGGAACGTTAAAACTTTGGAATTGTAGGATTTTGGAATTTTAGAATTTTGTAATTTTGAAAAATGGATTTTTGGAATTTTGTAATTTTGATATTATGGAAGCTTCGAATTGAAGGACTTTGGAATTTTTGAATTTTGAAATTATGGACATTTGGAATTGTACAATTACGGAATTTTGGAAATTTGGAGTTCTGGAAGTTTTGATTTTTGAATTTTTTGAATTTTTGAATGTTTGAATTTCTGAATTATGGAAGCTTGGAATTGTAGGATTTTTGAATTTTTAAATTTAAAAAATTTTTAAATTTGGAAATTTTGGAAATTTGGAATTTTGGAATTTTGGAATTTTGGAATTTTGGAAATTTGGAATTTTGGAAATTTAGAATTTTGGAAATTTGGAATTTTGCAATTACGGAATTTTGAAAATTTGGAATTCTGGAAGTTTTGATTTTTGAATTTTTTGAATTTTTGAATCTTTGAATCTTTGAATCTTTGAATTTTGGAATTTTGGAATTTTGGAATTGTAGAATTTTGGTATTTATAATATTGGAATTTTAGAATTTTGGAATGTTGGAATTTTAGTATTTTAGAATAGTAGATGCTTAGTTATTTTAGAATTGTAGAATTGTGGAATTGTGGAATTTTAGAAGTGTAGTTATTTGTAAGTTGTGGAATTGTGGAATTTTAGAAATTTAGTTATGTGTAAAATTGTCGAATTGTGGAATGTTAGAAGTGTAGTCATTTGTGAATTGTGGAATTGTGGAATAGTAGATTTGTAGATTTGCAGAATTTTTCATTTTAGGAATTCCAAAGCTTTAGAATTTTGTGGCTGAAAACTTTAGTATCTGTAATTATTGACTGTCTTCGCTTCAGCATTTTAAAATTTAAAAGTTTAAGAACTTCACAACTTCAGAATTTCTAGATTCATAACGTCACAACTTATGTGCTACAAAATTTAAAAAAAATGTGTAACTCAATTCTCAAACAAATAATCTGCAAATGTAAGACACCGTTAACCGTCTTAAAATCTCAGCCTTAATCTTTTGCGTATCTGGCAGTTTCCCGTAACTCGTTTAAAGCGATTCAAGCTGCAATTATCAAGCGGCATCGAAAGAGTTGGCAAAACTTGTCGGACCAACGTTCGTTCGCATTGAATGAATCGTAGGGAAACTCCGGGCGCAAAATTTCGAACGGGAACGACAAGTTTTTCGAGGGAACTCGAAGGGCGAGCGGTTGAGGGTTTGCCACCCTTCCGTGGGTGGCAAGTTTACGAGGCAGGAATTCTACCCCCGTCAATACTGTATTAGCTCGCGATAAGTTTAAACCATTTGAATCCTCGACGAGTAGTTGTTCGAGCTTACCGGTCGGCGTAACTTTAATGGCTCGCAGATTTAACAGGGCACAGATAGAAACTTTGTTACAGGTCGAGTGAAAAGCTCCCGTACCCTACCGGAAACGAATTTCTGATTTCGTACACGTAGTAACTCGGAAGAGTTTCTGTCGCTGCCCAGATGAAGCATCGGTAACATTAATCGGGGACCAGATGGATGTTCATTGTTTTGTTTGAACATGTTGTTAAGAAGTTGTTTATTTGAGAAGGAACATTAATTGAGCTGTTTATTTTGAAAGTGGGACAAGTCTATTTTTTATTATAACGTGATATTTTGGGATTAGCATTTGAATAAACTTAAAAATATTGGTAAACACTAGACAAATTTTTTGTATTTTATGGCATAAGATAAGGTATGTTTATTATCCATCAGTGTTTAATGTGCAGCTGAAAGAAAATGTTTTATTGTACTTAAATACACTTTCAAAATAAACAGCTGAGTTATTATTATATATATTATTAATATATTTCTTATTTATAAGATAATAATCTTGCCATTATAATCTATGAGATCTACAGTCTATAGTCTAAAATTAAGTTGACCTTCCACATCATTTTTTTTTGTTCTGAATAAAAGTGTCTATTCTTTACAAATTCAGTATTACAGTATATATTTATTGTAGTTATACTATATAAAATTGCCACTTTAGATTTTATGCATTTTCTATAATAGGGTGGAATTTGTATCATATAAAAAACGGTTGTCGAGAAAAATGTAAAAGACTAACAATAAGAAAAATGTGGCATAAGTGTAATGATATGTTATGAGATATATGTTTTTATGATTTATTTAATGGAAAAATAGGATAGAAATTATTTGTCCTTGATTATTTAAGAAGATTAGACAAATTATTTTAATTTTCAAATTTCATGAATGGAATTATCGAAAATATTTAATTACTTATTTCTTGTCTTTTGTAATTGCAATCTTTTGTTGCCTTATTAAGATATTACGATTTTATGACAATTGGAAAGAAATTGAAAAAGTCAATACATTGCAATGAAATGCAATAAATTTATAATGATAATATTTCAGTTTATTTTTGAACATTGTTATATCGTGATCCGATTAAGGATTGAAGTATCATTTTTCAGGATCATTTCAAAATTTTCAGTTCAACTACAAATAATTAAAATTAATGTAAATCCACAATTTAAGCTGCAAAATTTTGCAATCTTTCTCAACCAATTATTCGTGTTGGCTCGCATTCTGAAACTGAATATTTATGCGACTATAAAGTTACAAAGTAGAGCAAATAAACGTTTTTACTTTACGAGTTAGCGTAAAATACGATCCCCTATAATTTTAACGACTATTACCAGATAACGAGTCATCGAGAATCAGTTTTATCGTGCTTTGTAATTAAAACAAATTTAAATCTTGTTTCAATTGATTATCCGGTTACTGGCACTATCGGGTGACAGCACATTTTTTCAACGACTACCTCATGTTTCGAGATCTATATTTAAACATGTAATAGCTTTTAAAATACTCTATGAGATACAAACTTTTCTGTGGAATTTTATATGAAATACAAGTTTTTCTTTAAATGAGCATTTTGCGCTAATAATTGAAAGTTTAGTATGTTAACAACTATGAGAGTCATCAATGATTGGAACTAAAACTTCATAACTCTAAAATTAATAATAACAAAATTATAAATTATATAGCACTATAATAATTAAAATACTAAATGGGAATGTTATTCATAACTCAATTATTACTATACGGTGTATTCTTAATCACATAGAATAACAAATTGAAAATTTAAATTAAAATAGAATTATCATATATTCAATAATAGTTCTTCTTTACAAATATTACTTCTAATTTGTCGTACTATACGCACTATATTATACGACTATTTTCACAGCGACAAATTTATTAATCGATGCTAAGAAGTTAAAAAATAAAATATATTAGTTCTTGTCATTTCTAGAAAGGCTTTATATAATTAAATTGAAACAATAAACTAACAAAAATCAAGTAATTTAAATGCACACTCTCCAAATACAAAATAACACCCCAATGAAAGTGCAAAAAATATAAAGCCACAGTTAAGTAAGTTTTATATCAGTGTTTGAGCAACCACACGTACAAAAATCCTTTATCTCAATTGATCAAAACGATAAGAAATTTTCGATGTGATCAATAAACGCTGACAAAAATATCGTAAACTAACTTATCAAAAGCCCTGCAATAGTCGATTTTTTAGAATTGTTCTGCTTGTTCAGTCTGTTTTTCAGTTTTCGATTTCTGTTTACCCCAAGCAAACAGAAGGTCTGCTATTGTGTAGCTGGCAACTAGGAGATTGATCTTTCACGGTGTTCGAATTTGGCAGATGTCCCGGAAGCTTTCCAAAGTTGCTGATCACGTACGAGTTTTGCAACGTCACTCTGTTCTAATCGACTGATCCAGATTAATTCTTGATCCTGTTATTTACCTTTGGGAAACAAAAATCAATCCTGCAGAAATCGGTGCTGATACGTTAGTGGTCGTTCGTTAGTCCAATTCACAGTTTTTCTTTTTAATTTTCACACCACGCTTTTATCTGTGGCGAGAATGAAAAGAATTCACTACTTTTTTTCATACAATGTTTTTACAGGTTGAAATTTTCATTATGTATCTTTTATTGTATATTATATATTTATTTATATTTATTTATTTGGTTCTTGTATGATAAATTGATTAATGTGAACAATTTTACAAAGATAGATAGATAGATAAATAGATGAATAGCTAGATAAAACAGAAAGACAGATAGATACAAGGTGTCTCATTATTAATGACCCAGGAAGGAAATTATTTCATATGAAAAAATAAAGCAAATATGCAGATCAAATTTCATTTTTGAGTAAATTGAATCTAAAAATTATTCAAAATATTTATCACAAATTTTGTTTACGACACAAAACAACAACAACTTTTCATAGTTTAACAATTAGTGGATGTTGTAAATTAATAAAGTAATTTCAGTACTTGGAAAGATGGAGATTTGATAGATTCAGAATTTAGAAATTTGGATATCAGGAATTGGAAATTTCAGAATGTGAAAATGTGATAGTTTGCAAATGTGATGACTTGTTAATTTGATAATTTATTAATTTCATAACTTAGTTACTTAATAATAGGTAAATAAAAAAATGTTTAAATATGGAGATTTGAAAACTTCAGAATGTGAAAACTGGAGAATTAAAAAATTTCGAAATCAAGCTTTGAGAATGCGAAAATTTTAGAAAAGTTATAATTCCGATATTTGGGAATTTGAAAAATTGTAAATTTGCAGATGAATTTTAGAATTTAGGAATTTACAAATTTTATAATAATATATTTTTCCATATATTCGAAAAGATTATCTTAAAACGTATCTAATGAGATTATCTTAACCCCTTAAAATATCGTTTCCCACACATGGCTCTTGAAATACCGCAAATGCTGCTCATATTTTCACCAGGATTGCATTTCGAGTTTAATTTTAATTACAACCCGTCCACCAATGATCGCCATATCCAAAATATCCCAGCATTTGAACATTCTCTGTCTTAACATTACAACAGTAATTACATCGCTCTGTCTGACGCACTTGCCGACAAACTCATAAGTTATGGGGTGAAAATGTACCTAAGATACGCGCATCTTAAAATATATCACCCTCTAATAAATCTTCTCGAAAGATCTCCAAACAAACGTGTACCCACTTCACACATTCTACCCAAAACGTTCCCAGTTAAAATTATCATACAAATCGCTCGCAAGATAAATGTACGATAAAATGGTTGATGAATTTGGACGATTTGCATATGGTCTTGCTGCTAGATTCCGGTCTTCAAGGGATGATTTACACGCGGAAGTAGCACGTATCCTCACCTAACAAAACGCAATTATGTCCCGTTGTGAAACATAATTATCCTCTGCGCGGCTATTCGTGATTTCCATGTCAAACTACGCGATGGCTGTCGGTTTCGTTTCAAGGAAGCGAAGCGTGTCTCCATCCTGAGGAAAATTGGATGGAACGAGAGGGTCGAAGCGATCACGATAACAAATTTTCCAACGGTGGCCAGGAAAATACGACCCTGGCCAGAGATTGCAGTTTACGAGCCGTCGAGCGATGCCACGACACGGGAAATTTTACAGGCTAACAGAGTATAGTTCGCGTGCCAGCCCTTTTGTCCAGTAATCTTATCGCCCCTCCTTTTCCGGTGGCTTAATGGAATTTTAAATGTTCGTGCCTTATCGGGTAACTGGGGATTACATCGACTAACGAATACGTCGTGCGACCACTGATAAAGAATGTTCATAAGATTTTGATTCATGTTTGATGGGGTTGCTGTGTTTTTATTCGAGGAATAATGGCACTGGCATAATAGTAGATATAATGGTATTTCGATTTTGGGGGAGACTACTGATTAATTAGTTTTGATAGAAATGATAAATGTCTCATGTTGTTTAATATTTGGATATGGGGTTGTTTGCACCCGTATGTTTAGTAAGACTTTCTTAATGCATTAGTGACTGTAGGGCAGACTCGTGTGAAGATGGACAGTTAATTTTCGGATATTACAATTTGAGAATTTAATCATTTTGAAATTTAAAAACTTGAAAATTTCAAGTTTCATAAGCTTCTAAATTTTGCATTGTATCAAATTTTCTATATTTTCACATTCTGTAAAGCTTAATTTATATCATTTAATTTAAATTTTTAATCATTCGAATTTGCAAAAGTCTTATTTTCCAAATTGGCAAATGTCAACATTCTTAAAGTTCTAAATTTTGTAACTGTTTCAAATACCCATGTTTTGAAATTTCCAAAGTTTTAGTTCATAATTATTTAATTCTTCATCCCCTCAAATTTCCAAGTTATTAAATCTTCAAGTTTCGAGATTTCTAGATTCTATAGTTTCTAATAATAAATATTTATCACATTTTTCAAATTTACCAAATTCTTCAAATTCCTAGGCTTCTTGTGTGCCTAAATTACTAATTATACCAGCCTTCAAATTATAAAATTTCCAGATCCGAAAATGCCAAAATTCTAAAATCACTAAATCCTCAAATTTTCATAATACCAAATTCTCTCATTCCTTAAATTTCTGAAATCCCAAATTTCCCAATTATTAAATTTTCCAGATCACAACATATCCAAATCTCCAAACCCTCAGATTCCTAAATTCCTAAATCTTCAAATTTCCATATTCCTACATTTTGTAGTCTTTTCAAATATCTGAAATACCAAATTGTCAAATTCATACATTCTCCAACCTCAAAATTCCTAAATTAAAAACTTCTCGAATTTCCACAACATCTCGTTTCTAAATTTCCAAGTTCTCCCAAAATGGGAATTAAGCTCCCAACTTCCCAAAATTTCTAAATTCTCAAATCCTCATAATTTTACATAATTAAAACATCATTGTACACAATACACAGATTTTCTTCGAGTAACATCTCGTTAATTATAGATACAAAACTTGTTCCTATTATTTTATCTCTAATATATCGCAATATGCATCATTTTATCAAGTCAGTATTTTGAAACTAAAATCCATCTAAACACTCGAATAAAGCTGCTCCAAATGTCCAAATGAATATAACCATCAGACCATAAATTAAACCCCTCTCCTAAATAAATACAAAGATAACCTCATTCAACGATAACTAAATGAACTAAAATTTCTGACCAACAATTCAGACTTAAAAATCTCCGCATTCAATCTATTGTTCGAATCACAAAGATCCTAAATAACCAGGCTTTTTCATACCCACCCAATTTTCCATAGAATAAAATTTTCAAGATTTCAATGTAACCTCGAGCACAACCGAGCGAAGCTACCGCTTAATACCCAGTTTTAGCGCTTTAATAAAGCGCGCTCGTGATCGCCTTTGAATTCGCGCGAGGAAAACGGACACGAAAGTGGCGAGCATTTTCCGACGCTTTCCATATTGCACGGCCCGAAGAAGAGGGAGGAAAAAATACCGAGCAATGCTGACGGGAAAATAGAGGACGGTCGGATAGGGGTGGTATTCGAAAGAGGATGAATTCAAAGCCACGCCACCAGGATTCTTTGTTACACCGCGTCGAGTTCTTCCTTTCTTTTCTATTCATTTCGCTCGAGCGCACCGCCATGTTCTTCTCCTCCTTTCGTGGTTTTTGTACATCCGGCTTAATAAAACGTTCAACACTCTTTCGACGTTGCATGGTGCACCCTCGTGTGTTCCCAGACCATGTCGGATGTCGCGAGATACGATTAAAATGCATGGAAAGCGGACAGGGAAAGCGTAAAGCTGTTTCCTTTCATGTGGTAGAGACACTCGATGATAAAGCGTCGCGTGTTCATGAAAGAACTCTGCTATTCTCCTTTGATATTATTTGAATTAATTGGAATTCATTTCTGTGCACCGCTGCTGAACGTTCTTCTGCTGCTTATTATCCAATTGTTCTATACAGGGTGTTTCACGTAATGCTGTTTTTGGTAGTTTTAATAATGTACGAAAATGACAAAGGGTGAATTGTTCGATTTAGAGGGATGATTATGGTGAACGTGAACTTTTCTCAATGTCATAGTTTCTGAGTTAACCCTTTGCCATACTTTGTCGCACTCGTGACGCAAACCGTGACAAACCTTACTTAAATTTTGAATAGTCTTCAATTTATGTCCAATTGTAATTTGTGTAGCCAAGGGTCGCTGAATATAAAATACATTTTAATTTGCTTTGTTTGTTTTAATATTATATGAGTAATTAGTTTTGACTGACGTATTTGATAAATCAATTTTAAGAGGTTAACCTTTTCAAATTAATATATTTTAAGTTTAACGATGTGTATTTTTAAATTGATTAAGTATTTGTATCGTTGTGACATAATAGAAATCAATATTAATCCATGATCTGCGCATGTTCTTGAATACGAAAAATTGAGAAATGTTTGACAATAGATGCAAACGATGAAATAATTGTTATTAGTTTGAATTAAAAGTTATTACTATCTCTAGTGAACATCCTGTTAGTATATCGCCATGTATGACTGCAAAATATCAAGTCTAAAAAGATTTGATGACATAAAAATGTTTTAAAATTATAATAATATTCAAGAGAAGATTAAAGTCTGTTAACAGAGACTATATAGTACTTTTATATTTTAGATAGTCTTATCAGTATCATTTTTCAACGTTTTTAGTACAAAATGGCTGAGTTCCAGAGAATTATCGACCACTGTGTGATACATAGTAAGTCATTTTTTAGTAAGTAATCAATTTTTATTAAAGTTGTCAATAAAAGTTTGTATTCAGATGGATACAATTCAGAAAAGAAATATAAAAATTGAGAGATTTACACATTTTCAAACTTCTAATTTTCAAATCTACAAATTTATAAAATAACTCGTGGAAATCACTAACTCTCAAATTAAATAATGTAGAAATTAAAAAACTTCTAACGTTACAAACTATCGAAGTCACAAATATTCAAATTTAGGAATATTCAATTTTATAAATTCTCGAATTCAGAAAAATATTTTTAAGAATGGCCGAATTTAACAAATTTAAAAATATCAAATACTTTGAAGAATCACAAAATTTGAGAAAACGTGCAAGTTTAAATCTTTTCAGTCCTACGAATTTCGTCCCGTTAATTCCGCGTTGGTTAAAATGTCCCAAGATTAGACGAATATTCCTCAATTATTTTGTAAAATCCACTTCCTCGGTTCTATTTTATTCTCAAATGCTCTACTCTTTCATTTATTCTCTGTGCTTTTGACATATTCGAACGCTTTTATCAAGGCCCGTTATGAGTTCTTTTTCTTTTGTCTTCGTTTCATCTACTTCCGGCCACGCTCTAATTCCTTTTGCTGTTCTTTGAAATTCAAAGCACTGACTATTATCGGCCGACCAGCCTTCCGTTCCGTTGACGAACTAGTCTTTAACTGTTTCAAGTTATAACAAATTCCAATTTCGTAGGTTCCATGTAACTTTTTACATTTCATATTCTGTTTAAAAGATTTTTCTGTCAAGTAACATGGTTCAATTGTCTTTTCATATCTTTGTATGTAATATAGAGAGAGATTCCTATCAAGTGGTACAATAAAAAATTCTACGTCTCAAGATAATGTAAATCAAACGAGTAATATTTTTTCATATTTTGCTTTGTTTTCAAGAAAATAGAATTTAAAGATTATTTGAAATATTTATAAGTAAATTTATTTACAGCTAACTAAATAACATTTTTGATAATTTCTTGTTAGTTTAAAAATTAATTAATATTGCTTGATAAATGCGATTGTTAATAGAACTAACTATAATTGATTAATAAGCTTAATAAATGAATGTGATGATTAATACTGCTAATAATTAATTAATATTAGTACTAAATATGATTAACTAATATTATAACCTAATTTTGGCTATCAATGCTGCTAAAATATATATATAATATATAATCAGTTATTTTTCTTCCTAACATCGTTAAAACACTAACACATAATATAAATAATTAGCTGAAAGTATGTGTAAGTAACAATATTATAAAGAAAACGGACTAACAATACAATTCACAAAATGAATAACATTTAATTCATTTTGTGAGTTGAGTCCAAAATGGCGGCTGGTGTTCGACTCACTGCACAAAATAAATCAAACACTGTGCAGTAACTTCTATTATTTTAAATATGAACACTATTTAATCTTATCTTGTTTTAAATATAAACTCTATGTAAGCTACCTCATCTTATTATAAATATAAACACACTTTTCTTTTGACTATTCCAAAATATCAAGCACTTAACCATCAACATCATTCAAAATGTAAATATCTGAGCGATTCGAATACATCATAAAATTACATTCAAATACGAAAACACGATAAAGAAACAAGAGAACACAGTTAGCAGAGAATAACAAAGGAAAGCGTACGAAAGAATCCCACGATGGCAGAAACAAAAGGAAAAAGCGACCCGAAGCAACAACAAAAAGGAGCCTGGTAGAAATAAGCAAGCAAAACTCCCTGCAAAAACAACCGAAAAGACAAAAAGCGTCGAAAGAAACGGTGAAAAAAAGCAAGCGAGTCGGAAGTGAAAAAAAGAAGTGATAGAACTTCGTTGAAAGAAATAAGACGAAGAAGGAAAGCGAAACGAACGCGAGGAGAAGTGCAGCTTCCGTTGTGCCGAAACAAAAAGGAGGAATCGAAAGAGGAAGCGGGTGAACAAAGGTTCGCGGAAAGACGAAGGAAACGTGGAAAGTCGAAAGCGTAAGGAAAAGAAAGAATAAAGCCGGTGCCTACCCTCGGTTTGCGAAGAAATTTGAATCGCAATTACGGAATTAGTTTTTTCCTCGCAGTGTTCAGCCGGTGGCGCACGACGAGGGAAATAAAACGTCGACGGATGTGTACGTGCTCCGCCAAGCGGAGCCACGTTGGTCGCCGTTTGGTACTTCCGGTCCGCGTAAATGTCGTCGACTAATTTTCCGGCAGCTCGCTGTTCGGACTACTTTCGAGATGGACGGCTTTCAGGACCTGATGTCTCCGCTTAAAAATCTGCCCGCGTTCGCGGATAATTGCCCGGAAAACAACTCGCCGCATATTCGTTAGCCGCAATAGTTTTTGCAATTTCATTTTTTCTTGAAAAGTTAAACAAACCGATCTGACGCTTTAAGGGTCGATTATGGTGTGAACAATCATTGAGGACAGAGTTTGAGTAGTAGATCACAGAGGATACGTGATCACAAGAGAGGTCTAGGATGTGATCAAATGAAAGGTAGAGAAATCTGACTTCATAAAAAATACAGCTACTAAGGGGGGAGAAGTCTATCATTTGTTGCTTTTTAGCGACTTTTGAGGATTTAATAATTTAGACGTGAATTAAGAATTTGGGAACCTTGGGATTTGGGGATTTAGGAATGCGGGAATTTAGAAATTTGAGGATGTAAGAATGTGGAGAAGATTTGAAAAGAAATATTTAGCGTCGTCAAAATTTAAAGAATTTAGGAATCTAGCGATGTGTAGATTTTTGAATTTGGAAATCTATGGATTTCTGAATTTTGGAATCTAGGGATTTGGGGGCCTAGAGGTTTGGAAGTGCAGGAATTTTAAGATCTAAAAATTTAGGGATACAGGAATTTTGTTATCTAGAAATTTTGGAACCTGGGAATTTGAGCATCTCTGTATTTAGAAACCTTTGGATTTGGAAATCCAGGAATTTAGAAACTCCGGTACTTTTCCTTTAAACAACTGTTATAACATTGCAATTATTATAATTCTTTTTTAGATATTGAAAAATGTTTGAGAGTTAAATATAAGGATATTCTTCGCCTAGCAAAGGATAGAACTCATTGAAATTTATTTGAAAAATCAGAATAATTTGCTATGAAAGAATAAATATAACAACATTTGAGGAATAATAGGGTACAGCTATTTTAAATTAGATCGTAAATTGCGGTTGCCTTTATATAATAATTTGAGCTTTTCGTGTCATGTGAGGATATACGATGAAGTACGTACACGGGTTAGAGTGATTCCAAAACTGTGGCAGCATGAAAAATACTACGCTAAAACTTCTTTTATGTTTTTCCCGAAACTATGTTTCTTAACCCGCTTGTCATGAAATCTTGGACTCCGAACATCCCGTTTTCCTCAAGTTTCATGAAAATATTTTGCATAAAATATTCTACAACGTAGCGTATGACTTGTTACATACCATGCTTACTGAATTCTTTAAAACATGTATAAAGCTAACTTTTTCTAGTAGCATTCTTCTTTCAAATTACGAGCAAATTATCGTAAACTACAATTTTCATAAACTTGTAAAAATTCAATCATCCTTTTTGTTGCTCATACACGAGTTTTATAATAGTTTTAAAACTTCTGGTATAAAAATAAATTGTCATCGGGTTAAAATTACATTTTCATATTTACCATAAAAATAAATTGTCGCTTTAAATTCCAAATTAAATTTGTATATTTTCTATGATAATGAAGTATCATTGTTTACTAACATTAAACAACTGTCTTCATGTTTGTTAAATTAACTGCACATATTATAATATGTAAATATTAGTCAAAATGAAAATGAGCTATATGTATATGAATACAAGCTTTAACAAAATCACTATTATTCTGCTACAGAAAATTGTTGAACTATGTTATAATTATAGTATTAATGTATTCTAAATGCATATTACACACATGTATTATGACACACACACAATACAATAATATCTGTATATATATATAGGTACATAAAATATACAATATGTATTAATATATCAATTATATTCGTTTAGAAATAATAATTTCTTATAAAAAATATAAAATTTGTGTATGTACATATTATTTTATGTAGACATATATATATATATGTAGACATATATATATTAATATATTAATTACATGCATGATCACATATATTAATATATTAACCCATTAATTATATGCATATATTATATACATAGTACATAAAACAATATGTATACATCACCGTATATTTTTGGTAATAAAAGACTATTTTTAAACGGTTCCACCATGATATGTTCACTAATGGAATCATTTACGTTAATCGCGTTTAAGTCTCCTTCTCTTGCTCCTCATTTATGAATTCAGTTGGAATGGATCTAAAGCGTCGGTTGTTTATGAGCTCCATAACAAGTTAATGGGTTAAAAATCGATACTGCCAGTTAATTTTCTAACTGAAACGTAGCCAAAGCGAGTGCAGCGAGTCTTAATCGCGTCTTCGTAGGAGTTTCGTAGGTTTCAGCTTATCTGAGTAGGGCAGTTAGCCGGAAACCATGCTGACTGTGAAGTTGCATCGTACTTCCCTCCCCCTGTTAAGCACGCTCACTAATTCCCTAATAGGAGAATTCCTGAGAATACTCGGGTCTCACGAACTGACGATTGTGCAAGCAATTTCTGTCCTCTCGAGTACACTGCTGTCGATATACCTGTCAAGTAATTTTCGTGACTGTTGAACGTAATCTTTGTCGGATAACCGAGGGAACGGACATCTTAATACCATTTGATCAGGCATAATCAACTGTCCGAAAGAAAGAATATTAATGCTTGATTTGTGGACGTTTTATGACCCCTTATTTTTAAGTTGAAATTGACGCAGAAAATAAGGATACGTAAAATAAGCAATCATGCGTGAAGAGAAGTTAACATATTTGATAATGTTTAGGGCTGGCATAAATGATTCATTCGTTTTGAAAAGGTTATATTTTTAAACGTGTTACACATACACACATGAAAGATATATGAAAAGAACACATCAACTTTGTATTATGTATTCCAGGTGGCAGCACGAGTATACTGCAATTAAAATGAACGATAATATAATTTATTATTGCAACAGTGCTGCAGTGCAGGCAATTGACAGGACTATGCTACAAAATGTGTGGAATGAGCCTGATTATCTCCTGGACGTGTTTCGTGTCACCAAAGGAGCACATATTGAATATTTATAGGGAGTGTATAAACTTAGTGAGTTTGTGGTGCTTTTCATATATCTTTAATATGTGTACATGTAATACTTTTGAAGATATAGCCTTTTCAAAATGGATGAATCATTTATGCTAGCCCTGTATATTAACTGTATTAGTATCCACTTACTGAGTTATAATATCCACTGATCATTAAATTCATCAAAAGAATTGTTAAAATTATCAGTCGAAGCGATATGGAAATTTAGGAGTTTACTAATACAAAAATTTGGGAGTCTTTATGCATTATGAATTGAGGAATCTGGTAGAATAGGGATTTGAAGATGTAGGAAATTTGAGAATTTAGAAATTTTGAGACATAGTTTGTGAATCTAGGAATAGGAGTAAACAGTAATCTGGGAACGTAGGTATTTAGAATCATTAGAATTTAAGGATTTAGATATACGGGAATTTACGGGTTTGCAGATCTAGAGATGTGAAAACAGTAATTTGGGAACGTAGGTATTTAGAATCATTAGGATTTGGGGATTTACGAATACGGGAATTTAGGAGTTTGAAGATCTAGAGATTTGAAAACAGTAATTTAGAGATGTAGGTATTTAGAAACCTTGGTATTTGAGAATCTACGAATACGGGAATCTGGGGATTTGGAGGTCTAGATATTTGAAGACAGTAATGTGGGTAGGTATTTAGGTCCTTGAAATGTGGCCAAATATGTAAATATAGGGATTTACAGATTTAGAAATTTGAGAGTACAGAAAGGAGAGTATAATTTTCGGATGTAGATATTTAGGTTCCTTAAAATTTGGAGATTTTCAAATCTAGGAATTTTAAGGTATAGAAAGAGTATTTGGGGATAAGAAAATGTGCAAAGTATATTAAAAATGTAGAAATTTGTGAATTTGAAAATTATGAAATGTGGAAATGTAAATTTGCAAATTTAAGAAGTATGAAAATATAAAAATTGGAAATATAGAAATATGCTAATTGATAAATATTCAAGTTGACATATATGTCATCCAAAGAATACCTACATTGCACCCACTCACTCGCAATAAAAAGTTAAATAACAAAGTTTAAACATCGAGGTGTTCCAAAAATTGCATCCCCTGATCTACCTAACCGATCACGGTCCGAAAACAAAACAAAATGGTCGCGACCGATACGTGCCATTAAAAACTATTCTCCAAATTCAATTGAAATTCATCCATTTCGCTATAATCCTTGGAATATATCGAATCTGCGAGTTGTTTGTTGTTTGCGCTGCAATATCGCGATTTGAATTTGATCGTGGCGAGCAAAGCTGTCCATCGATTCGGGGAACAGGATTAAAAAAGCCCGGAAGACAGTTCAATCGGAAATCGGTCTGGACGTAGCCGGGAAATCCAGGAATTAAGCGATTACTTCCGAAGTTAACCATTGTTTCAAACGGTCGATCAATCGAATCTCCTTCTCTCTTTCTCTTCTCGTTCGATTTTCACGCGTTGATCCATTCGCACGGAATTAAAACCTTTATCTGCGTTTCTCCGCCTGCTTCGTCGGGCTTCCAGCAACGGAAACGAGACTCAAACGGCTTGGCCAGAAAATGCCGGACCCGTTTGAGAGCGATGCTCATGGAATACTCATCGATCCGTTTGTTTCGGAACGTTCACTGTCTGCACGATAAGCCACGTCAATTTTTGCATCGTCTGCTCGTACACTCAACGACAAATCTTAGGAAAAGTATATGATAAGAGAAAAGAGATCTATCAGTCTTTACTGTCAGAGATTTTTGGGGATTTGGCAATTTTTGGATAGCTTAAGAATTTGGGGTCCTTGGGATTTGGTCATACACGGTTTTGGAAATGGGAGAATATTGCGAATTTACAACTTTGCAAATGTGGAGTTCCTAAATATTTGAGTTTTCAAATTTTCAAGTTTCTAAATTTCTGAAATCACAAGTTTCCAAACTCTCAGGTTTCCAAATTCTCAAGTTTTGAAATTCTTAAGTTTCCAATGTCCCATGTCACCAAATTTCAAACTTCCCGAATTCCCAAATTTTTAATTTCCCAAATTTCCAAGTTTCCAAGTTCCCAATTCTCAAATTCTTAAATTTCCTAATTACCAAATTGCAAAATTCACAAGTTCTCAAGTTTCTATG
Organism: Megachile lagopoda; assembly: GCA_036983795.1. Classification (NCBI taxonomy): domain Eukaryota; kingdom Metazoa; phylum Arthropoda; class Insecta; order Hymenoptera; family Megachilidae; genus Megachile; species Megachile lagopoda. The sequence continues at coordinate 2,487,358 of CM072788.1, read as the reverse complement.
TTTCCTAAATTTCAAGTTTCCAAATTTTCAGTTCTCATATTTCATAAATCTTCATATTTCTGAATTTTTTATATTTCCATATTCCTCCATCTCTACATTTGCAAATTCTAATACTTTAAAATTCCAAATTTTCAGATTTATAAATTAACAGATTTTCATAACCCTAAGTTTCAGAATTTGCGAATTACGAAATTTTTAAATACTTAAGATTAATGTTCTAAAATATTAAAATTCCAGAGTCCTAAAATGTAAAAATTAAAAATTGTCCTAAAAGCTCCGAAATAAAAAATTTAAAAAATTATAAATTCTCGAAATCTTAAAATCCCCTAGTTCAAAAATTTGAAAATTGAAAATTCTCGAAATCTTAAAATCCCTAAATTATAAAATTTCAAAACTTCAAATTCTAGAAATCCTAAAATTCTGAAGTTCAAAAATTTCAAAATTAATATTCCAACTCTCAATAATAGCAAAGTTCCAAATTTTAACAATAGCAAAATTCCAAAGTTCCAGAATTCCAAATGTAAAATTAAAACTCCTATCCTATTTTTTTATTTTGCGCATCACGTGACAGTTCCATCTCGTCCTGTCGTTTTCGGTCAAAAAGACATTTTATTTTCGTGTTTCATGTTTCCATTTCTTTTTTCGCTGTAACGGTGCGGAGCATTTTTGGATTTTCGACGAACCGCTATCGATTTACATGAGACCACAGAAAAAGAGCTCGCCTTCTCGTCAATTCTCAGGTTGGTTATATGGATTCTATAATCGAAAACCGAGATAGAGGCAGTGGGAAATGAGAGGGGATGCAGTTGAATATTTCATCTAAGCCCAGAGACGAGAACTTTCAGCAAGTCATTGTACCTGCGAGCTAATATTTCGGACTTTTTCTCTGGGAGAAATTCCTTAAATCCCGAGAAAATTGTTATAAAACATGGAATCCTGTAATGAAACATGTTGAAAATATTACGAATACCTTGCATATTTTTACATTATTATCTGTATTTCATATCCGTATTATTAACATGTGTTTCTATTATTTAAAATGTTTAATCCATTTTGGAAATTTCTAGTTTCTGTTGTTGCGAAGTTTGCAGTTTCCATCGTTATACTATTTTCATAATATTTTGTGCTATTTTTACAATAAATTTATACTACAAATTTTGCTGTAAACATAAACTATGTCTAAGAAATTTGAAATGAAAATCAACATATAATGTTATATTTTAATTAATATAAAATTTCTATCATTGTAATATTTTTATAATACTTGTTATAATACCTGTTATTATAATTTTATCAAGATTATCATATGTTCAGTATCGAAATTCTTGTAGTAACATAATATTTTTGATATCATTATTTCGTTTCATACTTTGTTTTAAACATACACTATATTTAAAAATTACAAATAAAAATTAATATAAAATTTTTGTTTTGGAATTATCTAGTCAGTGTGTATTATTGCTCAAAATTTGAGAAATTTGCAAATGTGAAAATTTACATATTTGCACATTTAAGAATCTACAATTTTATATGTTTGCTTCTTTCTAATCTTATCAAGGATATCTTGAAATATGGATGTTTAGTTTGTTTTGAAATTGATCAAACAAAGCTCACATATATGGATATACATACAATAGTTTTCTTTTAGGACTAATTTATGTCATTATTGTAGTTTTAAAACAAGTAAAATATAATTACACCATGAATTTCTTCTTTTTCTAACCTCAAAAAATTCAATTTACGAAGAAGTTAAATACGTTTATACTCAATTAACTCGCCTATTAACGATATTTCATCGATATGAATCACAAAAATAATTCTCCAAAACACATCTCACATAATTGTTGTCATCTTCTTCCTATATCATTATAACACACTACTGAACGCCATTTTGTGACTCTCAAAACTGATATTTAGGAGAACCAATTTATTTAGAAGAACCTATTCTATCTGAAATTTGCTTATGTTTATTTATTTCGTTATTGAATAGCTAAAAATATCGTTTGGTAAATACAAATAATTATCAATTTACTACACAAAGTTTCTGAAGTTACCTAAATTATCAAAGACGTTGAAAAAATTTGAGAAAGTGTTACATGACATACAAGATCAATAAATCGTACAATATTTGTCATATATTCTTAAGTGAATATTTATCAAAAAAGAGCATGTGTTATTTGAAACTTCGAGTTATTACACGACTGCACGATACAGTATCAACATTGTTCTCTTCTCAAACTCGTTATCGAAAGTTGTCCAATGTGTCCAACCTGAGATCGTTATGAGTCAGTATCCCAGCTGTTGAGTAATCGTAAGAATTTTCTACGGGCATTTTCCCGTACATCGTCGTCTTTTTCTTTCTATTTTCTCGCAGAGGCTGATATTCGTCGACATGAAGCTGGTGGCCGCGAAATAAGATGAAAGAAAGCAAACAATGCCCGCCGGCGCACTGAATGACTCACTTTGTTGCTTTCACTAGAAAACTTTCCTCGTGGAGACGCTTTCAAAAGAAGTTTCGAAGAACAGTAACGGCAATCATCGACGAAGGAACGGCAACGATTTGTTCTTGCTCGGCCAGTCGAGAACTCGTTGCTTTTTTCGCTGTTCCGAGGCTATCACCTTTCGCCGCGACGCTCGAAAGCACTATGAAATTTCTACAAGACGATTTTCTGACGCGATCGAACGAGTCTGTCTAATGAAAGATCTTTCCGACCGATTAACCACTTTATGTACAAGTCATAGGTACTTTTGTGTTTTATTTAGTTTGTTGAAATAATGTAAAAAATAATTGTGTAAAAGAAGAGGTGATAGGGGAAGAAGTGATTTTATTGATTAGTGAAAATTTATAAATAATGTAGAATTAATGTAGAAAATAAATTTTATAAAGGAAGTGGTGATAGGGGAAAGAGTAATTTTATTGATTAGTGCAAATTTATAAATAATGTAGAATTAATGTAGAAAATAAATTTTATAAAGAAAGTGGTGATGGGGGAAAGAGTAATTTTATTGATTAGTACAAATTTAGAAACAATGTAAAAATAACGTAGAAAATCAATTGTATAAAGGAAGTAGTGATAATAGTAAAAATAATGTTATCTATTAAAGCAAATTTAGAAATTCGGAATATAGAAATATCAAACTTTTAAGTAATCAAACTGAGAAATATTTAATGTTCAAACTGCTGGATTCTTGTACTTTTATATTTTCAAATATAGGAATTTTATAATTTGGTAAATTAAGTTCAAATATTTGAAAATTTAGATATTTTGAAATACAGACATTTCAAGCTTTTAAATTTCCGAGTAAATTTACAAAGTAAATTGACAATTTATCATATAGTTGTGAATGTATATATTTTATATATATAATTTGTAAATTTACAAATTTTTCTATTTAGAAATTTAAAATATTGCAAATATAAAAATATTTCATTACATTTCGTTTAATTTTGTTGAAATTGACAAAATTTAAAAATATGAAGGATATAAATTTTCAAATTTTTTTGCTTCAAAATTTAAAAATTAAGTAAAAATGTAAAAAATGTGTTATGTAAAAATTAAATTTTACAATTTAAAAATGTAAAAGCTTAATAATGTAAAAAGTAACAAATTTAAATATATAGAAATGTCAAATTTTCAGATTGAATACCTACTAGTGGCCAAATTACCAATGAATTAAATATTTCAATTAAACGTTTCTAAGTTTGAGAAATAAAGATTAATTTAGATTGCTAGATTAACTGATTATTGCTTTAATGAATCATGAGCTTATCATTGCCATTACTCTTTAAATATTTAATATTTCTAACTTCAATGGTTGCATTTAGGTTAGTTCATCAGTTCAACGATGTGATACAATAAAATATTAAAATTGAAAGTTATTAATTCTACATAAAATTGTTATTAATATGTTGTACAATATTTCTTACATACTAGTTTAAAAAATAATTTTGATGAATGTCATAGTGAGTTATAAATTTAAAAGTTTGCCCTTACTGTTTCAACGTTTTTCATTTAAGTTTCAAGCTTATAAAGCTCTTTAGCCCAATAACTGCCAACTTTTCAGCATTAAAAGATAATTTTACCGCATAGGTTATTAATTTACAAGTATGTCAAATATTTTTATAAGTTAGGTAACATTGAAACAAGAAGTAATTTTGAAAATTAGAATATAACACACACATTATATACATTTTATTTAATACAATCCTATTGTAAGTAATAAAAAGAAAATACGTATTCAAGTCACCATTTAGGGATTACGGTAGTAAATGAGTTAAGTTTCAACTCGGATTGTCTTAAGAAAGAACTGATAATGGGGAGAATCTACACTGAGCTTATTTACGTCAATAAGACGGAATTAGGTGAAAATCGAATTACTTACGTGTTCTGGGTTTATAGCAGCACCGTCACGAATATCCTGATGATCGGCACCAGAACCATTGACCATACCAGAACCGGCGCCAGCACTTCCGCTTCCTTTTCCACCGACTCCGCCAGCTGGTGTTTGTGGCAAACCCTATAAAATTGCAAAAAACAAAACTATGTCAGCACCATAAACATTTTCCTGCTATTCGTTTAGGTTAAACTGAATGTCACAGGCTTTTATCCGATGTCGAATGCTGAAACGGTTGATGTTTGCTGATCTTACGACTGAAATTCAAATTTAACCCCTTAACCTACAATTTTTTAGGCAGTTGCGTCATTCACGACTAACTAGTTATTGCTACAATGTGACAACAAATAAAGAAAATTAAAAGGTTAGGCACGTTTTGTATTCAATGATCTTTGATAATGAAGATTATAATTAAAGTTGAATCAAAATTTAATTGTGGTGAAAATGCGACTCTGGTTTAGCACATATGAACTGTAGAGTGCGTCACGAGTGTGACACGATATTGTAGGGCAAGAGGTTAAGTTTTTGTTTCGTTTGGTAAATTATTTTTTAAACTCAACACCATTTATTCAATGTATTTGATTAATTAATTTTTATTAATATATGGTCGTACACGTTTCGTATGCACAGATTTTAGGTTAGGTTTCATCCGAGAATTAAACGAAATCGGAGTTAAATGTGAACATATTACAAATATAAATATTATAGCAATTTAAACTGAAAGAGAAGCATATGTACATATTTCTTCAATTCATTTATTTGCATTCTGTTTTTTCAATACTGTGATTCTCAGTAAATGCATTGAAGTAGATAAACATTTATAATAGAAGTGTAACTGTCATAAAGTTCCAATTTGACGATGTTAGCACAATATTCATCAATACTTATTTGTAAAATTGTAGTTCTGAAATATTTGTTTTGATGAATATATTGAGAGCTTTAAATAAAATGTGTGATGCAGGATGTTAACAAATTTACATTTATTTTTTGACAAATTTTAAAGTACGAGGGAAGTGCATCGCTATTTTTTTTCTTCTTCGTTTATTTTCTTTGTGGATATAAAAAAAATATAAAATATTTCTATTTATAATAATCCAGTGCGTAGATTAAAAATATGCAGTAAATATGTATTCCTCGTTTAAAAATTTTAATTGCACCTAAGTCATTATTAATAATTCTTTTTACTCGAGAAAATCAAATTTCTGGTTTAAAAATTTAACGATAAATGAAAATTTCACGTAAGGGTTAATATTATATTTGAGCCATTTATTTTGAAAGTGTCCTAAGTCAATTTATTTTTAAATTAAGATATTTAAGAGTTTGCGTTTCTACGTTACTACAGATAACAGCAAACAACTGACAAATAAACTTAAGCGACTTTTTAAATAAACAGTTCATTTCTGTTAAACTAATATTTGTTACTAAATCGATAATTACTTGTATTCATTAAAGGTTATTTGCTTATCTATGCAATAAATAAATAAATTAATTCGTCAGTAATGTAGTATTTATTTGATCATTATAAGGTTCACAAAACCTTACAGAAAGAGTACAGTAAATTCCACTTATTATTTTAATTAAGAAAACATGAGTTACATCTGTTGGAACGATCGAAATTTCACTGTACCATTTCGAGGACTAATAAAAAAATATTAAAAATAAATATTGTAAAAACACATGAAACTTAATGAAATTTAAATGTGTATAGTAGTTAATATTATCATTGTCATTTCGAATAAAGGCCACAGAATTAAATGATTCTTTTGAGCTTCTTTTTCATACATGCTGAAGTTCCCTTTGAGTTTTTTCAACGAATATTCAACATTAATCTCGCTCTCAAGATTTACGAGAACAACCAGAGAACAAAATAAAACGGAATATAAAAATTGCCAAGATTTAACAGCCCGATTTAGCGCTGTAAATTACCGCGGCAAAGAAAAACTCCGTAAGAAATCCAACATGGCTATTTGTTCGACGTGTTTCCCGCGCAGGAATCTGTGTTAAAATCTTGCCACGATTTCGTTCGTTTCTTTCATTCAGCTTTCCTCGAACTGGTTCCTCTCTTTTATCATGTGCTTGAGTTTTCTTCCGTTTCCGGTAGTTTTCACGAGAAGGATTAGATCAGTGCAGGGATTTCGTAAAGGGAAATTTCGTCGAACGTGTTTGCTCTAATCCCTCTGAACCGAGATAAAACTCGGATAAAATCTCGTCGAAAATTGCGGATTGCGTTTGTAATCGTATAAACGTCGACAATGAATTTGGAAATTTGGAATTTGCGAATATCTGCGATCGATAATCAAGGAGATAATATGTAACTAATAGGAGGATGTTATAAGTGGCCATTTTTTAAATATTTGTCCTTTCAAAATAGTACAACTTACTACTTGAAAATATACCTCTTTCAAAATATTGCAAATTTGCAATAATATATAATATAATTTTTCCATTAAATAAGTTTCAAGAATAGAAAACATTTGTTTCTTGTCTTTTGTACAATTGTTGGCTTTTGAAAGTATTGCAACCTATTATATCTGTTGAGAAGTGCGTTTGTAATTCGCGCCTTTGTCTAAACAGTGACATCTATAAATAGGCCTTAGGCTCGTACTATTCTATACATGACGTCAGGACGTTTTAGTTAGCACCAAACAAAGTCTTTAACTCTAACAATATCTTTTAAATTGTATTTTAAATTCATTTTTAAAACAATATAAATATTGTAGAAATGAGCGTTCACTTTTCTTCAGAATTATATATAATATAAGAAATATTAAGTTATGATGTATTTGTAGATCAACAATATCAATAATATTAAAAAATTATTTAAATTAATAACGTTATTTTGAATATTTCATTTTTTAATATTTTTTATCGTGTTATATGTTATGAATGTTATGAAATTACTGCACATTCAATTTGATTTTATAAATCATCCGGTTTAAATATATAAATATTTTAAAAAATATTATTGATTTAGAGTTTTTAATCTACAGAAGTTTAATTGGAACAAAATAGTAAGATTAAAAATATACTACGTCATATTATGGCTTCATTCATCAATATTGCAATAAAAACTGAATAAAATACCTCACCGTTTTCCAATAATTTCCAGCGCTTTCATAAACGAGAAGAAAACTTCTACCTTCTTTTCCACGTTAAAAACTTTTTAATCTTCTTCGGCTCTCCCAAAGTATTTCAAAATTGAACCGTGCACGTAAAAAGTCTGTTGAAACATAAATATATCTCGAGAACAATAAAAACTTTCCTTGAAATCACGTTCAAGAAAATATGAAGAACATCTGGCAAGTTACAATATGGAAAAAGAAACGTATGTAAGTACAAAAACACTTGACTACTTAAAACCTCATGAATTTAACATTCTTCGTTCAAACTAAATTAATTCAGTAAATTTCACAAACAATATTTAGAGAAATAAAAAGATACAATTTATTGTAAACACATTTACTATGTTGACAAATAATTTACATAATAATTTATTCAATTACATATCGACAACGATCGACTGTAGCCTTGTTGCATTTAACTTTGATATTATTACCAAATTCATTGAAAGTTTTAAATTGTTTAGTTCAACACATCTTTTTACATTAATTTGTAATATTTCAATCATACCGATGTCTACAGAGCTATGATAGCGTTCTTACAACTTGATAATCTCAACACTTTTGCACGGTATGAACTTATATGTTTAGGATCATTGATAATTTGTAAAATTTAGTTATTTAATATTTCAATTTTTATACAAAATTGTATTTTAATATGTACATGCACAGATATGCAACAAGTTGCACTGCTATTGCTTTTTAAATATTCAACTTTCCAAACTTCGATGTATTGAGGTTAAGTCATGCATTAGGTTAGGTTAATTCATCATTCCACTAATATAATACAATAACATATTGAAATTAAAAATAACTAATTCCAGATAAAGTTATGTTATTACTATATTGTACAATATTCCTTATAAATCAGTTTTAAACAATAATTTTTATAAATGTCAATCGTGTTTATTGTCTGAAATAAAAATTGCGAAGCTGTCTTAAGTAGCTGGCCGCCATTACACGTATTCTCGATTCGGTTTGTACGATGTAATCGATGATTTTAAGGGAACCACAAAATGAGCTGTAATTACGAAGGTGGTTTGGAACTCCGTAAAATTCTGCATGCAATATCGCGGCTTAATGATGGCCGTCTTTTAACGAAGGATTATGATACGCTCGTTAAATCGCTCGTCAAGGGAAACTTCTCCATTTCCCTGAATTAGGATCGATCGATCGTTTCGCATCAGAAACTGGGTGGAAATATCCGTAACACCAAGTATCGTTTGCGAAAGTCTGACATTTTAATTACAATTCGTTTTTTTTTTACCATTCGGTACGGTGTCGAGTTTCGAAATGCAATACTCTCTCGTAACTAAGACTGATCATTTTTTAAACGATGAAAAACTCGAGACTGCTGTTATCTTTATGAAACGATCGATCAATAAATGTGCAAGAACGGAGAATTTTTTTTATGTTACTTTAAATATTTTATAGAACAATGTTGAGCAATATTAACAGTAATGTTAACACAGTAATTAACAGTAATACACACTAATTTACGTATTTTTTATCATATATTTATTTTAATGATTTAGTTTCAATTTAAATATGAGTCTAGGGTTAAAAAATTACAAATCGGCAGATGTAGAAGCATGTTTTTGAACTTAAAAAATTAATGGTTAAAAAATATTAAATTTGCAAATAACAAATCTTCAAAATTACAAATTTACAAATTTACAAATTTACAACTTTACAACTTTACAATTTTACAACTTTACAGCTTTACAAATTTACAAATTTACGAACATATAGATAATAAATTTACAAATCTTCAAATATAAAATTTAATACATAGCACTGAAAAACATATATTTGTTTTAATTTAATTAGGATATTATGAATCAAATTGTAATAGAATCTTATTAATAAAACATACATAAAATATTGATAAAAAATATAAATAGAATGCTATTAAGAAATATAAATAGAATATTATTAAAAAGTATAAGTAGAATACTATTAGAAAGCATAGAAAGATTATTACAAAATATCAGTAAAATAAACTGCGATCAGAATAACTATACACTGTTTGTACTTAAAAAAAAGGTATGCATATTAATTAACAGCAGTTAATTGACTTTTCGCAATTCATTCAAATAACAGACTTTTAAACGAAACATATTGTAGCTGAATTTCATGCGGTATGCGCTAAAAATTTACTTCGCAGACCGGAAATTGTTCAATTAAAACAAATACACGTTGGAAGGGTACAAGTGAAAATTAAATCGTGACGTTGATAGGCAATTTCGATCGGAGCTGAATCCCCTATCAATCGAAAACCGAAACGATATAAATGTTCAATTCAAGATTTGTTTTATTCGCTCGCGGTACAGAAAAATTACTCCCATTTTTCCCTTTAAAATTAAAACATTGACTGCCGGAGTAAAAGAAGAATGACTTCCGTTATATGGCAGCCAAGTGCTTCTTTATTTATTTTAATAGAATTGTATAGTAATAAAGTATAACTAAAAATAATGTATACTGATTTACTAATATTAAAGGAATCAACCTGGGACGTACTTTTTAATATATTCTTGATGAAGTAGATAGATAAATAACAATTAAATACATTTTATTTTTCATGGTTCTGTAACATTCTTTTCATATATTTATTTGGTTGATTAACTATGTTAATTAAAATTAACTGAATTTGTGGTAAAGGAGTTCGGCGAATGTGTTGTGTTCAAAAGTTAAAATTTATATGATTTGAGAATGTTTACATTATACAAACTCAAGGTTTGAAAGTATAAACATTTTAAACTTGCCAAGCTTTATAATTTTGGAATTACAAAAATTCAAAATATATGAAATTTATAGCCACGAAATTTACGTATTCAGAAACTACAAAAGCCCCAAAGTTCCAAGTTTTAAAAACTCTAAAACTGCAAGGCCTCAAAGTCACATTCAAATTTCCAAGATCTTAATGTTCCAAATTTTTAAATTTACAAAAAATTCTATGATTCCAAAGCTCAACACTACAAAAATTAACAATTTCAAAGAATTGGAGTTCTAAAATTCTAATATTAAAAAGCGTCAACCTATCAAGGATGCAGAGTTTCAAATCTCAAATATCTCAAAGTTCTAAAGTACCAAAATTATAAAACTTGATATTCCAAAGATTCAAAATTAATAAATTCCAAAGTCCTAAAGCCTCAGAACGGAATATAGTTTCAAGGTCAAAACACTAATACTCCAATATTTCAAAGTCTCAAGATCTAAAAGTACCAAAATCTCAATGTCTCTAAGTTCTAAAATTCCTAGCTTCCAAGCTATTCAAAAATTCCAATTTTCAAAGAACCCTTAATCCCTGTACTAAAAATTTCATTAACTTAACATTTGACAACTGCAAGAATGGTCTAGAACCATCAATATGTTCTCGAAAATTGATTTCATCACGAGACCTCGAACTTGATCAATAAAGGCCCCATCATATCACGGGACACCTCTATAATCAAATACGAAACGTCCTCGGTGGAAATTCATTTCCAGATGGGTTTCAATAGAAATTCGATATGCAATAAATCAATTGTAGTTGATCATCGTTAAAATTATGGGATCCTTTACGGAATCATAAAATCAATAACTAGCGAACGCGAGAGAGCAAGGTTGGCAGAGAAGGAGAAGCGAAGATGTCGCGACGGGACGATGAAGAGGATCCGTTCCATTAAAAACGCTTTCAAGAATGGAGGTCGCGAGTCGATAAAGCGATATTTGGCCTTCCTTAATGGATCGCGGCCGATCGAATGGCACTTTGTAGGTGGGAAACGACGATCGAGCATCGAACAAGTGGAAGGAAACGGAACAGAAGAAGAGAATCGGCGACAGTAACGAAAGTAAGGCCGCCTGTGACCCCCTCTCGACGTTGCCTTGCCACGCTTTTATTTCGTGTATTGGTAATAGCATAGAGTGCTGCTTCTCACAAAGTAATAGAACCTCGAAGACCCTTTAAGTGACGTTCGCCACTTTACGATCGCTTTTTATAGACGATCGCACCCATTCCCTTTATTCCAGCCTGGATCCACCTCTGCTATCATTTAACGACCACGGGAAAAAGGAAGATGTGCGGGGATATCTGCTGGATATTTTCTTCCCTTTGTTTCCCTTCAAGAAACCGATACACCCCTTGATGCTAACTAAATGCGTTCATACACTGCGCTGCATATGTTTCGCAACGAAACACATATTATTCAGGGTGTTACCTGTAACTCCACTCACGATTTTTCACCTACTTGCAGCCATCTTACAAAAAAAAGTTTGAAACAATATTTGTAGAGTATGAAGTGCACAATAGATATTAGTACAATTTACAGTAATATAATTTTACAATTACCCTTGAAGAACCATGACTTGTTTAAATCCCTTCCGCATACGTAAAATGTCGACGAGCAATTGATATGTAATTTATATAGTTAGATTTCCTGAATTGCATAAATGGTGCTTTTTTTTCAAGCGTGGTACTAAAATATAAAATAAATTGAATATTGTTTTTTCAATCTGTGGTATTATAAATTGAAAGTGGCCTAAGTCCATTGTTGGTAAAAAAATATTATTCACTAAACAATTGCTATTATTTTAATAGTAATTGTAAATTTAACTCTTTTATAGGTTAGGTTAACATAGCAATTAAAAAAATACAAAAGTATGTCACTTTAACAAATTACTAAAAGTCCATAAAACTATTACACCGATTAAAAATAATTAATAATTAATTAATTAATCATTCCTACAACTTGAAACATACGTATATTTAAATGACTAAATCTAACTTTCCTTCTCGTGTTTTTTTTTAATTTAATAGGTCTCAAATATTGTTTACGTTGTCGGGATGAAACACTGTAACCTGCATTCTGTACGAGCTAAAATTGCATGTGCGTAATAGTAGAGCAACGGAGAGAAGATAGAACCACATCGTCTGATGCTTCTTTGAAGCCGTTCGCAAGTTTCTTATTTTGCGGGAGATCGGAAACCAGGGACTAGGATGAGTTTCCTTTCGCGTCAGAATTTCCCGGGAATTTTTCGCCTCGTAACTCGCACGTTTCCACATGCTGTATTTCAGGATGCGTGCTTTTTCCGCATCCGCGGCTAGCTTTGCCTTAATTATTTCGCTGACTTTGCTGCCGGAAAAATTCGCTTCGTTTGCTACATCCGCACTCGATAGTCCGACATATTCCGTCTGTAACAGCGATGGCGAAAAAATATTCTACAGTCTTTGATCTTCTTCTCAAGATAGTATACAGGTAATCGTACGGCGAAATTAAAGAACAAATAAGAATCTTGCGTTTTTCTGCGAATTACTGTTGAAGAATTGAAATTGAATTTATAATGTTTGGAGAAATGTGATAATACTGCAAGGCTTGCCTCTGTAGAAATATATGTATTTTGTTTAGAGATTTTGATATTTTTGAGGTAGAATTATTTAGGTATATTTAAAATATTATACTGAGAACTTAAAAATACTAAAATTTAATAATTTAATTTTAGGGTTTTGGAAGTCAGAAAAGATTTTGAAAATTGTAATATTAAGAGAGATAACAGTTTGGGGATTACGAGTCTTGAAAATTTGAGAATGTAAATGTGTGAGTACTTGAAAATTTGAAAATCAGAGAAATATGATTTGGAAAATTTGAGAATGCAGAAATTTGAAAATTTCGAGAATAATGAATTTGAAAATTGAAAATTTTTATACTAAAAATTCAGAGATCTAAAGATTTAAAAATATAAAAATTTGGAAACTTAAGAAAATACACATCAAATTTTGAAACAAAGTTTAGTAATAAATGATTCAAAAATTTGTTAACATAAAAATATGCAAGTTTACGGATCTAAAAAGTTGCAGAAATTCTCCAAAAGTTTTAAGGTGCTCTACTAATACTCGCAACCGAAGTTCCATAAATTAATACACCATAATTAGCATTATTCCAAATTAGCATTAGCGGAACACCAAATCGGTATATCTGTTAGGAGAGTAATGCTAATGCACGCTTTACATTGGTGATGCACTGAAGTTGAAGGTTTACGCTGACGAAGATCCTTTATTTTCCCAGCCACGTTTTGGTACAGCTTTCTGTACACGATTACGTACGGTCGCAGATTGGATCTTGCTGGTACGATCGTTCCAGAGTTATGGCTTTTCGATAAGTAGAGAACACACACGGTGAAGAGCCTTACCAGATTACATTTCGGATCATCGAGAATCCTGCATCAAGCATACGAGAACGTATATACCAAGATACATGCACACGTAATGCATTCGCGAGTACAATGGACAAGCTTCGTCTACTCTCCGCCTTGTATCAGAACCCCTCTATTTTCTGATCGGGTATAGACGTATGCGTATACCTTTGATGGAAACCGTTACAAACTGGATATATAACGTTTCCCGTGCATGAATAGGAATTTTTATAGTAATTCACGGAAAATACTGCTTTCGAGCGATCATCAGTAGATCGAAGGAATTTATGCAAATTTAAGTACCAGGTTGTTGCGCATTGAATTGCAGATGCTGAGGTTCAGTTTTAACGTTATATGTACAGAGTGTCCCAATTGTTGTCATGTCACCGGTTATTATTCTGCAAAGGAATACGAAAGTGAAAATTTTAATATGCTTTACTTATATGCACAGAATTGTATTTAATAGTTAAATAATATTTAATTATTTTTATAACCTAAATCTATTCTAGCATTTCAATAAATCACGAAATATTATAAAAGTCGAATTTAGAAAAGGTATAAACAAACAGTTACTGAAAATTAAATTTTGTAGAGTGCACAGTCAAACGGTTCATCGATTCTCGATTTCAGGTTAGACTGAGTTCTCCTCGTCCCAGTAGACCCCGCGATAACTTTCGTCCAGCCTCGCCCTTTTCTCAGTCATCCCCCTCATCCTTCACCCTTTCCAACCCACCTTCCATCCCTTATCTTCGACCAATGTATGTTTCTCGTCGGACGATTCGTCTTTATCAAACGCAGCGAAAGCACGGAGTGACATAGTTGAAGGATGGTGGACGATAGGCAACCGAGAATTCCCTGTGAAACTGAATTTTCTTCGATGAACACTGCAAAGTGCAACGTAAAAGAGCAGGTAACTCGCTTCAACGAAACTTCCGGTTTACTGTATGGGAATACTCGTGTGTGTAAATGCATGTAAGTGTGTGCAAAGAGCCGTGACGAAAGATTGAATCGTCGTGAATATATTTATTCGTGCTTTCAAGAGGGGCCATGGATACCGTACGCCTTCGAATAGAGTTCTATGAAGCGTGTCACATCATGGCTAGGTGATCGATGGACCCATAGAAGCAGCGATTTTATGCTTCATTTACGGCGATCGTTAAATTTTATGGGAATTAGGAAGTTGAACCCTTTGGCTACGGTTACTATTAATTTTTTTGTTGTACGAGAGTTCGATGTCAAGTGCATGTTGCGAATAAAGATGATGCCTTTGATGTTCTTAATATAATCTGTAAGATAGAATATTCTATGAAACAGAATATTTACATGTAGAATATACAATATGCTGTGATACAGAATATTCTTTTAGAATGATTTTGAATAAATATAATATCGAATATTCTTTTACAATATTTTGGAATAAATATAATTTAGAATATTTTTTTAGAATATTCAAATATTATTATAATGTCGGAACGTTACCGATTATTTAATATACTGATATCATTATACGGTCGAAGAAGACGAGAATAACTGAAATAAAATGTAAGATGAATTTTATTATTTAAATTTATTTTTCCTTATGTAAACTTTTAATTCAATTTACCTCCGCATCTATAATAAAATCATTAACATCTATAGTACTTTTATTTAAATTTCGAAGTAATCATATTATTCAAATTTATTTATCTCAGTTCAAATTTTCAATTTAATTTCATCTAATACATAAAATTATTCAAATCTATTTATGTTTGTTTAAATTTCTCATCTAATCTAACCTAATACATAAAATCATTTAAACTTTCGCACGGCAAGCAATTGTCGATAAAATCAATGGAACAAAATGAATTAAATGTGTCTACAAAGCTTGCTGCTGAATAAGAGTCTAAAGAAAAAAGATTTTAATAGGGGAATTTTTATAGTCCCTATATTGTTAACATTGCACTCTACAATATGGAGGTGCTAGTATATAGTTAAAATATATTATCTAATGTACAGTTAAAATTTCATACTGTATTTATAGTTAAAATTTCAATATACATGTACAACTAAATTTTAGTTACTAAAATATAATGTACAGTAACAAGTAACGGAAACTGTGAGAATTATTCTTAATCACAAATTCTATAGTTATTGATGTTACAAATGGTTAACGTTCTCCCTCGACAGAAATCGATCCGTCAGTAAAACTAGTTGCAATTTTGGGCTACCAAAATCCTGGTTTTCCAATACTATCTGAAACTTTCGACTTTCGCAAGGGAATTTCAGTTCGATCGAAACTCCCGAAAAGGGACGAAAGAACGAAGAAATCCTCTTTAATCCGTTTGCTCGACGTTCTCGTGCACCATCTAAAGCTAAGTTGCAGGTTTTCGAAGTTGCAAGTCGACAAGGCGTTGCCACCGAACTATTCCTTCTTGTTGATCGATAATCGAACGTCCGTTGGTAGAAGCATTAATACTTGTAATCTCAGTCGCCGTAGGCTCATCGATAAACATTGTGCGCAGGTTTAGCCAGAGGATCAAGTTTCTGGATAGAGAATTAAGTTTGTGATGTGATTATCTTATTATACGTGATAACAGAAATTTAATTTCCGATCTATAATCTGTAATATTATTGAAATATTTTATAATTGATCTGTGTAGCACATACTTCAAATCTTTTCTTCAAAATAATAATTTTTGTTACCTAGTATGTATACAAAGTATAATTACTTATTGTTAAAATTAAAAACTATTCCCATACTACGGTTACTGTGAATTTAATCTAACTGTTAATTTATATTTTTCGTAGAAGAGAGAAATATTTATTTAATTTCAATTTTTATTGATTATAATAATCCATATAATATCCTATGGTATCCCATATTGCTATTTCGGCAATAATTGGTTTCGATGTAGTTTTAAATTGAAATAAAACATTGTTGCTTTGTGGCGAAATTCATTTTTATTTTAATTTCAATGTATGAATCCAATGAAGTTCTAATCAAATTTGATCAGATGAAAGAATTTGATGGAATTAACTTTTATGATGTTCGCTGTTATTATTATACAAAAATCCAATAATCCAATAATTCTGGTGTATCTTTAACAAGATCTCTGCTTGAATAAAGTAATATTTAGTTGTCCGGAAAAATACTTGTTTACATACATTTATTTTTATCCTCAAAGAATAATAGTTCAATGAACTAATGCATGGCACAATTTCTGGATAAAAACAGGTATGACAAGCGTCGTTAAATAATAAACAAATTTTTGAATAACAAGTTGGATGTAACAACGAAAATTTGGTTAAATGGTTATTAATCTTTTATGACTTGAATTCATACAATTTTGCAAGTTATCATAAGCGTTGTAATAATAGATAAACTTTTGTTTAACACATTGGATCTAATAAAGAAAATATTATTAAATAGGTTATTAACCTTTTATGACCTAAATTCATATAATTTTATGAGATAAATTTTGAAAAATTATCTTTTTAACAATGAAAATTAGCTACAACAATTTCTGTTACAAAATTAGAGTAACAGATGACCTATTGTACCTTTGAGTTATTGTTAAAATTATTTCCGAACTATTTGAATTAATTAATAAGAAATAAATAAGAAACGGTGTAATATTAATTAAATACTATCTTAGTTTTACTTATTAATTTAATGAATGTATTAAGTAATTTATGGGTAATTTAATATGAAAACGTAAGGTCGAATTTTTTTTGGATATTAGACTATAAAAAGTCAAGATATTAAAGCACTAATTTTTTATTTTCAAAATTGAAACTTAATCTGTTAACTTTACATGTTAAGTTATGAGAAATAATGTTCACGATATAACGTTCAATATAATCCAATAAATAATATGATATTATCTTTAATATTATTAGTAGGATAGTATAAATGCAATGTATGATCTAAATTAAAAAATTAAATAATATTATTACAAGTCTTGATTCAATTAATATTGTAATAACAGTACATACATATAATAGCACATAACAATTCTGTATTTATAACTATATAAATTTATATTCATAATACTTACATATAATAATGTATAACATTATATACAACATTATTATTAATAATGCTATAATATAGAATTGGAGACACACGATCGATATGAGTAATCCTCAATTATTGCAAAACTTTTGACTATGTACTAGGATTTACTAACAATTATTTTCTATATATAATAATACATGTTTTTCCAATTTGCTACACAAAATTTTATAGAATAATCCTATCACAAAATTTTACTCCATTATTAGAAAATTTTTCAATCACCCAAAGTATCACACAGATATTGTTTCCCACTATCAAAACAACGTATATAATACTGAAAACTCTCCCGACTAATCAGTTTAAATAAAATATCACTTTATCAAGACACAGCAAACATGTTTCAATAATAATGATCATCGAAAGTTTCGTGGAACAAGTTGGGAACAGCATCGCGACAAACCACCACTACCGATTATTTCCCACGAGTATCTAAAAGTGTCCCTAACGAAGATACAATTCACACCTACGTATCGCACACCCCCAGAAATCATGCAGGGTATCTACCCGTCGAGCATCGTTGCTCTCTATAGCCATAATTTTCCTCCTTCAGTTGCCACTCGCCGTGGAATCGCAATTTCCAGCGACGCGCTATTTCCATCACGCATTTCGTCGCCACCCTCGCAACACCACCCCCCTTTTCTACCCTCGTCGTGGTCTGTTTTCAACCCCTTGGCGAGCAGCCGCTGTGTCGCAGGCTAAAGTGAACTTCCTGACTGAACTGAAATATCCGTTATGATCCGCATCCTCGTTGGGGAGCGCGAAAGCAGAAACGGGAAAGGGGAAATAACGAATAAAGTGTAGAGGTATTTGTGCGAGAGGGTGTTGTATACGTTTACATTTTGCACGGCTCGGAGGGTAGGTAAAGGAACGTGGGCGACGCAACGGGACGCGGAAAAGCTCAGTCGGTTGGTACGCGTGAAATTTTCCTGCTTGATATCGTAATAAATATTAGGTTTTCACGCTTTACTGTGGAGGAATGGAACTTCTTTCTTCGAGCACCGAGATGAGAGGAAGAACGGGTTCGGAAGATCAAAACGATGTGAAGTGCAGGGGTTGTTTGCTTATGATGTTAGACGATCAATTGGAGATGTACTGTCCTGGCCATCGAATTAGGACCACGTACGAAAATTTCACTTTTAACATTATGTCATATATGGAAAATTATCTTAGGTCCTGTAAATTATTACTAAATACGTTGATAACGATATATACATAGCAATTGATTTGTTACTATCGCGATAATAATTAAATTGTGTGGGTGATGAACGCTAATGACTAGTTTGCAACTCTCCAACCACATTATCTGAGTTGAAAAGAATTACAGATATTTGGGAAAATAATGAAGATATAAAAAACATATAAAAACAAAGGGTGAAAGCAAAGGAAAGAAATACAAGATATTAACATATGTTAACAATGTTATGTACAATAATAGTGTCATCATGTTAGTAGTTAATAAATTATATCATTACAATTTGAACAGGCTTTTCAATTTTACGGAATATCAGAAAAATGTTGAAAATTTGTAGTGGTCATAATTTGATGGTCAGGGATTGTATAAATTCGAGAAGACAGATGTGACTGAAAAAAATTGTATTAATTTAAATTGTATACATGATAGGAAATTGTCTCAATTTAAATTGCATGTATGACAGAAAATTGCTTTAATTTCAATTGCATACGTGAATTTTACGAGTATATAAATGGAATATGATTTTGTAAATGATCAAATTTTCAATTTCGCAATTTTTACATTCTTAAATTTATATTTTTTTAAATTATCAGGTATAAAAATTCCCTGATGGTATCGAGTTTCAAAATCCTTAAGTTTTCAGGATTTTAGATTTCGAAATTTTGTAATTATCAAATTTTCATATCTCCAAATTTCCAAAGATACAAGTCACTAAATTTTCGAATGTACAAATTTCGAAATTTGTAAGTTTCCAAATTTCCAGATTTTTTAAATCGAACATTCACAATTTTTCAAGACCCTAAATTTTCAAATTCCCATTTTTATAAATTTCTGTGTTTAATTATTCACGAAATATTCAAACTTCTTCATTTCTAAATTTTCAAATCTTTCAATTGTTAAATTTCTGTTAGCAAATTTTCTAAGTTTTCTAAATTTTCTAAATTTCTAAGTTTTTCAATTCTCAGTTTTCTAAATTTTCTAAATTTCTAAGTTTTTCAATTCTCAGTTTTCTAAATTTTCTGCCCAAATCTTCAAATTTCAAATTCCTAAATTTTCAAACAGTAAATTCTCAAATTCACCATATTCTGAAAATTTTGTAAATTCCTTAAATTTCCGAATTCCACGAATTCCATTTTTACAAATTCCGCAAACATTTCTAGCTTGCAAATCAAAAAATTTGTAAATTCATTGGGTTTCTAAATTTTTAAACGTTAAATTACACAATTCCACACATTTTCTAAATTCTCAAAGTTTTCCAAATTCCACAAATTTCTCAAATTCTACAAATTCCACAAATTCCACAAATTCCTCAAATATCCCTATGCAAATTCTAAAATTACCAAATCTGCAAATCCCTAAATATCCAAACTTTGAAACCCTTTTACTCCTAAATTTCCAAATTCTGCGACCTTCACATTCAAAATTTCTAATTTGACATACTTTGCAATTCCCAAATTCCAAAATTTCAAAATTCCAAGTTCAGATTTTCTCTGTTGCCAAATGTTTACACACAACTTTCCTAACCACCAAAATTATCAATCTAATTTCTCAATTTTCCCAAAATCCCCAAATATTCAAAACTCTCCAATTTTCGAATTCTTCGGATATCCACACTTTCCAATCTTCCAAATCCCAAATATTCAAACTTCCCATAACCTCAAATCCCTAAATAACCAAATTATCAAATTCCCGAATTTCCAAATTCGCAAGATTCTCTAATTCCCTCGAATTCCACGTATTCAAACTCGAAAACATGGAAATTAAGGATGTAAGAAGGTCGATATAAGATGTTTCAAGTATATTAAGTATATATAGAGGATTCCGTCTACACGAAACTCTCTCCAGAAGCTTCGAGGAACGACTATAACGATTTTCACGGCAAACATTTGCTCATAGCTTACGCTTGCTGCTGTGGTTCAAGTTAAATTGCCTTCAAAATTGCAAACTACCCGTTATAACGGTAACCCGGCCACTGACTCGCATCGCTCGCATAAATTTCCGCTTCTGTCCTCTGCCAAAACTCGCGGGTGTTCGTAATTGAACGACGATAATGGTGAACAGGAAGTTTTATATTGATCCGCCGGCAATGATGATGACACAGGCAGAATTTTGCATTTGAATCAGCCATTTATTCGATTTTATTCGTCCCATGTTTAGGATGGAGCAGATTTAAGAGATATTATTCCATTTTCATTCGATGATCGAGAGGATTTTTCAGAACTGATTCGACTAAATTTTGAATATTACACTCTATGTTTTTATTATACTACGTAATCAAGGATCTTTTGATAAAGTCATATTTCGAAATAGGATTATTTAGGAATGGGACACATAAAGTTATTCGTTCGTTGATTTTGTAATTTATTGGTATGATTCTGGGATGACATAAGCTAATACGTTCGTGTTAAATTTTTATTCGTTGGTAGAAAGCTTCTGTAATTTATGGGTATAATTTTGGGATGGTATAAAGTTCATACGTTCGCGCTGAAATTTCTCTGAGCGAGGAATTTCCTAGTTTATCGGGATGATGTTGGTATGCAATGAATTTCATATATTCTGTTAAATTTTTATTTACTCGTCGAAATTTTGCGAAATTAATATGGTGATTTTAAGACCACAGCAAGTGTGCATTTATTGTTCGATTTTTTGTTAATAACACATTTATTAGAGAATTACGTTTTATATAGGAAATACTTTGCTAATGACAACAGGAAATATTACACGGTGATTCATAAATATATTAGTGCCGCATCAATTTTTGACTTTTCGAAATTTATAGTTCTCTAGAAAGCGTATCGTAAAATTTATATCGACATCCGCACATAGTTACCATTACAATCGCTTGATATCGATTTATTTGAAATTATACTATTGGGTATTAAGGTGATTATATAGAATGTTAATTTTTTAATTATTGACTGTACTTTAAATTTCAGTAATAATAAGTATTAGTTCTGTTATAGTTTTAGAGTTAAAGACTTAATCGAGGGATAATTGATATTATATATAAAGGTATTCTTAACGAGGCATTACAATAAAATAAAAGAAACGTAGCGAAAGCGCGCGCGAATAGCGTCATGACGCCATGTATCTATCAGTTCGAGCCTAGGGTCCACAGTTACAGAGGTCACTAGTACAATCAGAGGCGCGGATTACAAATGCATGTTCCAACATATAGTCTACTCAAATCTATATTTTTAATTTGGTTTTTTACTTTAAAAAATTGAAATTTGGAAAATGCATTTAATACACAGCATAATTAATTTAATATATTATAGATACCTTTATTAATAGAAAGACTCGAATATGTTTTTTAAGGAATAACAAATTGTAAGTTAAAAATTGTTTATTACAAATACTTTCCTAATTTACTGTACATTTTAAATAATCTATTAAAAAGTTATGAAATTATTTAAAGAAATTTAACATTATTTCGATATAAACTCTCTTATTTATATTTTAAAGTTCAACATAAAATTTTTTCTTAATTTAAAACTTAATCCTTTAATTTTTCTTTAATTCGCTATTTTTTAATTTTTCTTTAATTCGCAATTTTTTAATTTTTCTTCCATATTGAACGTTTCAATTTTCTTTTGTCCTAATCTTAAGCAATGAATTTAAACCCTGATGATAGCATGGAATAGTGAAAATGAAACTGCTAAGCAACAGAAGGAAGATAAATAAGATTTATCATATTAGATGGATCAGTGTTTACCCTCATCACTTCTAAATCCGTAAATATGGCATCGATATTTCTTAACTTCTCGGTGAGACAAATGTCCTTAAGTTTCTCACGCAAATAGTAGTCTAGCGATTTATTTGCATTAACCAGAAGGTAGAGGAACATCGATATGCGTTACTGTCTTCGTTGTTAAACGTATGAAATATTTTCGTAAGAATGGACGATCTCGTAAGTAATTAGACGTAAGCTTATCCTTGGTTCTGATATAAAAAAGCAAGCTATTTTCCTGTATCACGAACTTCATTGCTTTTTCTTAAAAATAATTAAACATCCTATAGTTCTTATTCTATAAATTCAGTTATCATCGATAAAATTTAAATGGCAGAGACTGAACAAAAATTTAAATAAAATATTATTACTACCTTCAAAATACAAACATAATATTCCAATTATTATAGTAAATATGCTTTGCAATTAAAAAATTTGTTCGGCATACATATAATTAATCATATCAAATTCAGAGTATATTTCTGCGAACTCAAGTTAATAAAAAATATGAAATGAACTAATTAGTAATAAGCAAACTTTAAAAATATCGAAATAAAAAGTTCGTGAATAAAATTCCCATGTACGCTCAGCTGTAAAGTGTGCAGGAAAATTTTTTCTATAACATTCAATCCTGAAACTAATTCTGATTTATTTCCAGTCTCATTTTTATTATCCATCATGTTCTATTAACTTCATTACTGTTTTTAATATTGAAAATAATGGTGACTGACATTCTGAATTTAATTTAGATAAATATTATATCACCTGTGATATGGGTACGTGATTTTTAAGGCTATTTTCAGTAAAGTTTTCAAACCCGACTGTGTAATATTACACATTTCGGCATGGTGCCAGTCATTGCACCTGCTATCTTGGATTAATAATTTATAGCTAACAGAGTATTTTTAATAAAACGTGACAGATTACATGTTACAATGTCATGTGTCATAACCAATGAAAAATAAAGGTGCCAGATTAAAAATGGATCAAGCTCATTCGTCAAAATGACAACGTTCAGATATTCCATTTTAATTTATTTTTATTTTAAGAAATTATTAATCTACTTTTGTCGAAATATAACAGGTATTATACGTAACTAATGTACATATAATATAATTAATTATAAATACTACATCAAAGTAGAAAAATTCTAAAATTAAAAAATTTCAATATCGCACAGTACAAAACTTAAAAAAAATCCATATTTTTAAAGTTATAAAATTTCCATAATCTTGAAACCTCATGGCTGAAAAAATTCCAAAATTTCTTTTCGAATTACAAAAATTCCAATGTTACAAAGGTAAAAAATTCTAAAACCCCTTGAAATTCGAAAAGTTAAAAAATTTCAAATCAAGTACTTTGCTAAATAATAAAAATATGTATAATTCTACTTACCAAGCAAAACTATCTTATGAAGCAATTTTATTATGAAAATTTTATACTTCATCTTCAGATCAACGTGCTAGACTATAACATATTGATCTGAAGATGAAATATAGGAATGTTGCTTTAACAGTGTTACACAATGTCTATATATTTAATTTATTAAGCAAAACTACCTTACCATGAAAATCCTATTCTCTAACTTTAGACCAACCTGTTAGACTCCAATATTTAACTTACCAAGCAAAACTACTTTAGCAAACACTAGTACTATAAAGATCCAATACTCCATCCTCGGAACTGCTCTAACAGTTAGAGCACATCACCATCAAGTACGCATCGTACTTATCTCGTCCTTTATTTTTCGCGGTTCCATCGAAACAGGCAAATAATTCGTTGCTTAAGAATTAACGCTTAACCGCGAGAAGATGGCTTTGTTCGAAATTTCTTCGGTACTCCCGGTCTTATTACGAGCAATCCCTCGGGCTCTCGGATTCCAGTTCGTCCCTGTTTCCGAGACGAGTATCCCGGTTGGCGCCGGCTTCGACAGAAGAGCCTTTGTTCACCGGCAGAACATCCATTGTCCACTTCAGTCGCGCCCTACGTACTCATCCTACCTTCGACTTCTTCTTCCACCCCCTTCAACCCCCTCAGCCATCCGAGGCTCACAGCCGTTGTCTCGAGTATCCCTGGCGACACTGACGGACACCAGACCCACACCAGACCATCCCGAACGCTAAATATAAGCCGGCACCCACTTTTACTAAGGAATCCGACACTTTGTCACGGGTCAAGACGAATTCGTCTGTCCTCCTTTGTATTAAACGGATTTTCGTCTTCTAATTGGACACTGGCAAGTCCTCCCGGCCACTTGCCTCTGGTTCTTCGGGGATTTCAAACGCTCAGGAGGTGCTTTCTGGTCTTACTGCTTTTTGAGGCTTCTGCCAGCTTTTGTGAGGGTGAATCTTGCGGTTCAGTTGTGATTATATGGTTCTTGTCATAGGTATTGCTGTGTTATGTTTTAGTGTATTGTTGAGGACAGAGGTTGTTTATGTGGACTATAAGTGTGACGTAAGATTTGTTTGAATATGGAAATTTGTGAGGAGGGTGCAGCATTTGCATTTGGTTTTGTTGATATAAAATATTTAAGCTTGAGAGTTTCCAAATTTTTATGTTTTCAGATTTCCCAATTTGCAACTTCTGAAATTCTTGGCCGTTTATGTTTTTAAATTTTCTTATTTTCAATTTTCATGTTTTTAAATGTTTTAAGTTCTTAATCTTTAAATTTCTACTTTTGGGTTCTGGAATTTGGGAGTTTTTAACTTTCCACATTTTCAGATTTTCTAATTTGAAAGTTTATAGTGTTCCTTTTCAGATTTTCAAATTTTCTAATTTCCTAGTTTTCAAATTTCCATATTGTCAGATTTCATAATTTTCTAATTTCCAAGTATTTTCATATTTTCAAACTTACTAATTTTTTAATTTCCAACTTCTCAAGTTTCCATTTTTTACTGAGGCAGCGTGCAGCTGAAAAGCTAAAAGCGAAATACTAATATCGTATAATTTATGTCATTAATGCATTTATATGTGTTTGATGTTGTTTGATCTGTGTTTTCTCGTAATATTATTAAAGCAAATATATCTTTTTTTATTTACACAACTGCGCAAGAAAAATGACTAGATGAGAGTAGCACCAGCATGCTGGTTAGGTTAGATTAGATGTAGTCGAATTTTTTAAAATTTTATTATATATATTTATAGCTCTACTTAACTTAAAAAGAAGAAAATTATACTTTACTTAATTAGTTTCTATAATTGCTTTGTAACGAAAATAAACAGAGTAGGTACTTGCTTTTTCACCTTAAAACACCCTTTCAATCCAATCTTAAGATATATTGATTTGTAACCCGTCATAACAACCGAATTTTTAAAGACTTAAGTAGAAATTAAATTGACTGCTTAGTAATGGGACACAGAGATGAAATTGTGAAAAAACAAACGCCTCATTTATTTATTAAAAGATTAATAACAAGATTTCCATCTTTTGCCCATGTCAGAAAAATAGGTTTTGTTCGTGTTTTTCATGTTTCAACCTCCTGTGCAGCATCAGTTATGCGTCAGCCCGTAAACGCACACTAAATATCGCACTAAAAATGTGGATACTTGGTGTTCTCGTACAGCAGCATGTATATCAGGCTGCAAAGCGTGCTCAGCTGCCTTAACGACCATCGCGAATCGAACTATCCACGTGAACAAGTTGGACGGCGTTCAACGCGAATTAAGTGACGCGGTGGCGAACTGGCGGAACACGGCGGGCGTAAATCGCGAACAGAGAGCGCCGTTTCGCGCATAATGGCTTTCCAATGTACCGCGTGCATACGGTCGAAACCCTCGCGCGAAATATTTATCGGCAACCGGGCCAGATAATGCACGCCCAAACTGGAATTTACTCCACACGCCGGAATATCCGTCGAAAGGACGAAGGATGGCTCGATTCATCCTCGCGTCCTCCACTTTTCAACCGTTAATCTCTTCGTACGGGAAGCATACCTGTAACTGATCTGATAGTGCTTTCATATGTTGCTACGTAAATGAATAGTATGATTTCGCTTTTATTGTTTTAGGTTTTTGTAGTATTTGTAAGGGAGCGCCTACATTGTGCCAGTCAGTGACGCGTAATTGAGAATTTCTGAATTTCGAAGTTTTGAAAGCAGGATTTAGGGATTTAGGAACTTGGCAATCCACCGATTTGGCGATTTACAGTTGAGGATTTAGGAATTTGAGGATGTAGGGATTTGGAAATCTAGAAATTTGGGAATGTAGTGATTTGGTAATGTGGGGATTTGGGGACGAAGGCATTTGAGGGTGCAGGAATTTGGGGATATAGCGATTTTGGAATCTAGAAATTTGGGAATTTAGCGATTTGGGGATGTGGGGATTTGAGGACGTTGGAGTTTTGGGGGTGTAGGGATTTGAACATGTAGAGTTTTAGAGATATAGCGATTTGAGAATCTAGAAATTTGGGAATTTAGTGATTTGGGGTCGTAGTAATTTGGGGGTGTAGGAACTTGAAGATATAGCGATTTGGGAATCTAGAAATTTGGGGATCTAAAGATGTGAGGATGTAGGAGTTTGGGGACGTAGAAATTTGGGGGTGTAGGAATTTCAGGATTTAAAAATTTGGGAATCTAGGCATTTGGAGGTGGTGAAAATGATTTCTTTTCTTTCTGGCCTTCTTTTTCCAACGATAGGCCTGGTACAGGCACATCAAGGAATGCAAAAATTCGAGTACTTGCTGGCAAGGCTACTAGCGCCAGTTATTGGCATTGTGCAAACGCTTCCTAAAAGCGAGTTATGTTATTTATGGCCGACATGACGGTAACTGTAGACGGCCCCATTATAAACACAGCTCAAATACGAGTATTTAATGTGTTGCGACTAGGATGGCACCACGTGGAATTTGGTCATTCTGACCGTGACACCATACGACAACGTTTCGGTGAGGTTTTCGCAAAGAGTGGAGATTCGTTTCTCATAAAAGAATCGGAAAAATATGGGAAGACAGATTACGATTTTTGTATTCGACTCGGGTGATGAAGAGAAGTCGAAAAATAGAATAAAGTTGTTTTGAAATATTGAAACATGTTTCTGTGTGAGCCCCAGCCATCCTTACATATTTTATAATACTGTTATAACGCTATTTCGTAGTACTGTAATATTGTTTTCAATATTGCTTGGGAGACTCGTTAGATAGAGACTAGAGGTGATCTGTGAAATGATTCTCTTCACGTAGCATGAAGAACGTAAAACGTACGTAGAAAGTCTGGTATACTTTGAAATAGGAAATTTAAAAATTGAAGAGTTGTTCAGGCCGTGTCGGTTGGCAGTACTGTAGAAGATATATTGTCACACTTTTTCTGCCTTTCGTAATGTGCTTTCCGTGGCATACGAACGCGTTACTTTGTGCGAGTTATAACATATGTACTCAGATATTCTGATTATGTTATGTTAATTTGACAAAATAGTTTCGTAGTTATTAAGTGTCACAGTTTTTATGACAGTATTCACAGTTATTATTTACTTATTACTTATTTTAAATTCTAACAAATTATTAGACTACTTAGATTTTCGAACTTTCAAATTCCCATTTCTAAACTTTACTTTCATAGCATTTCACTTTCTAACCTTTATAAACGAACCTTAGAAATGTAAAATTAATCAGATGAAGGTAACATGAGTTTGTTTAATTATGATGCTCCATTGAAGCCACCATAAAGAGAATATACAAAGTTGATATTATTTCTAAAATATCTGTAAGCTTTTACGTAACCTAGCTTAACCCCTTAATCTACAGGGCAGTTGCATCATTCGAACGTAACTAATTATTGCTACAATGTTAAAACAAATAAAGAAGCTTAAAATATTAGACACATTTTGTATTTAGCGATCCTCGATTGTGCAGATTACAATTAGAATGGTATCCAAAATTCAATTACAATGAAAATACGAGTCTATTATACTGAATGTGATAGTTTGTCACATTCGAACTGCAGTGTGCGATGTGATACGATATAGAGATTAAACGAATTAATAATCAAGGACTACTAACAATAATTTCCTATCAAAAGCTCAGATCATTAAAAATACGTGGAACTGGTACATTTACGCAACGCATGAACTAATTAACCACTATAAATAATAATATGAAATAACAACAACAATGACAATGACATTAACCTAATCGTATTAAACGAAGACATATTACTTTAACAAACAACCAAGCCTTGTAGTCAGAACATTCGTAAAATGGTTATCTCGGTTTTCGTCTACAAAGGATTAAAACATTTGGGAATCAGTGATCCTTGGTTTGAGCGATATTGGTCAATGTGCCGTCATTTACATTTATGTATGGTCACAGTCAGCGGAATAATGTCTGTTCAATGATGTGGCAGCAGCCGGTGCAGCTCGTGTAACGCCACGTCGAAGAGATGAGCCGCCTAATTAGCCCAGTCATCGACGTAGCCTCATTCAGGAGTAATCATCCGTATCGACTAATTCGACGGACAGCCAATCGCCCGTTATCGTCCACCCACCTCAATGTCCACGCTTCATTAAATGCCGCTTATCGGTCGATACATGATTTTTAATTGATTCCTAAGTGCGTTCTATCACGCACGTTTTGTGACTATACCTTCCGATCGTATTTTATCACCAGATTTCCTTTTCATTCCCCTGGAATCAAGTTATCGATTCCGTTTGTAAATTATAGTCAACGTCTACCGATGCTACTATAACCTTACATCATGTGAATATATGCGATATGGTTTGCTATGTTGTCGATCAAAATAATCGCTTCGCAAGCGACAAAGTTCGGCGGCTTTTTTGAAATCTATGATGACTTATCGAGACGAAGGATTAATTGATACTTTATGATTTACCGTTTGTTTATTTATCTTCCACGTTTTCAAGAATTTTTGAACTGGACCCGTTTGAATTTTTATTACAATATCTATAATATATGTATTAATAAACGAAAGTGTTTTCAACTAATAATCTAATACAGATTATTTTGAACTGGTAGCAGTTATTTTAAATTGTAGGCAATTGTGACTATATGAAGTGACTATATAAAATTTGCTAACAGATTTGCAACACAACGTACATAAGAATATTGAAGAAGAAATTATTATTGAATAATTGCGCATCGATGCCGAAAAGATTTTCCGTGAAAGGTAACATAATTTTGGTCAATTTGTTAATTACAATAAATATTTTAATTTACATTTAAATATGCGAGGCGTTTACGTTCCTCGTCAGTTAATTAAGAATTTTTGCCGTTCCGTTCTTTGTTCCGATTTAATTATTTATATTATGCTCCAAGGATCTCGCAGGCAAATGAGTTTACTGTAATTTCCGGGTTGATTGCAACTCCGCATTAAACACTAGAAGAACGAGAAATATTTCGCCATGGTATGTTTGTAAATTACAAAATGAATGCAGAAGAACGTCTCTCTTAATTACCGAACGTTACAGGTGACAGTCCCTCTTTAGAAATTAGCATCGTTTGAAATTCGAGCGCATAATACTGAAAAGCATGGCCGTTAGCTTTTCAGTTTCTCCAGTGTCAAGAACGTTACTCATAATTACAAAAACTTGACGTTTAATTAAGTAAAGGTAAAAGGTACTTGGACTGTGATAGATGTTAATGAATATATTAATAATTCGGTTGGACTGGACAGGGAAATTGTAACTTCTAGTTTACTAGAGAATTCTTAAAAACTTCGTGTAGTGACAGAATATTAATTTACATTCAAATTTGTGGAACAAATATTTGTGGTCTATAATTTTATGTTCTCTCATTACGAATAATAAATACGACTATATCGGAGAATATCCCTAGGCCTCAATATACTTACGTTCTAACATTCTTTGATAACAATAGCCCTACAGTTCGGTATCAGTAGATCAATATTCTAGTCAATATACACTAGATGTCACTAGATATTCACTATCATTAGATCAATATTCTAATCAACATTCCTAGTTTCTGATATTCCTAGATACTATTAGTGATAGATCGTTATATTCCAGGCATCCAGTATCCCTATATGCCAATACGTCTAGATCTCAATACCTCTACGTCAAATACACCTTTAAATTTCAATATTCCCAGATTCCAATATCTCTTCAATGTAATATTCCTAAATTCCAATATCCCAAGATTTTCAGTATCTCCAGATCCTCTAAATCCCAATAACCTTATAAATAAATATCTCTAGATTTCAACATTCCAGGATTCCGATATACGATAGGTGCCAATATCCCTAGATCCCGATATCCCTAGATCCCGATGTCACTAGATCCCGATGTCACTAGATCCCGATGTCACTAGATCCCGATATCCCTAGATCCCGATATCCCGATATCCCTAGATCCCTAGATCCCGATATCCCTAGATCCCGATATCCCTAGATCCCGATATCCCTAGATCCCGATATCCCTGGATCCCGATATCCCTGGATCCCGATATCCCTAGATCCCGATAATCCTTGATCCCGATATCCCTAGATCCCGATATCCCTAGATCCCGATATCCCTAGATCCCGACATCCCTAGATCCCGATATCCCTAGATCCCGACATTTCTCGATCGTATTATTCCTAGATATAAATATACCATGATCCGCTCGAACGACTGTTTAAAACTTCCTAGATTTTAATATTCCTACATCAGTATATTACAACATCCCTAGATAGTCCTCATAATTTTATGTTCGAATTATTATAAATCTAAATATCCCTACTTGTGAACTATGTAATCCCTAGAACTGTGTAACTCGAAATCTCTCAATATCTGAATATATCTCTAGGCATTCGCAACTATTAAATACAGTAAGTATACACTGTATGAAAAGTTACGTCAAATGAATCAATGGATCATAATAACAGTTTCGAGAACGTCCAAATATAATGTCTAGTTAATTACATCGAGGTGAAAAATAGTTCGCAAACGAATTTATCTTCCACGTTTGCTATGAAATTAATTTTTCCTCCGTAAGCTCGCGGAGTAAACCGCTTAAACGAACTAACTGCTGCAATTTCTCCGCTTCAAAGGAAGTTGATCGTGGCGTTTCAAGAGTCCCGCTGTTCAAAGACCGACGAATAAATACATCTTCGTGTCGCGGAGAGACCGGAAACGAGTCGGGCGACGGTTCAACCATTTTCTCTTCTTTCCCGGGTCCCGTGTCACGGTGAGACGAGATTGTTACGGCACCAAGAAATGAAAAATGGTCCGCCATAACCGTACGTCTTACGTGGAAAAGCCTGTTGTCTTGTAACCCAAGATGCAGAAGCTGGCAAAGCCTCCGCGACGCAGTCTCATCCGTGACATTAATAATTACGGCTTGTGTACCCACGAAAATTACTCTCTTTATCTCTCCTCGTTGTCCTCCGCCATCTTGACCCCACCGTTCTCCACCTACTGCCTTCTCGTTCTTTTCTTTTTCTTCTGCTTCTTCTTCTCTCGACCGCAACGTTTCTTTGCCAGCCTCTTTTTCACCGTGCCGGTTATATTTACGAAGCTTTAATCCCTGCTCGGGCAGAAAAGCTCGACTTCAACCGTGGAAAAAGTGTGACCCCTTAGAAATTTCGTAAACGCTTGTATCGCCAGGCTTTTTCATCGGGTACCTGCAATGGCGTACTCTGATAGCCGTTCTTGTTCAAAGGTGATTTCGCGGTTAAGCTAATATTTTCTCCGTTATTCGGTATAATTGTTACTCATGTACTCTAAGGATTTTTTTTTGTAAATTAGTATAACCCGTTGCTGTATCTATTATGCATATTATGTGTTACTTCGTTTTTAATATTAGGTTTACGGAACGCGTCAAAATGATTTTAGATTCCTCACTTCAAATTATACAAATTATTAAGATACTTTCGTTAAAATTTATGTTAACTTTTGTCAAAATAAAGAAAAATTGTATGAATTACTTTGTGTTTCATTCCGTATATATTTATTGTTGTATTTTGTCGCTGTTTTATATCTGAGAGTAACTGCACATCGTACGTCCGATAAATAGTGTAAAAATTACATCATTGATATTAAGAAAACGCTTGAAATTTTAAAACTCTTAATTATATTTTTAAGAAAACTTTTAAATGAAAAAGTTGGAAATTATAATACCATATTTCGCAATAGCAATGAATCCCGATAAATGGTACCTTCCGGTCATAAATTTACTACATAACTATAATTAAATTTATAATATCTATAGCTTCATTCATAGATTGGACAAAAGTAATTATTAATTATTTTTCAAAATTGACACGAATCAAAAGTAAAGGGCAGATATCTATCCTTTTCACAAAATAATCAAAACTTTTGACCTCAAAATTCATGGTGTTTGCAGACGCAGTGGTAACAGAGGAAAATCGTTGAATTTGAGCGCACGTTTCTGGAAATATAGATCCGCGGAGAGCAATGTTCGGTGGAATCAAGCGAAATTCTATTAATGTTGCGAGGCTCCTGACAAAGTTGTAGAATGCGTTTGTTCGAACAAGTGCCGTGCACGCCGAGCTGCAATTACCAAGCGTTTCGAAACTTTCCTACAGTTTGCACAACGGGATTCGACATTCCACTTATTAATAATACAACACGAGTTACAATACCACTTGCTTTGCCGAGTAATTGTCGAATGGATTGATTGACACAATTCACCGCTAACGTTCGGTTTCTTTGTTTTCACGGTGTACAGAGATTTTTGTCAATATCAAGTCCTTTGATCCAGAAACTACGCGTTAACAACAAAAACGAATAATAAAAATTATTTTTATACATACTACCTGCGAATATTTAGCAAAAGACATATTTCATGAGCTAGAATATAATTTTTGCTGATTTAGTTAAACTTATATTCCTCATATAATTTTCAAATTTTTAAACTTAAAGATTTTGATATTCATATATCAAAATATATATATACTTTTAAATCTTTAAAACTGGAAATTTGATTTGTAAATTTATAAGTTTTTAAATATTTAATCTTTCAAACCTTCAAATTTGGGAATTTGGTAATTTCTTAAGAACGTTGCAAGTACATTATTTTTAATGGTTTATCACCTTATTAAATTACTCAATCTGTTACATAATCAAATCAACATAGTTTTTTTGTAAAATTACGTCATTTTATTTAACCTTTGTAGACTAGAGGAAATACAAATTGAATGAGTTATTGGATGCATTATGTAACTGCAATTTTATAGCACAGAGTAGGAGCTTACTTTCACGTAAATGAAATTTCATTTCTATTCGAGTTTCAATTTCTTCGGTCACATCAATTTGAGCTTACGTCGGAGCAAGATTTAAATGTGAACTGAAGCTTGAGATCTCTTTGAACGATGGCTTATGTGGATTAGAAAGATCCAATGAAACTCTTTCTCTTCTTCAATGAAGAAGCACGATAAGTCTCCGATCGATTACAGCTTTCCTGCTTATGAAGCTCGAAGAACAAGTCAGAGTCGTGAATATTATTGTATTGTTTAATAAATATTTCAAATAAATAGTAATTTCAAGTAAATAGTAGTAAATTTTATCCAGTTTTCTAACTTCCATTATAAGTAGTTTATAATCATTGATCATATTTATTCTATATTCAACATTTTGAAAATATTGACAAATTTTATCAAATTTCATTTTGCAGTATGAAACTATTATTTATTTTCAACCTTTTGAAAATATTTAATTTATTTTCCTGAAAGGTGGTCAATTTTATCGAATTTTATTTTGCAGTATGAAACTATTGTCGATTGTGTTTTCAACCTTTGAAAATATTTACTTTATCTTCCTGATTGGAGGCAAATTTGATCGAATTTCATTTTGCAACATAAAACTATTCGTTAAATATATGTTAAATGTGAAACTATGATTGATAAAAATCTATTCATGCAAATGAAGAGGAGAAAAGGCAGAAAAAAATGGTGAAATATGCAAAAAATTTTGAAATCAAATCAAAAGCACAAATCTGAATAACGTCGTCTATGACAGAATCATTCTTTTCAGATCGAAAAATGGTACGTTCACTATAGATCACTCTAAATGGGCATGAAAATACATTTTCTCGTTCTCTCCACATCGTTTTACGTTCCTCGACGTTAAACGACCCAGTGAGACCATCATATATGCTCCAATTACGAATTGCAGATCGTAAAATACATTATCGTTTCGAAATTAGTAACTGCGCTTGTCGTGATAAATGATATTTCACCATGGAGACAAATTATGTTCACTTGTGTTAATCATTTATTCTCTATCGCAAAGCATAATGTTACATATAGACTATTTTTATCAATGTTCTTCGTTAATTTTATAAAAAATTAGTAATACATCCTGTAAATTATTTATTTTCCAAATTTTATTATCTGTAAAAATTAATACCATCATCCATAAATTTTATTACTATGATGTACTTTTAGACTAATAATTTAGACTTACTTTGCTCAGAAAATTTAAGTCAAATTCAGAAAAAAAAATGAAATAAAAATATAATGACAATAATTCGAATAAAGTTTTGCATTTACTAAATTTCATTTCAGATTAACAACTAAATTCCCGAATTCAATATTTCATTTTTGCAGAGTTGCTTATTAAAATTTAAGAAGCAACATATTTCAGTTAATCCAAGCATTATTCAACTCAATAGTAAAAGTTTGATAATATTCAGCAACAGAATTTTCTTTGTAGAAATCATCGGGAAATTTTAAAATAAAATTAGTATAGATTTCGTAATTTTAATTGTCAACCTAACATATGTAAAGAATAAAAATTTATTAAATAAAATTATTATAAATTTATCTTCATGATCAATAATTTCAGTAGCTTTAATGGAATGAATAAATGGAACACGAAACAAGAATAAAACAAAAAGAAATATATAAAGTGGAGAATATAAGTATGGAAGGTAAACGGAGAAAAAAATTCCGTTTTCGCTTTAATTAAACAGAACGAAATCCTTCATCGAATCAAACTTCA
Organism: Megachile lagopoda; assembly: GCA_036983795.1. Lineage (NCBI taxonomy): Eukaryota > Metazoa > Arthropoda > Insecta > Hymenoptera > Megachilidae > Megachile > Megachile lagopoda. The sequence goes on along the minus strand of CM072788.1, from coordinate 2,451,785 downwards.
AATTAAATTCTTCTGACCGACAATCTAATGAAATTATTTAACCACTGTTGCAAAACCCACTTCATCCGCTTCATTGAACAATAATCGCTGCTCAACTCGTGACGTCGTCTATAAAATTTTATTTGAATTGTTTCGTGAAATTTCGTTCTATTGAAACGCTGAAAACGAGAAAAATAATTCATATAGACGAATGTGAAAAAAGCAAGCTGTATCAATTTTTCGACGAACTGTGTTGTAATAAAAAAATGTACAATATGATTTTTGCATTTTATCAAGAATAAATGAACTTCACATTTTACTGTTATTACAATTATCAAAAATATTTTTAACTTCTTTTAAATTACAATTATTATTCTTACCACTTTAGCAACTTTACTATTTTATTATTTTATTATTTTAATATTTTATTTTTTTATTCATTTACTCCATCATTATTTTACCGTTTTACAGTTTTTCTATTTTACTAATTTTCTAATTTACTAATTTACTAACGTACTAATGTACCATTTTACCATTTTACCATTTTACCATTTTACTATACTATTGTTTTACTACCCCATTTTATACAATTTTGTAATTTTACCACTTTACTAATTCAATATTCTACTATTTTATCGCTGTATAACTTCATCAATCCACTAGCTTACCATACATATTGCATGTTATAAAGCATAGTGTACTTATGTACTGCCTTAATTATGAATTACAATGTAATTGAATACAATTACGGCTAAGCTAGATGTTCTATTTTTATACGTTTAAAGTATTTAAAGCAAGTTTTTAAGTTTTTCGTCACTTTTAAATCATTTGCAGATGACGATACAAACTTTCTACTAATATTCATATTAATATGCATATCATAATTGATGTGATGATCTTCTGACAACTAATCAATTACATATGCAATTACTTAAAATCAATGTCATATTATTGCATACGTATCTCAAGTTCCTTATGTAATGAAATCGTATCAAACTTGTATTTCGAAATCGTCCACCTCATATCTACCAATCTAATAACCCACGTATCATAAATTACACTAAAATTATAATTGAATTATAATTTCGTCCAACTCTGGTTTTATCTACTTTCCGAAGTAAAAACGACGCAGGAACTCCGAAAATAACGTAGGAAGATGGCAGCGAGGAAAACAGGGAGCAGAAAGGCGGACAAAACGGTGGCGGATAGGATTGTTCAAAAACGATTGCGAGCGTAAACATAACTGTAAACACATTCGAATTCTGTCCACCGTGATGGTGGCTTGCTGCCAGCTGCGAAAGTTTCGTTTGGAACCGTTGCACCGTCGGGGTTGCTAGAGCTTGTACAAGGGGGTGGACTTGGTCGGGGGTGAACTCGTTTCGTCCGTTGTGTATGTGTACAAACGGATTGATACGGCTTTTCTAACAAAATGGCACACGCCGTGGGATTCCTGACTCGACTGCCGCTGCAACGACGACGACGGAAGTGAATGGACTCCATGGGGCAGCTTCTAGTCGCCGTAATAATCGGGGCTTCCGCCAGGAATTTAAAATAGACCCAACTCGCTTCTGTTTCGATGTTTAATGCCCGAATACACCAACAGACATCGTGAAACTTGCGAAACTTGCTCTTACTACGTACTTTCTGATAAATTGAGCAATCGCCGAATCAATGGATAAACCGGTTTCGCGAACATAAGATTTTCCGATGGCTGAAACTTCGAGTTTTTGATGGTGATCGAATTTAGATTGAGTTCGAATTTATCGACCGTGAGATTTCACGAATTTTAGTGCCTATGGATTTTAGGAGTCTTATTGGAAAGTAGTTGATAGTAGTATTACTTTGTTGTTAGGAGTTTTAACCTGAACGTTATCTAACTGGGTAGTGGACCATATTTTGGGACGTAAAATTCGGCTATCTTGTTAGTTTACTAATTTTCTACTCTGTTGATTTGCGACTTTATTTTCCTATTTTATTATTGTACCGTGAGTGTTACTGTCTTTACCATTTCACCATTTTTCTTATCTTTGTGATTTACTGTTTCACTGCTTTATTATCTTATTATTTTTAACATTTTTGCTATTTTGCAATTTTGCAATTTCGCTATTTTGCTATTTTGCTATTTTGCTATTTTGAAATTTTGCCACTTTTCCATTTTATCATTTTGCTACTTCTCCTATTTTACTATTTTACAATCTTAACACTTAACCATATTACTATTTCTATTATTTATAATTGGTTATAATAATAAGGCACATTCTTGTGAACATTCATATGTCACACACGTATGAGCAACACGGCAAAGTATCAAACATGTATAAGCTAATAACTATAAAGTAAAGTTAAGTAATAAATATGCTAGGATTAGCTTGGAAAATAAACAAACTGCGTATAAATGCACGGAACTACGTTTATATATTTCGGTCGTCTTTACAAAACACTCGCGGTCTTCAACGGACGAATGCTTGCTCGTGACTGCCGATTTAACGGTGACATAAACAAAAGAAAGAGGTGATGCGTGTGTACATATGGTTTTCTTGTTTTGTACGATATTCCTAACAAAATATCATCTTCACTGCTGGAAACAAATCATTAACCAAGGTTTCAAGGAATTTCTAGCTTTAATTTTCTTGAAAATGGAGCAATAATAAAAAATTCATAGCTCATATTTTTTTCTGAGGATTCACTGTACTATTCGTCGTGAGAAATCCTATAGAATAGAAGACATAGATTTATTCTGTAAATAAATCTTTCACCACCATTTTGAAGAATCCCTAACCTTAATTTTCTTCAAAATCAAGCAACAACAAAAAGCTAGTCATTTCATATTTATCTTATAATTCATGTTCAGTTATACAACCCGTCTTGAGGAATCTCATACCAGAAAAAATATCATAAATATATTGTATTTTTAGTGAAAATATTCAGTCGTTCGTGCTAAAAAATCATCTCCGTCCGTTATTAAAATATTCTCCTCGCATTATTCATTCATTTTTCATTTTTTATCTCTCGTCATAAAGTTCAGAAACCAGGCCGCAAAAGTTTTCCTTAAAATCCGTTTCGAGTGTGTCAGACTTGGCAGGACTCTTTTTCCACGAGACGAATCTCGACCTCTCGAACGTTCGTTCCAGCGAAATCACTCCGTTTGTACGGCCGGTGGCGGCTTCCGTCTCGGCTCGGCACCAATTTAAGAAGCTTATAAAGAAGAACTGCACTCTCGACGGAATGCAAATTTTCGCGAACGTTGAGAAAATTGCGCCCACTTTAAGCCGTCGCCGGAAATAGTTTCCACTTTGATGAAGATCGTTGCTGCCCGAGCGAAACTGAATCTAACCCCCTGGCAAATTAAAGTCTAGAGGATGTTCCTCTTCCTTCTCCATCGAATGTCGTTTACTCTTCGTCTCGATTACGTTGTTAAATATTTTCCACGTCATCCGGTGACACTTGATCGACGTACACGAAATATATCGTCTCTCATATGGGTATGAAAATTACAACGTACAACGTTGATATTGATGGTTACAAGCTTTATGGAGCCCGAGCTTGTCGTACGATCACTAGAAATTACTTCGACATTTTAGAAACATCCATTTCGTAAATTGAACTGAAATATTAGGGAAAATTATTAGGAAAATTTGCATTTAGTGTGTTACAATTATAAATACTTGATCAGTAGTTTGATTAACCCTCTTCACATGAAAAACATTCTTGTTTTTGGCACGTACTTTAAAATGATCTAGTTGACAAATTTTTACGAATTCTTTTGAAATTATTTTTCTATTATTAGTTGCCACTGTATCGCTATATTTAAACATTACACTTATAGATTTAGTTACAAAATAATTATTGAAAATTGCCGTATTAACCGTTTGCCTTACAATATCGTCTCGCGCACGTGACGCACGTAACTGTTGAAATGCGACGGATCTGACCTACATTTTCACCACGATTCAATTTCGCGTTTAATTTCAGTTCTTAATCCTACATCAATGATTGCCATATACAAAATGTCCCTAACATTTGAACATTCTTTGTCTGTGTTAATGTTGCAGCAATAATTAAGTCGCCCTGTCTGACGCACTCGCTGAGAAAATCATAAGTTAAGGGGTTAAATTAAATAATGAGTGTACTTTCGAGTGAAGAGGATTAAAAGGAATAAGTTTTGTTTTCAAAATTTTCTTTTACTTTCTACAGATTGCGCGTTACAAAATGAAATCGAAAAATGTCTGAATCCACAGGGGTTAATTTTAACCCTGCAGAATGAACTGAAATTTGGGCAGCAAAAATTGTGTAATACAAATTTATACATACATGCACTACGTATATTCAAAATTTAATTTTTCTTGAATCTTTCGGTAAGTTTTCTTGTATGTTTATAATGCTTTAAGGAGAGAACAACGTAGTACTCTCGTTATATTACAGTACTACCGAAAAGTTGATGTAGTTGGTAATGTTTTGAATTAATCAAAAAGTTTTCTCCCTCTCAGTTGTCTGTTCCTTTATAAATAGAAGAGAAGTGCTACTAGCATATGTGGTTTGTGCAAAACTCAATTTACTAAAAATGAAATTAGCCATTTTCGATAATATGCATATTATTTTAAATTAGTGTATTATGTATGTAATTACTTTAAATTATCATCGTATTATACATATACACAATTACTTTACATTAATGCTGTATTTTACACACAATTACCTTCAATTAGTGTGGCATAGGTCTTTTCTTCACGTTTTGTGCCGTTTGCATGGATCGCGTCGCATCACAAAATAATCCACGTTATTCAGTGTAAAGCAAACACGAACACGGAAATAAGGGTGGCGAGAGAATCGATTGCTACAGCATAAACGCGAATTTAAGGCGACACGTGACCAGGAATAATCGAGTATTCATGAGCGAACGCATCCACGAATTCTGATTGCGTAAATAATCACGGGGGTTGTGGGGGTGGGAGCCAACAGAGGCTCGTTCCGCCGGTAATTCATTAGACCCTGTCTGATCAGTGGCCGAATTGACAGGTTCCACTGAAATTAAGTGCGTTGTGAGCGATGGAAACTGTCGTAGACCGAATAACGATGTTAACCCTCCAAGAGTGGATCCTATTCAATTTCACAATTTCAATCGAATCTCGTTACTTCAATAAAGGACCTCGTAAGTGTTACACCTGTAAAAGTGGTCGCAATTAAATTAAAAATTTTTAAATTATATGTATATGTTTAAATACTTTCGAAAAATATATAGACATCAAAAATAGAAAGATAACTCACAGTAAATAGAACTATATTAAAAAAAAAAATAAAAAGTGTGAAAGATCATTTAAAGTTAACGAAACTGTTGCTTCAGAAGTGCAGTTTCTAAAAACGTAAAGTAAGATATGCAAATAAATTCTTGAAAAACTGTATATGACGTATGTATGTGTGTGTATATGCGTGCACAAGTGTTTCACGTTGAATAATAGTGGTCGCCAGCGGCGATGTTAACCTGATGCATCAATTTGAATAGATGCATATGTGCATGCACAGATATACATATGTATATACATATACACACACACCTGTAAACATCGTATATACATAAATTTGATGTTTATTAATTATGTACTTAGAAACAGCATTTTTGAAAGTGTAGTTTTGTTAACTGTAAGACATTCTGTCTTATATTTTTGATTTTTTGTGTGTATGCCTGTTGATCTTTCATCGACACTATTTAAACTATGTTTAAGTATTAAATTCTAACAATTTTTGAATAGTGTAATGTACATAAATTTCAGTGAATTTTACAGGGACCACTTTTATATGTTTCGCAGGTATAATTTATAACTTTATATAAGTTATTACATATACTTTATTATAAGGTATTACATAACTTTATATAAGTTTATATAACTTTGTTATTACAATTTTACAGGTATATTCTTTATTTCTCTCGACATGTTTTTTACCACTGGACACTTTGATACAGCAAATGAATCACAAATAATTATATATCGAACTGTTTATAGTTATTTCATGAATCATTAATTTCAGTCAATTTACGTTTTGAATAATGTATTGAATTATAATTGCGATGAATTTATAATTGTATATCATTTGCGATAGCGTTATGCTAATGATATTTCATTGAAACATGGATAATGATGTTTCATTGGACTGAACGAATAATTCTCTGAAATTTATCTGAACGATTAATTTATAATTAATAGAAATAAATTCGTATTTCAGTGCACCAATCGAAGGTAGACCCGGTTAAATTATTCCTTAACAGTGATTTATATTACTGGATTAATAAAATCTTCACTGGATTCGGTATATAATTCTTTGAAAATGCGTTTAATTAATTTATATTTTAGTGTCAAATTTTTCACATTTCAAATAATAAATAAAATTTCCGTTAAGGAACATGCACATAAATAAACCTTCTTTCAGTTAAATTAAAGGCTGTCTAATTAAATTATTATTCATTAGTAATTTTAATTAATTAATTAGCAAAATGTTTCACCTTATAGAAACAAATTCGAATTTTACATAAAAAATAAAGCTTGAATTTAAGTTCAATAATAATTATGTAAGTAAACTTTTTATGAATTAAATTGAGTGATGTTTAGTCAAATTATTTGCTAATAGTACATTTTTTATTAATACTCTTAATAAAACTTTTGCACATAATTGTAGAACGAAACAGAACTTTTTTCAAAACAAAATATTAATTTTTAATTTATTAATACCATTATGTGTGACATCAGTGATTACCATCATAGATGAAATATTACCAAATAAATAAAAATAGGAGAAAAATATAATTATATTATATAATTTTACATACAGGAGGTTTTCGTTATATTGTTACACATAGATTTTCACGCAAATTATTAACACCCCTCTTTTTAAAAGATACGAGGAATGAAAGAGGAGAAAAATCATTTTACTGACTCGCTATATTACAAATTCTAGGAATTCATCATTCCTACATCATCACAGGTAGCAATATAACGACAGTATTGCACTTCTTCCTAATCAAAGAAATATCCACGTATTATTTCCCATTATATCACTTCCTCGTTCGTTCATCAAACATAATTTCCAGCTTCATGACCATAGCAACGGTGAAACCTGATTCTCGATGCAGAAGAAGCTCACAGCTAAGTCTTCGTCGTGCAAGGGTTAAGATCACAAGGTGCGAGTAAGCCGGCATATACACGATGAGCGGATATACTCAGGTGATAAAGGGATGCTCGTTGACAAGGGTGTGCGTAAATAATTGAGTGCTTGAATAAGTGAGGGCACACGCCTGTGGGGAAATCTTCGAGCGTGTTGGGAGAACAGATTGAGAACTGAAGAGGGTATACAGGACAAGCAACATACGCGTTGTGTGAACCGGGGATGATAGAACACAAGGGATGAGGCAGGAACGATAGAATAATATCGGACGTGTTACTGGAAAAAGATGCGAGACCCGTGACAGGAGAATGTAAAATGAGAACCGACTGGAAGAGTGAAAGACAGCCATGAAAATAGAAAAATGGGTAGGTATGGACATATAAATACGACGAAATTGAAAGATATATTTGGAGGGTGTATGCATTTTGCGTGTTTATTCTTTTAGATAGATTAAATATATTCAATAATGTTTTCGAAATTTACAAAATACCAAAGATCAGTTTAGAATATAGGAATACAGATCATTCAGAAATTTGAGAAGAATTGGAAAATTTATGAAATGAAAGTCTAAAGATATGTGAGATTTCGAAATTTTAGATTAGGATAGGTTAGAAATGTGAGAAACTTGGAAATTACGAAATTTTTCAATTTACGGATATTCAAACTCAGAATTTTAGAAGCTGGAACTTAAGAAAGATAGGTTAGAGTAGAATAGAATTTTGGAGAATTTAGGGAATTTTGCGAAGTAGAAAATATAGAATTTTAGGAATTTCCAAATTTAGAAGTTGTAAATCTTGGAACTTAGGACAGTTGGGTTAAATTAGACTAGAAATTTGAGAAATTGAAAGATTAGAAAAAATTCAAGAATTTCCAGGTTTGATAGTTTCAAAATTTGAAACTTAGAAAATTTGGGATAGGTTAAATTAAAAATTTACAGAATTTGAAAATAGAAATTTAAAAAATTGAGAAATTCCCAAATTTGAAAGTTTTAGAATTTGGACCTCAGGAAAGTTGGATTAAGTTAGATGAAAAATGTAGGAAATTTGGAGATTAGAAAATTTAAAAAGTTGAGAGTTCTTCAATTTAGGAGTTTCAGGATTTGGAACTCAAACAAGCTGAGTTAAATTAGATTCAAAATTTGAGGATTGGGAAATTAAAAAATTCAGCGATTCCGCAATTTGTTGATTTTAGAATTAGGAGACTGTGGTAACTTAAATTCGAGAACTGTAGAGAATTTAGAAATGCGAGAGTTTTGAAACTTGGAAATTATAAACGTGTAGATTAAAAAATTTGGAGATCTGAAAATTTGAGATTTTAAAATTTACTTGAGCTTAGGTTAGAAATTTATGTAATCTGGGATTTTAGAATTTCAAACTTTTTAACCTTGAAAACTCATGGCGAGATTTCTACATTTTATCCTAGATTCCTGAATTATCAAGTTTCAAAGTTTACGAATATCTATCTTTTCGAATGTCAACGTCTAAACAAGAGTAAACAAACAGTAGGAAAAAAATGACAATGCTGAAAGCGGTAGAAATATAAGCATTATGAGTGCATCTGTGAAACAAAGTTCCTCCATTTTCCTAGAGATGAAGTTAAATTAAATTGCTACAAGACACATCATAAATATCGTTGAACAGTCTTATACCTACATGGATAGACGATACATGGAGGAAAACCAACATATTCAACTAGAATTGACGCTGGTTCTATATGGTTCCTCCAAGTAACACGACACAGCTGCAACCAGCTGTCGCACCTACATGATAAATTCGTGCAGTATAAATTTGGTGCACTTAAGAATATGCCAACTTCATTGCTGAGGCAGTTAATTTTACTTGGGATCGAAAACTTGTATCTCTTACTTTAAAATCAATAATCACTTTTTTTAAATTACACTTCTCTTTTTGGAACTTAAATGTTGGTGAATATAAATTGACATTAGGTCACTTGCAAAATTTAAAAATTGCAGGACGAACTGTTATACTTAATTTATTTAATAATTCACTGCATTTGAGTCTGCAATTATAAAGCATTAGTAATATATGTGCATTCTTATATTTCGTGATTCACTTCATAATCCACTGCGTTTGGGGCTGTAATAATAAGGAATTAATAATATATGCTTATTCTCCACAATTCCTTTAAGTGATTAATGTACACAAACAGATTTTAGCAACTGAGGTCGATTCAAAACGAAAACTCCTTAGAATTGCTCGATAATTCCCAGCGTTTAGGGGTTTAGGAGTAAAAATAAAGAATTATGAAGCGCCAATAAAATAAGCCTATTTTACACATCTCATTTACTTGTTATAAGCACTCAGCACAAGATATTGTCAATAAATGTTGTTAATACCTAAAGAGAAATTACACAGCATAAAATTAACGAACGTTTACTAAGAAAACTCTACTAAAGCTGAGTTCTTTACAAGTGCCATTAAATTATTACGACAGTAACACTTTGCTACAAAAAGTCGCTTGATAATTAGAAGGCTGAAGCTCTTACATGAAGGATAATCAAAGCAAAACTGAAATTGAGTTCTTAACAACTACTATTAAATTATTATGACCGAAAAGCATTGCTACGAAAAATATCTTGATAAATAGGAGGTTAAATTCTGTATGAAGAATAATTAAGGCAAAATTAAAACTCTGAGTTCTCAAGTGTTATTAAATTATTATGATCGAACTGCATTGCTACAAAAAATCTCTTCATAAACCCGTGGTTAAAAGTCCTGCATGAAGAACGATCAAGGCAAGATTGAAACTCCGAGTTCTCAAGAAGTATTATTAAATTATTATGACCCAAAAGCCTTGCAACAAAAAATCGCTTGAAAAATTGGAGGTTAGAAGTCCTACATAAAGAATAATCAAAGTAAGATTGAAACTCCGAGTTCTCAAGAAGTGCCATTCAATTATTATGACGCAAAAGTCTTGCAACAAAAGATCATTTGACAAATTGGAGGTTAAAAGTCTTGCATAAAGACTAATCAAGGCAAGATTGAAACTCCGAGTTCTCAAGAAGTGCCATTCAATTATTATGACGCAAAAGTCTTGCAACAAAAGATCATTTGACAAATTGGAGGTTAAAAGTCTTGCATAAAGACTAATCAAGGCAAGATTGAAACTCCGAGTTCTCAAGAAGTATTATTAAATTATTATGACCCAAAAGCCTTGCAACAAAAAATCATTTGAAAAATTGGAGGATAAAGGTCCTGCATGAAGAATAAATGCAAGATTGAAACTCTGAGTTCTCAAGAAGTGTTGTTAAATTATTATGACCCAAAAGCCTTGCAACAAAAAATCATTTGAGAAATTGGAGGTTAAAGGTCCTGCATGAAGAATAATCAAGGCAAGATGAATAAACGAGGGGCTCAAAACCGGCAGTGTCCTATTTAGTCGTCATCGTGAAGCCAGTCGAGTGTTCTAGACACTCTTTGGTCTCCGTAGGACTCGTCATTGTTCGCCGTATCGTTTCAACGAGCTCGAGAGGCGTACTCGAGGTCGGCTAAATTGCACCATTAATTGCACCCTATCCGCGGTATGCAACTGTGTTGAGTGCAACGGGGGCCGTCCTTGGCCCAGATACCGATCCTTTCGAGCACCTTAGTCGAGTTTCTCGATTGGTGCCTGTGTCTGTGCCCATCGGATTAGGTGATCCTGCTGATTTCCTCTAATTGGATAGTTTCGACTCGTTCGAGTAACCTGCCGCCCATAGATTTTCCTCATAACAGGAGTATGTTGTTCGACAAGGGATGCCAGTTTCGTGACCTGGTAAAATCACGCGAGACGATACTTGCAAGGATTACGGAGCGAGTTTCTTGCTCTGCGAGTTCGTGCGACCAGACGCTTTGATGTTTGTTTGCCGTTATTTGCGGTTGTTTGCGCCGCTACGGGTATTATTGCGCGATTCGTGTCTCTATCGAGAAGATGACTGAGTCGTTCAACCAATAGGATGTGGCTTTGAAGACGTTGCGACCTTAAGATCGAGGAAAATTGTTCTGAAAAGATATGATACCGTAATCTGTGTGTGAAATTTTGTGGAGTGCGAGAGTAGCAGGATGTATGGTTTCTGAGCTTCGGCACGGCTCGGAAACATTCGGATAAAATCGAGTATGAAGGTATTATTTTATACGAGAATGCTGGGGGTCTGTCGATACTGTAGAGATTTGGGAATCTAGATTTTTGGGAATTTAGGCATTGGGGAATTTGGACGTTTTTAAATTGGAGGGTTTTAGAACTTGGAGAAATGGATATTTTGAGATTTTGGAATTTGAGGAATTGGAAGTATTGAGATTTGGGAATTTTGGGAATTGGGGAATCGGAAGTATTAAGAATTGTGAATTTTGGAAATTGGAAAATTAGGGATTTGGGCATTTTGAGATTTAGAAACTTTGAAATTTCGAGTTTGGAGATTTGCAGGTATAGAAATTTTGGAATATCGGAATTAATAAATTTTTAAATTTAAAAATTTTTAAATCTGTAAAATAGAAATTTAAGAGTTTGTGATATAAACGAATCCTAAAGATCTCGATGCTACTTTGAAGAAGCAATCTCCCAACAAGTGCAATCATTCTACCCTTAAAATAGAGTCAGTCAGCGCTAAGCCTCCAACTAATCATAACTATGCTCGCAAATAAGAGGAGCTGCAGTATACCAGAGAAGGTTAAAAAATGGGGCGATTAATAAAAATGGAGAACAGGGGACGAGAAAGGGAGAAGAAGATGGTGGAGGAGTGAAAGTAGGGACAGTAGAGAGGGGGAAAAATAATTTCACCGTGACAGAAACGAGGCCGACGTTACATAGAGACCTCGTGACCGGAACGATGCCTTCTCGAGAGTAAACCACCCCCGTCATCCCCTTCAACCCCTACACACTCGCGTTTCTTCTTCTGCTTCGCTTGCAGAACTCGATTCTTCCACTCTTGTCCCGCACACTTTTTCCGCGCAGCTTCAGGCGCGTTTATCTTTTCAGCCTGTCTTCACGGTTCGCGCGGTGCGTTTTTACCGTGGCAACATTTTCCGCTATTTCCCTAGAGTCGCGTATTTGCGTTAAGTCGCTGGCGGACCAACTTCCCACCGAGCTTGTAACGCTCAAAGAGATGAATTTTGATTATGGCAGACGGATAATTAATTAGTACACCGTTCAAAATTGAATTTATATGAACTACTCTAGGATATACATAGTACCGAAGTGCCCTGTGGACGTCCCCAAATATCAAGCTCTATCTGCATCACCCTATTAGTTTCGAAAATATTTATTAAAAACTTTTGGCATAATAGAATTCTTCCTATACAGAAGTTACTAGTGGGTCCACAAACTACGTGCGCCACGCGAATTCAAACGTGCATTCAAAATTTCAAGTATATTACTGTAAACATGTAGATAGAACAAGAATGAGACATAGAGATAGCAAAGTCGTCCTAACAGATTAAACGTGTCTGAGACTGTAGAAAACGATACCAAATACGATTATTGTTGATTTGACGTCTGATGTTAATGATGAGTTATCGAACTTCTAACGTGATTCCAATCAATTCAATGTGTCAAAAATTATGGAAAACGATTAATTGGGAACTTAACCTAACGTAAACAAAACACAGTTTTTAATCGATTCGACATTGATCGACGTCGATGACGACAGGTTGCTGTCGTTAGATTGCCATTAAATTCTATACGGCGAATTTAGGGTGTCTCATAAATTTACCCTTAAAATTTCAAGTCAAAAGACAAAATTACGGCGTGTAGCGTGGTATAGACAAACAGACAAATGAACAAATGCAGATCGAGTCGTCCCAGGAGCCTCACTATATTCACCAACCAACACAACCATTTCCGCTGTAGAAGCCATTATTGTCAAACGATGATACATTAGGGAGCCACGACCCGGGTATACATATGTATGTATGTATATTAGGAGTCCCACTAATTGTAAGAATTTCACTGATGCATTGATCGTGGCACAAGTTTTCATTTTTGGTAAGTTAGATACAATAATCTATATATACAAATATATATAATATATATATAATTTGTATAATACGCTATGTCTGCCCGTTGTTATTTTCAATCTCGATAAGGGTAAAAGGTAGAAACTTGATATTTTACACACATATAGAACTCGCCGAAATAGAGTCATAGCCTTTTAAATTTTTCTGATTGGTAATCTATGACCTGCCGGGTTGCTAGTATCAATGTATCAAAATAAATATCGTCGTGCTTTAAAGCGAGGGAGGGGCTTCGCATCCACTTCCCAGAAAATATAACCTAACCTAATCATACTCAAATTTCTAACCTTGAAATTTTCGAATTTCACGATTTTGAAATGTTTAAACTTCCAAATGTCCCCATTCACAAGTCCGATTATCAAACTACTGAATTTCTAATGTCTCGTATTTATAGATTATCAAATTCCGAAGTTTCCAGATTCCCAGGTCACCAAATTTATAAATCAACAAATTAAATTCCCATAACCGTAGATACCCATATTTGTAAATCCTATAATTATCATATCAATAAATCGCTAAATAGTTTCCCATATATTTAAATGCTTAAACCTTCACATTCATTTATTTTTAAACCCTTAAATACCTAGATTCCCATATTCGTAGACTAGAAAATCGAGAAAACTTCAAATTTCCAAATCACTGAAATCTCAGAATCTCATAATTTCCAAATGCGCAAATTCCTAAGATCTTCAAATTAAAAAGAAAAATTATCAAATCCCAAAATTCCCAAATCTCCAAATTCCTAAATTTCTAATATTCCCAAATTTCGAAATCTCTTAATTCCCATATCTCCAAACCCTCAAATCTCATAATTTCTACAAGCCAAAATTTCCAAATTCCAAAATTGCCAAATCTCAAATTTCCCAAATTCCGAACTTTGTAAATCTCCAAATACTCAAACTCCAAAATCTCTAAGTCCCAAAATCCTTAAATCCCTAAATTTCCAAATTTCAACATTCCCAATATTCCCAAATTTCGACACCTCTAAATCCCCAAATCTCCAAATCCACAAATCTCAAAATTTCAACAATCAAAAATTTGCAAATCCCAAAATCCCCAAAGTCCTAAATCTCCGAATTTCAACATTCCCAATATTCCCAAATTTCGACACCTCTAAATCCCCAAATCTCCAAATCCGCAAATCTCAAAATTTCAATAATCAAAAATTGCCAAATCCCAAAATCCCCAAATCCTAAAATTTCCAAGTCCGAAAATTTCAAATTCCAAAATTGCCAAATCACAAATTTCTCAAATTCCGATCTTTCTGAATCCCCAAACCCCCAAATTCCAAAATCTCCAAGTCCTCCAAATTTCTACATCTCCAAATTTAAAAATTCCCTAGTCTCAAAATCGCAGAATTCAAAAAATCTCTAAAATTTCTAAAAGTCAATATCTGGAAAATCTCTTGTCTTCTGGTCAGCACATTGTCCCTAGCGAAACCAGATTAGTTCTGGGCTGTGCAGCATAATTCTAGATAAAAAAAAAATTTGACCAACGCGAAGAACAAAACACTACTTCGCTGTTTAACACCGTTTCCCGCGGTAAAACCGTGGGCGCGCACCCTCGAGTTGTCTTCAGGGTTGTGAACGGGCTTCTGCATTATTCAACGTGTCAGGTCGTCGAATGAAATTTCTCTGCTCGCATCTGACGCCAGTGAAACTTTCTGTCCGGGATTTTGCCACCGAAATCCGCGATAACTTCGATAATATTCGGGAATACTTAACTCTTTTATCCTCTTTTCGTTTAGCGTAAATAACGCGATAGGTGAAAGACAAGTTCATGTATATTAATTTCTATTCTACCAGCTTCAAATAAATGCATTTGTAAATATATTCAGAAACATATCTGTTATGTTTTTCTAAATATACTTCTCTCTTTTTTGTGTTAACAATTACGTATTAATGTTATTATAGGAACAATAGTTATGTTATGTTACATTACATTATACTATATTATTTAATATCATAAGTATTGTATAAGTACAATATTACAATAGTCACAATAACCCCAATTACAAAAATAAAAATAATAACAATAATGTAACAGTAAATCTCAGATCAGAATAATAGTACCCAGTCGTAGCAAGTTACATGTTAAAATATCGAAATATTCTACGAATTGTTAATTCTTTAAATAATAAACCATAATACTCCATGAAAAACAGAACTTTACGTTCCATTAAGGAAAAGTGCATTCGTATTTTTCAGCTGCATCGATGTACTTGCAAAAAAAAAAGCGGAATAGGAAAAAGTAAACTTCGTACCATACAACTTTTTTCTGTACACATCTTTTTTTATCTCTAACCAAACTCGAAATATAATCCTGTATGTTCTTACACATCGTATACAGTATATTTTCCACTGCGCTACGAATTTTTGTTTTTCCAGTTCCAATCAATATTTTGCTTCGTCCTCTTGCGGTGATTTCTATGTATTTAACGAAACCCTGATACGGGATTAGAATTAGTATTTCGTTTAAATTAAAATCGCTTTTTAGGACCTTATTTTTCCTCTCCAATTAAATAGTACTTAATATAACCAATGGAATTATTTTGTTTTCTCGTAATTTTCACTATTCCCATAATAATTTAAGGTAATCCTATCTTGGTTCCTCTAAATGTTTCTATTAAATTTCTTGCTTATCTTCTTCAATACTGCTTATTACCTTTCCATGTATATCTGTTTCCAGACTCATAAAGTTAAATTAAAGTATTATACTTGTTATTAAATTAAAATTAGCGAACTGGAATTAAAGACCACGGGTTTCAGAATGTTCCGTCAGTTTCAGTTTAATGTCCAATATTTCGCTTATTTTGTTAATTCCATTATTTTATGGTGCACGATATGGTAAATTGTTCTCTCTACATCGCTTTTCATTTCATCATTCCATATTCGTTTGAAATATTCGCCTCGGAATATATCCTGCAGCAGAACCCCGTTTACTACCGCACTTACCGTGTTAGTAATCGCCATATTACTTTCGTCTTAATTACGCGTGCCACATTACTTAGATCGTAATCGCAAGCACCGCGTTAAAATTACTATCCCAACGTTACCTTACCACTGTCACTTTTGTCTTAATTATCTCTCGTTACTTAGCTGCACGCTGCGAGAATATACCGCACGTTCGAATAATTCGCCTCGATAGTTTTCCTTTGGACGTGACTGGATAACTTCGAATTTATCTTGAATTCGTTGAAGCTCCTCAGAGGATCCATGAGAAATTCGAGATTCGTGAGCTTTTCAAACTTATTGCCAAGTGAACATCGCTTTCATCGAATATTTAGTATTACAGAAATTGGCAATGAACATTGATGTGGTCGGTGCGCTTAAAATAAAGAATATTTTGAAATATAGAATATTGCAGAAATGCCAATTAGTTACAAATTCATTGTATATCGTTTAATTTGTTTCATTTATTTTTTTACTATAACTATTGATGAAGAACAAAATGTATTAACCTTGAAAAACTTAACCTAAATTTATATCTTAACATATATTAGATATAAAAAAATCAAATTGCGTGCATTTAAATATTTTCGTTGAATGCAATATAATTTAATTAAAACGTTTTTTGATTCAACCAGTAGTTAACGAATTATTTTAAATAACGTAACTTACTAGTACGTAAAATCAATCATACTTTTTGATTTATAAATAAAAGTGTACTCACAATGTAGCATAGGATTTTCTCGATACTTTTATTGTTCAATTTTTTATCATCGTTTAAAATTGATTTTTTTAGTAAAAGAAGATAGTTCAATATAGTTCAAATCGTAATAGGCAATAGTTATAATAAATTATACCTAAAATTTCGAAAATACAAGACAAAGATATCCTATCCAAAGAATTCACAAATATCAGCTTATTTTCATCTATCTAAAGATATTGCCCCCCTTAAAATTGATTTTATGGTATTGTTATCTTTATAATCATAAATTTTTAAGAATAATTATGTAGTTCATTGTTGATAACACATTTTAACACCATTGGGCAGTAATACAACATATTATTTCCATTAATATATTGTATGAACTTAATTGTTTCTTATTTTTGCGTTGTTCATTATTTTCATCGGTTGTATACATTTCATATTTGAGATAAGGTCATTAATAAACTTCCTAAAATAAGATTGAGGTTACTAATAAACTTTGTGCATTTGTAGTGATGACTTAAAATAACTTTAGGATGATCTAAACAGTAACCTTGAAAATAATATTTAATCGATTATTATAATAAATAATAAATATGAACAGTGACCCTATATTCAGATCGATATGATATTCATATAATGCTTGAATAAATTATAATATTTTGTAATATATTACAGCATGGAGATACCGGTTGGTTGCAATTAATTTCTGTGTGCTTAATCATATGTTCTACACATAATTTGCATTAGCTATTCAGTTACTAAAACACTATCACCAGGATAGCTATGTAACGCAATAACATCAAAAATAATTAATTCAGGTATATAATCCTCGTAATTCCCTATTCGTTCGACGAATGCTAATTTCTCGAATGATTGAAAACATTTCAAATACGCCATAAGATATATGTACCCATTAGCGACCATATTCTCATTAGTGACGAACTGTTTACTAAATTTCATTAAAAATGACGAATAATTTCAATTTGTTAACTAAATTATTGAAGTTAGAAGTGTTTTATTTAATATTTCAATGATTATTCGTGTATTAAGTTATTTGCTTACAAATATGATAGAGATTCTATTATAATTTCATATAATTTATATAATTTATATGATAACTTGTTAAAATTAATAAGAAACATACAATTAAACCACAAGAAAACAACAATTTTTATAATTTTTATTAGTGAGAGAAATCTTAATGGTCATTAAGAGAGATCAAATGTAATTTCCATTAAAGGTATTCTAATGAAACTTTGCACAATTGTTCATTGGAAGTTTTATATAAAAAATATACAAAATCTAACGTGGCAATTGTATATAGAATAATTACAATAACACATGGTTGAATTCTTAAAAACAGACACGTTTATTCACAATAAGCAAAATGTAAATCTCTAAAAAAAATAATGGAGAAAAAATTACAAGAATGTTAATTAAATAGAAGAGAAAATTAATTAAAATTAGGAGAAGAGGCAACTTGATTTTTATAAAAAAATAATTTTTTTCCAAATAGCTTTTACACACATTTGCAAGTCTAAAGTATAACTTTTTCAAATATTTTTTAATATCTTCTGCCGCTTACGATTTAGAAGTATCATATTTTTAAAGTAAAAGGCGGACCTTACTTTATTATTAAAGTGAAAAGCAAATGAAGGTTATATTTCTAAGTTTATTAAACAATTATGTAAAGTTTCATTAAAATTGACTTGTATCAACCTTATTAGTATTAAATTTAAAAATTGACTTAATCAAAAATTCAGAGAGATGAATATCTGATAAGTGTCTTACAAAAAAATCTTGATATATTCATGAAAATCGACTATTTTTAAATGATCATACTCATATATCGGGTAATAAAATCATTTATCTTTTTTCCTCGAACAGAAAGAATTCACGTTTCCGTTTGTGTCTCATATGCTCAAGCACGCATCATCTCGCGTATCTCGATTCTCGTATAACCGGAAGCTCGTGTTTCGTCCGAAATGCTTCGCGATTTCCTTGTAATTGGAACGACGGCGTTTCGAAGAGAAAACGCGAAACTGTCGGCTATCCGCTGTCTTTCCTGCTTTCTCAGCTTCCTTCAACGGCATTGTGAGAAGCTTTCGTAATCACAGACTTCCCGATGAAACATCCTTTGTCCTCGATCCTGTTCCTGTTCCCAGGATCCAGGCATCGAGTATTTTTCGCCAGCCTTTGATACGCGATTCCTCTTCTCAGAATTAAATAGTTGCGCGTTCCGTTGACAATGTCAGCTTCCAAGAATTTGAATTACTTCCAAAGGAATTCGAAGATTATATTGCGAACTCTTTTTCTTACTTTCGTCCGATCTGCCACGTTATTGGAAGATATTGGCTATGAAGTTTAATAACGGAATTATTTATTGATTATACGGCTTCGTAGCTTCCTTTGAATGCACGTGTTCGATTGTTGTGTATGTAAATAATTTACTTTATGATATAATAGTTTGGAGAGTTCTTTCGAACAGATAAGACTATTATTAAGATTATATGTTTATGTTTGCAGTTTAATTCGTTAACTATTTTGCTTCATGAAAAATCTATTACATTTTTAAAAATTTGTTATTTGTATATAATTGTACGATAATAAAGGAAAATAATAGAAATATGACATTGTAAGGTAATAAATAAAGTAAACCAACAATAAATGAACTTTGAACATGCCCGAATGAGTTGTTAATATTTTTTACAAGTTAAAATAAATGTTAAAATATCGATAATATAGATATTCATTCGTTCGATCGTTTCATATACCCATCATTTAAATTCTTAAATTTCAATCGTTCCTTTATACACTATTTCCTAATAATCCAAAGTGATTGTTTAAAAAATCTGCACGTAAAATTTCGAACAAAACGTATTGTATCAAATTTGAATAGCAAATTTAAAACAAATATTGTTTCAAATTAATTCACTGAAAAAGTGTTCGCTCGAGAAACGGCAGAAAAGTGCATTGAAAAGTTTCTCCTTTTTCCTTAACGGACTGCACCAGTTTCTCGACTTTGCTTATTTTTCAATGACGTGCTGTTCGTTTTCGTTAATTACTATCGCGTCGAACAAAGGGTATTCGAATGATAGTAACTGCGAGATCACTCCCAGTGACTGGCACGGATTTACGTTCTACAGAATCGAGACAAAGAAACTGCCCCAATTGCAACTTACCGAACAAGTTTTTATACCTGTACGAACTGCATCGGTGCAACGGTGCATCGGTGAACGCAGCTCGTTGCCTGCATTATGCAAAAGAAATGGAACGAGCCGACTGAGATAGCGAGGGTGCAGCACGGTATTTTGTGGTTGTTTTTACTTATCTGTTCATTTCTTGCCCGTGCCAGTTGTTTCTGTTTCTACTGTCTGCCCCGTGCCACTTTAAAACACTCTTATCAATTCTGTTCCCTCACGTGTGCAGATATTGCGGACCAAATAATTAACATTTCTCCTCGAAATGTCCAGGAATTGAATTTCTACCTTAAATGTAATTTAACGTCACCATTTTTACACACATCTCTTTTATTTCATATTTCCTTTACTAATTTTTCATTCTATTCTAGATTCGTTCTTGAATTCCTTTTTGCCTTTGTGTTTTATGATACGCAAAAGTTACTTGTTATTTAAATATCTTTTGGATAAGAAATATTTTATATGTTCGTTTTATTTAGTTATGGACTGGTTTGTATTGTTGCAAAATATTGTGTAGTGATCAGAAAATTACGTTTATCACTAAATAGTGCTTAAATGAGTAGTTACATAGTAGTATCAAAATGTATTTGATATTTGATAATTGGTATTTGGTATTTGGTACTTGATATATGATACATGGTATATGATATATGATATATGACATATGACATATGACATATGACATATGACATACATGATATATGATATATGACATATGACATATGACATATGACATATGACATACATGATATATGATATATGATATATGACATATGTATGATATGTGATATGTGATATGTGATACATGATACATGATACATGATACATGATATATGATACTTCTATAAAAAATATGGAGTCACAGATTTTATATATTTATTTAAATAGTCAATTTGTAGGTACAGAATATAAAATAATTTTTAAACATGTTTCATTATTCCTAAACATATCAAGTTATGAAAATATACTTCAATCCATTTTTCAAAAAGAATTTGCCTATTCTCTGGTTATACCACGAGTCAAACTTCAGTAAAAGATGAAAGGAAGAGAAGTTTCTTACGCATTTTCAGAATTTTAAACTCAATTCTATACCCACAATCACTGAAAAACTCTCAAAAGTCTAACTTCAAATAACATTGATCTCGAATTCTGATCAATGAACGGGAGTAACCGAAGACCAATTCAAAGTGGAAATTCCACTATCGGCCGCGGGACTTTGAAGGGTCATTTAAAACTACTAGAAAATTGGTGCCCTCTAATTATACGACCAGAATATCGGGATAAAGGAAGCGCCACGGTTAATTGACTCGTGGTCCAACAGAAATAAAAAGATTACGGAGATTAAGGGAGATGGTAATAAAATTAGACAGGTACATTTGAAAAGTAGTGAAGAAAAATAAATATGAAAAAGTAATACACACATTTCCTTAATTATTAATTACACTTTTTAATTATAACTATTTTATAATTAACTTTATAATTATTTTTGTAATTTTATAACTATCTTTATAATTTTATAATTATGTTTAATAAGGTTCAATAGATTATGAAATTTGTCATTAATACGTACTTCTTATTAGAATCAACTTTTCAGTTTCTTAGTTCTTTAAAATTGTACCCAATAGGATTCATTTTCCAAAATTTTAATTTATCAATTTAAAGATTTGAAAATGCGTAACTTTTATATGTCTACATTATCAAATTATGATATTTTTAATATCTAAAGTTTACAAGTTTGTAAATTTGAAAATTTAGAAAATTGAAATTTTTATATTTGTTAATCCTAAATTTTTGTATCACTAAATTACTTTATTTTTAAAGTTCAAATTTGTAAATTTTCGACTTATTAAATTTCTAAATACGTAAATTTAAAAATTTGACATTTTAATATTTCTAAATTTCTGATTTGCCAATTTTCCGAATTTCTAAATTAGTCAATTTAAAAATTTGATAATTTTGTGCTTTTAGATTTATGATTTCCCAATTGTAATTTTATATTTCCAAATATTCAACTTGCTAAATTCTAAAATATTTAAACATTACAGTTAAAAAGATTAATATATCCAAATATCCAAATTTTTAAATATGAAAGATTAAATATCTCATTTGACCATAGACACAGACAATAAGAAGCACGTCATTGACCTTACCAAAAACCTTACAGCAAATATGCTGACATAACAATATCTACATTTTTTACATAAAAGTAGCATTTTGCCATATAAACACGTCATTGAACACGGATGCCATTATAACTCCGCAATAAAACAAAAATAGCTAGCACAATTTTTAAATCAACTACACGATCTTGCATAAAAATGTACAATAACTTAGTCTCTATACAAAAACATCAAATTCACCTCTTATAAAAACGTCAAAAACATAGATATAATGATATAGACTTATCAAGCGCATATGACACTAGGGAAATACCTAATCGTGTGATCAAAGATCACGAAGAAATAGGTTTAAAGGCTTGACAAACGATGCTCGAACGACAAGCTGAAATCCGCGGAGAAATCAGTGAAACCGGAAAAGGAACACGTGCTACGTCAAATCATGCTGGCCGAGCATCATTTGTCTCTCCAGAGACACGAGGGTAAAGAGAAGGTCAAAGGAAAGGTTTCGCGCGTTTTCTTTGTAACAAAGGAAAAAAAGAGAAAATGTGGGACGAAAGACGAATGGATCCGTCTAATAGAATGAAACTACTTTCAAAATGTTGCGAGAGCGACGTGCCATTTTGTGAACCCCGTCGAAACCAATTTTCTGAACGATTCCTCCGAGAAAAATTAACCACCACGCAATCTCTCGTATCGAATTCCGTTAATAAACGTTTCATGGTTTCATTTCTCTAGCAGGGCATTTATTTTTAAATCGTTCGTGTGCGATGTGAGGCTTTTTGAAGCTGTACGTTGCAATATTGATCGGAATATCAATTTAATAAAGTACATTTGTTGAAATGTTTGCCTCTGTTTTCGAGGAATTACAAAATTTTATTGGTAATAAAATTGCAATGAATTTCAGGCTTGTAAAAACGATATTCTAATTCAGGGAAAGAGATCGCAGGGTTTACTCGCTGATAACTGTTTTAATAACCAGCATGCGAAAATAATGAAATAATATTACATTATATATTGAAAATTTTGATTTAATTAAATATCTCACTTAAGCTCCTTATTTAAAAATATTTATTGTTACTTCATATATGTTCTTACTTATTTGTTTTACAGAATGTTATACATATTCGTATATTGTTAAGGTTATTTTGATAAATGTTTCAACATGGGAGCAATTTAACATAATACAATATTATAATATTCGGAAATTGTGCAGAATTGACACAAAGGAATTTTAGCATAGAACATTTTAATAATTTACAGTCATTTCAAATGAATATTATTATTCAGTATTATTCAGTATTACTTCGTATTATTAATGAAATATTAATTGTCTAAAATCGCTAAATTTATGTACCTATTTAAAAAAGTTATTATAATAATGAACAGATTTTAATATCACTGCATGCATCACTTGCGATTTTTATGAAGGTAGAAATAATCTTCAAAAGACGGTTAGTCTTCAATTAAATTAATAAAAAAATCTTCAAAATAACACTTTTACAAACAAAATCAATTTATGACGGAAATTGAACAGTTCGATAAATATTTATTGCATGATGAAGGCGGCCGCTGCGATCCGTCACTGATAATAGGTTAAACATTCATTCGTCAATTTCAACAGTTTTCCGCCATTGTTCACTTCGAAACAAAACTCCGCATAACGTTTGAACAGCGTATACAGGTCCCAAAGAACTCTTCGAATTGCATATTTATAAAAACGCACATAAAAGAAGCTCAGGAGAAAGCATCGCAACGTCAGCATCAGAGCACCATTTTAGCGATACTTTATAACCGCACTCGGTTCCCTCTTCATAATTTGTACTCCAAACACTTTGCTCGTGCATTTAATTATATTCCAGCACTTCGTTAGCTCTCCCTTTATCCCGTGTGCCGTTTCATCTCGATTAATCTGCCGGGTCGGCCATTTCAGTCTGTCGCGCGTTGAAAGAGCATCGTCGTCTCGTTCGCCAAAATGGCGGAGCGAAAATTTCACGGCAACACGCTATAATCCACGGTTCTCGATATCAATTCATTATGCGTTTCGATCGGTTGATATCCAGTGCCATTCTTCAACGTTCGGTGTCCCCGGCAGTCGACAACAATGCCAATGGCCAATCGATAAGCGACCGTCCAACCATTTTCATCGTCACCCTTTGCTCGACTATCGGGAACTTTCGGGTCATTTTTCATCCCCTTGTCCAGCTAGCGTTATTGCGCGAAGAGTGACGTCCACGTGTGTGGACAATGCAGCCTGGCCACGCATTACCGCTTTCATTCTTCGAATTAGCGGGACAAAAGCAGAGAGCGATGGAAACACACGGACACACGCGTGTGTCTATACCCGAGGGAAACGAGATTGAATGTACATATTTAACCGAAGCAAACTGGTGATACGGGACGACTGTGTTTACGCTGATAAAAGATTCAATGACATTTTTGCCCGGTACATCTATGAGATCCAATGACACGCATCCAATGTCCCCTGTCACCCGGGACGATGGCGAAGTATAAGAGCCGAGAGAATGCCACGGCGGAATAATGAGAATCTGATTTGACGGTCGTTGTTTCGCGATTATGTCGAGCACAATGGAGAAATTCTATGGAAGATATTGCTTTGTTTCGAGCTTTTAAGCACTGCCAGTACAATTTCTAAATTTTCCGATTATTCATTTCGATTAAATCTGTAGCTTGAAACAGTTTAATTTAGTATAAGGTAAAATTTAATAACGGAAACGGGAATTCAATTAACATCTTCAGATTCAACTGTGCTTCAAAACGCATTTCACAAATATAGTGATTTTTGAGAGTTGTAAAATTAATAAAAAAGTAAGAAAAAATACAAAGAATATAGGTTGGTGAATTTTGAGACTGAATGTGTTAATAGAGCGAATTTAATATAATAATAATAATTGATATAAACTATTTTTTTAATATTATAATAATTTTTGTGGTTATTTGATTTTTGTCTGATTATTTTTAATTATTTGACGGTTACTGAATAACACATCATTTATCGAAATATTATTTACTGGTGAAACAAATCAAAATTTATTGCTTATAAAAGGTATAAGCTTTTAAACGTAAATCATCCATTTCATATAGTTACTTTAAGTGCTTGACGAATTTTAAATGCTTTAAATCCTCTTAATCTACTATTTAGAATCATTATTTCATTGAATGTTAATACAATTTGAATTATAGTTTTTAATATTACTAATTTATTAATTATTTTATGTATAGTGATATTATTTATGAAAGAACATGGATGCCATATTTTTAGAATTTTAATTATATTAAAATTAAAAACAATTTTATTTATTATATCAGATCTTTCTTTATTTCATTTTTTTAACCTACTTATGACTCAATTTTACCGTCAGTTCATGCTGAAATAAATTAATCACCAAAAAATGTTATTACTTTTAATCCATATGATATTTCGCTTTTAAATTCATTAATTTTATTTACTTCAGGAATAACATTCACATGAAGTCATAATCATCCATTTAATAATAAATATTGAAACCTTTATTATTATTAACTACGATATTAGAAGTGTATTTTTTAATTATTCATTTTTTTTTTAATAACTGAATTTCATTGTTTTCATGTAATTGTTGGAATATTCTTTTCAAAACATATACAATTATTAATTATCTTTAATTATATTAAATTATATATTTAGTCACATTTTTTATACATATTTACCGCCATTGTCTTTCACATAATCACCCCTTTTACGTACAAAAATTAGTTTTCTAAAAACTGACACAATAATTTTTATTTCTAATTAGATAATTTCATTGAATTACAACTCTTTATAATTACAATGAATGTTATGAACGAATACGTAATTTCCTATTAATATTAAATCTATCGACTTTTGAAACCTCGTTTCAAATCGATTGAGCCTTCACGCATTTCGCATAATACCGAACCCTGCGACCATGTTATTCAAGGTTTCCCGGCGGCAAGCTGAAGTCAGCCTTAGATAAATCGAAAGCATCGATCAGGTTAAATGTCGCGGGTTCACCGGTAACCCTCCAGACTTCCAGTAGTCGATTTTTGCCAGCTGAATGAAAAATCACACGGCTTTCGACTTGAATACCAACCGGAAGGGATCACGCGACCGCGTAACAAACAGTTGCTTCCGATTTTGCATATTGCATTGTCAACGCTCGTTGTATACATACATGTATGCATAAAGGATACTCGATTTCATCTCTGCCTCGAGGAAAATCGCATTTTACGCCTCGGAGGTGTGATAACGGTATCGAACGACTTTCTTCGCACGATTGCATCGATTTTTTTGAACAAACACACCTTGTTGCTATTTTTCTTAAATCCCTTTTTTCACTTGACTGTATACAACAGATATTAAAACCATTATTATAAACTATAACTATAGTTATTGTATAACCATTGAATAACTTTTTAATAATCATAGACAAAAGTTAAGAATTTTACTTTTATAATTAATTAATAAAAAATTAATCTAATCATTTAATTGTATTTGTTATTTTATATGTATAGGTTCGCAGCTAGCTTCACTAACTAGACTATTTAATTATTGAAGGGATATTATTGTTCTATGTACTGCTCAGTAATTTAAATTTTATACATTAAAATTTTCATAAAATATACTGTTTCGTAGCTGATCAATTTAACTGAGGCACCAGGTATATATTATTAATTATACATATGTGTGTGTATAGCATTCCAGTTTTTTAACTCAAAACTTTATCGACATATTCCATACGCAAAAATGTGAAGAAAATATTACGTTAATATAGGGTTTTAAACACTTTATTGAAAAGTTGTAATAAAAGTACAAAATGACGGACTGCTTTGTTCTTTGATGCCATATACAGTGTTTCAGTTTTATACGTAAAACTTTACCAGCATATTCTATAAATAAAAACGATAAAATATTGTTATATAAACATAAGCTCTTAAATATTTTATTCGAAAATTATGAGGAATATACAAAATGATAATAGACTATATTTTCTTCAATACTATGTACGAATATTTGTTGATTTTTATATTTTTTTAGAAACTTTTAATAACACATTTGAGAACTTATGTTCGTATAAATATCTTTGATATTTTTAATTAAAGAATATGTTAGTAAAGTTTTCACAATATTGGAATACCCTATATGCGATATCGAACAAAGCAATTTTGCATGCATTTCATATTTTTGTTAGAACTTTTTAATAAAGTGGTCGAAACTCTACTTTAATATAAAATTCTCATTTTCGTCTTTGCGAAAAGAATATGTTAATAAAGTTCTGCGGTAAAAAAAACTGGAACAGCTTATATACACTTCAGCGAAGTATTTAATTCGAACACCAAATTAGAATCTGCAAAATTACAGTGTATACAACGTGTTTTTTGCACGAGTTCAGGATGTTAACCTTTTTGATTAACACCCGCACTGCCGCGCTTCCTTAACCCTGTTACAGCAATAAGGATAGTTAACTCTAATATTGGTTGAATCAGTGTCTTTATTATTAACTGTTTTTAATACAAGTGTATCTGTGAATTAAATACGGTTGATCAAGCGGAAATTATCACGAACGAGAATCAAATTGAATTGTGCAACGTTATGTTAGGAACGATAACTATCGATATACATGTGATAGTCTTCTCAACGATTGAATGGTCTGAATGTGACTGTTCGCTATGGACTGAAGTAATCTTTACGATTGTCTGAACTGAACTTGTTCTCTTTTCGGTTTCTTGTAAACCAATTCACCCCTCTGCCACCGCCTAACCTAATTAGCGAATGAGCTTCAGGGAGTTGGTCTAGCATGGATGTCAATGAAGGTAACCAATCCGTGTGGTGTTTGACCTTTGACAAAATGTGATAGACTAGCTTGCTCTAGCCTCTTAAACGCTGTAGACGCTTCCCTTGTATGCCCGCTGTAAATCCTGCTGCTATGGTGCACGTGGTAACTGGTATATGATTCAAGCCCGCCACGTTGGGAACCCACGTTATTGAAATATGCTTAATGAGGGGACCCCTTAATAGGTCTTATCTCTGACTTTGCGCAAAGCACCACAGGAGGTCCATTGAAGACAAGAGACAGAGAGTCAGAGACGGTGCAAGCCAGTTCAACGATGTACCTTTGGGTTTTTACCGTGAATGAATGGAATTCTAATACGATGATCTTTGAAGAGGTTATTTTAAGATAAATGAGTGGACTGCAACTCAACGTGAAATTAATTTTATTTTTTATTATAATGTATTTTTCACGACACTGCGGATCACAACGTATGTACACAAATAATACTTATTGAACTATAAAACTAACAAAACTATAAAATAAATATAAATGTTGAAATTTACAAAAATACCTAAGGACTGGTCCGAAAAAAATAAATTTCAACTTCGGAAAAAAGTGGACATAAAATATTCCTCCAGTGAGATCCTGAAAACCACTTAATAGAATAATTAAGCGGGTTAATAACCGTTTTAATTAAAGACAAAAAGGAAGCACTTAGCAGAGAGATTCACGTAGCAGACTGAAAATCCCGTTGGATCCGATGTCGCAGCTTCCGTCTGCCCGAAATCCCGTCCCTGCTTCAAGATTCGCGCGCGTCGCGTTAAACGTCGCAATTATTCATTATCAAAGAATAGAAACACCATGTTCAACGTTAGACCCCCACGATCCCCGTAGTCTCCCATAAATTCCAGCTCCCTCGAATATTCCAGGAGAACCGTACGGTACCCGTTGAACGTCGAGACGAGGGTAGTCAGCCACTCTCGGATGCATAATGCAGTCCCTCGAGTCTCCCATCTGCCTCGTTCCAGGGTGAAAACCACCCCCGAGACGGTACCCGCCACCACCTCGCTCGCATCGTGACCAGGCTGCGAACTAACACCCCCGGCTTACGTGTTCTTACTCTTTCTTGCATGGACCACCACCTTCGCCACCCCCTACCTTGCTACCCCCTTAATACTGTCTCGTGTCGGCTCCATAAGTCACGGGATATAGGATTGGAAAGAGTTTAAGGTTATCTTCGACGAACAGGTGGAGACGTCGCTCGTTTTGCACGAGTGCCGTCGCGCGTGGAATATTTCGCTGGGTTTCGACGGTTCCGCCATTAATTTTAACGTCTTTCGAAACTTCGAATGTATAGTGTTTATTTTTTATTTCTGGTCTTTATTTCAGTGCACTTTAACTCTGCGGCTTGACGGGAGGAAGGGTATAACTTTATGTGCTTTCGAATAGTTCTTTGCTGTGCGGAGACCTAGAGTCTTAGTTAAGTTACACTTCGAAATTATTTTCGTTGTCGTTGAGTGTAGGAAATAATAGTGGAGCTTGTATGATTTTAGAATTTTCGATAGTCTCTATATAAAAGAAAGCGTATTAAGACTAATCTATTACTCTTTTTTAGTTTTAGTAATAGGGAAAATAATATATAATATTGGGTGTTCGATTTGAGACACCCTACATATTGTTAATATTTCAGGATACTTGGGAACATATGGTTTGTTAGTATAATTAATCTTCAAAACTTACAAATTATTGTATTTTCTCATTTCTAGATTCCTGATTAGTTTAACTCCTGTATTAAATTCCTGTATTATCCAAGTTTACGAATCCCAAAATTCTCTTTCTAAATCTCTCAAATAATTTTTTAAAATTCTAAAATCCTAAAGTCTAAAATTCCCAAATATCCAAACTTTCAAACTTATGAATCCCAGAATTCCCAAATTTCCAAATTTCTCATATAATTTCTAAAGTTTCCAATTTCAAATTCCATAAATCCTACAAACCTCAAATTCTTAAATCCCTTAAATAATTTCTGAAGTTCCTGCGTTTTCAAATCTTCAAATATCCAAACCAATACAGTCAAAAATTCTATACTTTCCAGATATTCAGATTCAGCAATCACAGCAAGTCCTACCAAATTCCAAAATTCGAATTTCCTAAATTAACAAATTTCCATTGTATCAAATCTTGAAATTTCTAAGTTATTAAATCGCGGAATTTATAAATATCGTATTTTTTAAAATAACGAAGTTGCTCATAGAAATTTTCCCATAATTCATTGAATTTTACTTGTTCACTGTATCGATTTGGACCAGGTTATAAATTTTTGTGTAACGTTTTGTTATAATTCATTGTGCAGTAATAATCCAGACACGGAAATAAACTGCAATTCCATTCAGTATTTCCAAAACAACGATATTTTTTATTTTAATTTATTGTCTGTAACCTTAGAACAATGTTATTAAACATAGTTTACTGACTATTTCAAAGTTTGTTTTTTCATTGATGCGTTTATTAACAAATACAATCATAGATTTCAATATGATAAGTTACTAAATACAATTTTCTTTTTAAAGTTATAAATTTTACAAGGAGAAAAAACATCAACTAAGAAGAAAATATAGTTTATTATATATTTACAAAAAGTCATGACGATTAATAAAAGGGACATTGGACTAAATATAGTTTCATTAATAATTTTTGTGTAAATAAATGTTGCACTTGTAACCTAATTTACTTAGAAACTCAAACAGGTATATTCTTGGATTACTACTATATGCAAAAATCTTTATATTTTAGTAAAAAACGATTTTTACTATCGAATTCATATACATTTGATTATGGGATTTATCTTTAGCTTTGACTGATCACGTATCTTAAAATCACATGATCGACATGAGGTTTATCAGACCCCACATGAAAAATATAAATCAACATAACTATTATTCCATTACTAGTATTAATACAATCAGTATGTACAAAGGTAAGTTCTCTAAACTGAAGATAGAACATAATACATCACTTTTATTCTGAAATTCTGAATACAAAATAATATAAAAAAATACTACGTACAATGTTATAAGTGTTTAATGCTTGTTTAATAAATAGTGGATGTCTATTAACATTGGGTTTAAAGAACCCGTCGAAATAATTGATCTCATATTTGTTACTTTAAATTACTGAAGTTATTAAGAAGCTTTTGTCAAAATGTTAACCTTCATCAAAATAAAGAATCATTCTATAAGCTAGTTTACATATTATCCATTATTTATTTATGTTCATAATTTAGTTTCAATTTAAATATAGGTGATCATTAAAGATCCATAAATCTAGGTTAAACTCCACGTACCCAATCAAAGGTTAATTCTGCTTAAGTACATATGTTGTGTGCTAGCGATTTAACTTAACGAAAACGCGAGCTAGGTTAATGTGTGAATCAGTGACACCACTCAGACACAAAATGAACTAAAAACTGTTTCAAAATAAATATGTTCAATTTATTTATAAGTGAAAGTTTGCTTGTTGCACTTTAAAAGAACACTTCCTAGCTACGAACTCTAAAATTTTGTACTTAACTCGTTGAGAGCTGACGAGAGAATCTGAATAGTCTAAAAAGATTATTTTTGCCAAAAATTGAAATGTGGAGTGGGGTCGACATGCTGCTGGGGTGAACAAGCGACTTGGTTAAGATGAACTATTGGATTGGTTAAAAAAAATATTAAAAGAAGGGGATCAGAACCGCCCTTACAAGATGTTCGTACTGAAGTCAAGTTTGACCTGAGGTAAAAACTACGCCATCGCTCGTCACCTAATGGTTCGACAGTAATAAAACCATAAAGTTTGCTGGGTCTTGACAAAATATGTTAAATAGAAAAATCCGGAAATTGAAATTATCCGTAATAAACAGCTGCAAAAGGCAATGGTTGTTTGTTCAAGAATATTTCAAAAAATAAAGATAAACTTGATGGTTTTACGATTTTAAGAGTGCGCCGCAACAACGTACTTTAATAAACTAACAGCTTTCCAATAAATATTTTAAACTAGTCTTAACTCGATATAGCTAGGACAAACATCAGCTGAAAACTCAGAGAATTTCGTGCTCGATCAACGACAAGCGTCTTCGAGACAGGTAAAACCGACAAGCAAGTCGAAAGCTATACTTTGTCGTAAGCAGGAGAAATGTCATCTATATTTATACCGCATCGGAGTTGCCGCATAGGGCGTAAAAATGAAACAGGCCGGAAGTCAGTGGTGCCGGCACGGGCAAAGGTGGATCTGTCATGGATCGTCTGGCAAATGTCAGGAGCGATCCGGTTCGCTGGTTCGAATCGAATCACAGGGCTTTAGCTGTAAGCCTGTCGAGAGGTGGCATCGACAGGATCCGTCGACGGTGTTGTGACGGTTCCTGTACATGTCCTTGAGTAGTTTCGCACGACTGCACACAGGTCACCCTCCACTCCTTGTACATTGTGTGTAACGCCCACGATTTCGTCTCCTTTGATGTATTGTCGATAGACAATAAACTCCATTTCAGATGACACGGGGATCGAATGTAAATGAATACAAACAAGCGAAAAGCAAAGTTTGCGAAACTGGGAAACACAAGTTAGCTACACGCATCATTTAACTTAACGAAGTGCAATATGTTATTACTGTTTTATTTATCACTTTACTCGGGTAGTTTGCATGTACAGTGCGTTGCATGTACCAACTCACTTTACCTTAGTTTCATAGTTATTAAATTAGCTTTCATGACAGCATTCATAGTTACTATTGGGTCTACAGACCAGGTGGCTCACGCGAATTCGAATGTGTATTTAAAATGTACAGTACCTACAGTAAACATGTAGGTAGAACAAGAATGAGATGTAGAGATATTAAAGTCGTTTCATGCGATTAAACGTGTCTGAAACTATCAAAAACGATACTAAACACGATTATTATCGATTTTACGATGACTGACGTCAACGACGACCAAGGATTGTCAACGATAAGTTATAGAGCTTCATGTGGTTCCAGTCAATTCTATGTGGTAGATGAATGAACAAGGAAGAACGAATGTATTTGACAATGAGTGAATCTTAAGAGCAAGGTGAATAGGGAGAGAGTGATCGAAAACGAGATATAATGCGAAGATACGTCGGAAGAAGTTTAGTCCATAGAGAATCAGAGTTTAAACAGAATCCGTAGTTCGAAGTACAGAGTACCACCCAGTCAGAGTTAGTCAGAGTCAATAGAGTTGAAAATCAGGGTGCGTTAAAGTTTATCAAAGTACAAAGTTAGTTTATAGACTTTACAGAGACGAGTGTAATTACTGTCGTTAGATTAGTTTAAAATGTAAGTACCTGTATAAAATAGAACACTCCTTAACCGAGAGAGGTTCTTATGCAAAAATTTCTCTCATGTCATTTAAAAATTCCCTTTTACGTTCCGTTTTTCTTTTTGAAAAACCGCGAGGTTCTCTCCTCAAATTATCCTAATAGCATACTTCAAAGTAAAGTATTTACATGTATCATACAAGCAACACATGTGTGTTTGTATGTGTTATACTGATACGTGTCTTAGGTTCCGATTCCTAGACTTTTAAATATATAGATACATACATTCTGAGGTCTTAACATCTCCAAATTGTTACATCAATAGATGCATAGTTCCCAGATATATAGATTCTTAAGTATTTAAATTTTCAGACTCTCAGATCAGTGAATACCTAGATCATCGGACATCTTGATCTGTATATAGCTACATCACGAGATGCTCAGATCTCTATACACCTACATTCCCGATATTCTGATCAGAAGGTACTTGGATCCCAAGATACCTAGATATCAAGATACCTAGTTCATCTAACAACTAGATTGTCAAGTGTTTAGATCATCAATGCCAAGATTCCAAGGTATATATATTCGGATACCTAAATCCTGAGATACCTAGATATTCAGATACCTAGCTCTCGAGATATCTATATCATCTAATAATTACATAACCAAATCTCGAGATACATCATCTAGTAACTAGATTGTCAGGTACAAGATCTTCAGATACCTAGACCTCTTAATGACTAGATCCACAGACATTCACATCTTCAAATTTCCCATCTTCATCTTTTAGATCTCCAGTTCTTCAGATATATAGGATCCCCAAATGACTGAGTTCCCAGACACTTATATCTCTAGATACCTAGTTCTGCAGACACCTATTAGATCCACAGAAACCTAAATCTCTAAACATCTAGTTCTCCAGATGCATAAATCTCTAAATGACTGGATCCCAGATTCTTAGATGTCTAGATACCTAGATGACTAGATCACCAAATATCTAGATTTCCAGATACCTCGATCCCCAAATAACCAGATTTCTATTGAATCTCCAGATACCCAGGTCGTCACATATCTAGATCCCCAAAAAGCTAAATCTTCAGCTACATAAATGCCTATATTCCTACATTCTTAGGAACTTCTTCACATTGTTACAAATTCACATAAATACTTGTTATTACAAATTATGGATAATATACAAAACTAAGAATCGAACTGAAATTGGAACATGTTCCTTTACAACTGAATCCTTGTTTCCGAAATAATCAATTTTTAATAGAACTGCCTCAATACAAATCTTCAGTGTACCAAAATAATCAAATATCATATTAAATAGTTAGATCTTTCTAGCTTAAAATAGTAACATCTTCCTATCTTTTAAATAGTTGCATCTTTCCAGCTTCAGTTTCAGAATAACATGTTTCGATGACCAATCTAGTATTTACGTATTTAAAACAAGTCAGCCTTGTTTTCGTATTTCCTATATTCAAAAATTCTAGAGAACGTTTGCAGAGGCAGTAATCTAGACACTCATCCCAGAGTTATTGGTCATCAAGTACCAAGGGTCGCATATAACCTCCCTTCACCTAAGAGATTTAGTATAAAAGAACTAAAAGAAATGAGGGGAATTCTTTCGACCCTTTTGCGTGACGGCCCGTCATTTTGTTTCCGCAACTGTTCATTGTATCCGAAACGTCCGAAATTGTATGTGTACAAATCAGTGTTCACATTTCTCACATGGATCCCAACAAGAAACTTGATAATTTCCCTTTACAAAAATTATTACTAACTCTCTCAGAAGATACATCGCTATTTAATAATCATATGACATGTGTGCCTCACAAATCTAGCTCGTCTGCCTCCAGCATCATAAATACCGAAATCTCCCAGACTATTCGTTCATCTATCGCACATAAAATTCGAACCTCTTTTTATCTCAAAATTCCAGCGCGCCGTTAAAGGGACAATCGAGGGAACAACGACGCGCCTCCATCATCATTCAAAAGGGACATCGATTTTGCCGTAAATTTTTCTCCCGCGCGTATCCCCGTCGCTCTTCGAGGCGAATGAGAAAAAAAAAGAGGAAGGACGCGTAACACGGCGAATCGTTCGTTTATCGGCGAAACTGCGCTTTCGCGCGAAGTGCAGCCCGCTATAAAAATAGCCGGGCCTGCACGCCCAGTGATTTGTCTCCCGCACGGTTCGCCACTTTTCACCTGCCATCGATTTCGTTCGCTCCTGCACCGAACCGCGGTGCCTTCGCCTCTTATTTTTAGTTTTATAGCCGGTCGACCGCAGTTGCAGCTGCGCGTCGTTGCAACGCCCGATGCGTCCTCGCGAGATCGCAACCCGAGGGAAAACGGACGCCGCATTACTTTGATTTATATTTTATTTATTACCACGTAGACCGGATCGCGATTGCGAACCGAGGCTTTTTAATCTAACATTCTGTTAGGAATGCCTGATGACATTTGCGAGGGAACACCACGGTAGTCGATTTTAATGAAACTCTGTGGGTTTACGGTTACACGACCAATAGCCCTTTAAGGGCGAGGATACTGACCTCAAAGGCAAATTAACACTTCCGTTTTTGCGTATGTAACTTCTGAAGCAGTTTCTACCGTGATTCGATTTGGAATTCCATTTTTAACGTTTTTCTTTCGATAAATTAGGAGGTTTAGATGCATTTTAGTAAAGGAAATTAAATCCACCGTATTTAATTAAGGTACTTAATTACGCCACTTAATGAAGGCACTTAATAAAGTACGGTGGATTAAATTTCCTTTACTTACAGTTCATTTGTGTTATTTTCTGATTAATTCAGCTTACTCAAAGAGTCATTAAGTTTATTTAACGTACCAAATATCTGTTCAAGTTGCACGTATTTGAAATATTAGAAGTGGATACACATGTCGCACCTATTCTAAGGTAAATATTATCTGTGAGTGTCATAAGTTTACGTTATAAATAATCAAATTTGAAATCAATACTGTGAACAATAATAGAGAGGAATTCACGTCTTTCTTCGAGAACGTCAAGAGCAAAAAGTTATAATTTGAAGTAAAAATGACAAGAAATTTCTGTTCCGTATTACAAGTCAATCATAATTTGCAGCAAGTAGCATAAGGTAATCAGAATCTGTAGCAAGAAGTTTATGTAGGTCAATTATAACTTGTACCAAGTAATGCGTGTCTACATTAATCTATAACAAGTACTGTAAATTAACCATAACCCGTAACAAGTGGAATAAATCGATTATAGACTACAGCTAGTAGTATATGTCGTTACTATGAGTTTGCATCTACCATAATCCGTAGCAAGATGTACGTAGAGGTTAATTACAACTTGTAACAAGTAATATGTGATAACATTAACTTATGGCAAGTAATATAAGTTAACCACAATTTGTAGACAGTAGTGTAGATCAATTATAGACTGCAGCAAGTAGTATCAGTCAATCACAACAATCGGCAACTAGTACACACCTATCATGATCTGTAGTAAGTTGTAGATATATGTTAATGACAACTTGTAATAAGCCTTATGTGCCACTACTAATCTCTAGTAAGTAATGTAAGTTTACCACAATTTGTAGCGAGTAGTATAAATAAATTATAGACTGCAGCTAGTAGTATAAGTCAATCACAACCAAGAATAAGTAGTATAAGTCAACCACATATTAATTTAAAAAAGAGTTTGTTATATATAGTTTCTATTGTACAGTTTCTTAATTGTATAGAAATAATCATACAAAGTTATAGCATATTGTATAATTATATAACATTTGATTGGTGGTAAAACTGTAATATTGCATATTATATGATTATAATATTACATGATATAAAATAGTAATATAACTGTAATATTATATACCATATAATTATATCTGATATTCTATAAATAAATATAAAGATATATAATAAATTGTTAATGAATAAATTGTAATAAATGTCTATAATCAAATATTGCATCTCATAAATAGAACAATTATCATTAACTTTAACAATGGAGTACCAAATATTCCATGTGGTGAATTATTTTATACAGAAATACAAAATATTTTGTTGCGCGATTCAGAATAGCAAATAAATCTTAAACAATTAACTACTAAATCTTTACTTTAAATT
Source organism: Megachile lagopoda (assembly GCA_036983795.1). Taxonomy (NCBI): domain Eukaryota; kingdom Metazoa; phylum Arthropoda; class Insecta; order Hymenoptera; family Megachilidae; genus Megachile; species Megachile lagopoda. The sequence goes on along the minus strand of CM072788.1, from coordinate 2,414,438 downwards.
AATAAATAATTTAAAATTAATAAATTGAACTTTAAAATTAGTAAATTTATATGTCAAATCTAAAAGTTTACTAGTTAGGCGAATTTATAATGTTTATGAGTTAAGCAACACTGAGACAAAAAACCAGTTTTGGAAAATAGAACGTATTTACCGAATACATATTTTATTTAATATAAGCCTATTACAAGTAACAAAAAAATGTTATAAGGATGGCTTAAATTTGGTATTGAAATTCGAGGACTCTTTAAAAAACAACTATTCCCGATGAATCATGACTACGGTCTTCTGCTTCTTTTAACAAAATATTAACTGTTCCAGCCGATCATAGTTTCAACGTTATCAAATTACAAATGCTTTGAAAGATAGTGCACCTTCGGATCGAATTGCCTTCACACAGGTCTTCGTAGAGCTTACAATATTCAAATCCCCATTCGGGGATGGCGGTAGCAAATGGGTTAATACCTCATAAAACATCTTCGTACACAAAACACGCTTCTCAAAATCGAATAATAAAAATTAAATAATCGAATGAGTAAATAAAAGAATAATTTAATCGAATATTAAAATTCAATATTAAAAATCGAATAGTTTAATCGAAAAATAGTCCATTTTCTCGTCGCAACTATTAGTTTCTGTTCAATTAAATCGCATCATCCGTGTCAGACACTTTTCATTTCCAATCATCTTTTCTGTTGAGCGTAACGTTAGAAAAATTCTTGTGTCCGCAGCATTTCGGCGATCATCTACCCGAATTAATTGTCGTCCGTTGGGGTCGACTGATTGGCAGCTGTCGTAGAAAAGAGCACCGTCACACAGACCCGTAGAACAAATGTTCTCTACCGTGACGTGCACGGATTTAAGTCATTGGCGTCGAATCGGAAAATGTGATCGACCGTCAATTAATTTGATCCGTCGACCGATGGAAACGAGTTTCGTTGGTACTTTATACGCCTAAGGGCATTCCGATAAATATTTGTTGAACCGTCCAGGAGAACTGGGTATTGATTTGTAAATACTCGATCATGGCTAACATACAAATTTGCCTTAGGTACTCGTGGACCACAAAATAACACAAATAATGTTACATCTGAAAGCGTTATTGTATCTGACGTATACGTGATTTTCACCGCTTGCTGTGAATTTCGACGTAATTTATGATTTTCATCGTGAAATGATAAGAATTTTACAGTACTTTTATACTATAATTATACTATAATATTATTTAAACTGATTTTTTGACCTTACAGGAGGAGGAAATCGAAAATAAGAATCTTACACCTGAAGAAATTTTCTGAAAATTTGAATGAAGTAAATAAAGGAAAATGTATAGTAATAAAAGTGAAATTAAAGTAATAAATAGTTCAAAACTTCATCATTAAATAAATAAATACAAAGTCAGACAGTTCATTATGAAAAACTCAATGAATGCATAATTATAACTTGTAAGTAGAATATCAAACTAGCATACACTGAAGAAATACTGATAAATGTATTTTTTATTGAGGAAAACAAAGTGTCTGATGTGTAATTGACTTTTACTACTTATTGCATGGTCTGACATGTGCTGATTACTAAACAATAAGTAGATTTGTAACATTAATTGTCGACATGTAAAAACATGTTACAATCCTTATTTAAAATCTGTATCGGTATTTAAAATAAATACATATACTCGAAATTACTTGTTTCGTTTAAATACTGGTGATGCGTACATAGTAGACTCATACTACTTGTTACAGATATTGACTTATACTACTTGCAACGGCAATTTTTATACATAGAATTAAAAACAAACATATTTTCATAAAACTCTATACACGTAAATAAATAAATTGTAAACTGAATAAATCCTCTGAATATTTGCGCCTCTTCAAGTTCATACAATAACAAATTCTAAATTATATTTCTTTAAATCAAGTTATGATAAAGATGAAGTTAACACACTCCAAAAATTAATTGATATAACAGTCAATTATTTGAAAAAGTTATATTAACCCCTGCCACACGAAACCTGAAACTAAAATCAGAAATAGATGGGAAACGTCTACTAAAATGCTTCCTATTTAGAAAACTACGACAAAAACCACGATGCTTGAAACAAATTAATTGTTCCTCGAGATTCATCTTAATCTTCATTTTTTTCGCTAATTAAACGTCCAGGAGGTGAAGAATAAATGGGCACCGTTTCTCGTTTAAAGACCGCTTTCTAACCAACGACGATAGACGAAGCCATTTTTAAAAGCCGGTAAATATTTTTCATCTCGAGCTTAGTCTGCGAGAAGGTGACAGACCGCAGCATCCATTGGCTGTTTTGTTCGCAGAAAAGCTCCGTAGTAAAGTCGAAAGCGGCGCTAATTTTCCAACGACATTGTCCCAAGCTTTCCCCGCTCGAGATTTACAAGCTCGTACGTCGAGCTTTAACTTAACGCGGCCCAAGTGGAACACGGCAGCGGGTCTGTAGCCCCTTAAAGTAGTTGCGGAATTCAATTTTGAGAATTAAGTTTAAGCTATGCTTTGAATTATATCGTGCCGCAATAAACCCGAGCATAATGTACCGTGGTGTACAGGCGCCGAGAGAAATCGGGGGATCTGAAAGCTCGATGTATAACGCGAGGGAGTAGATAGAATACGAGGGATATTTTGATGGATTTGAAGATTTTGGAAGGAATTAGAAAATCGAAGATTGCGATCAGATGTAAAGGTGATGGACAAATTGAATGTAAATATTGAATGAATGTACTTTCATTCATAACAAGACAACCAATGGATTTTTATAGATTCATAATGGATTCTCTTGTTTGGTAGAATAATAATACTCCAAGCTACAAATTTTCAAATTTTAAAACTTTCAAATTACTAAATCTTCAAAACCATCTAATTTTATTATTTTAAGATTTCTTAAATTTCCGAATTTTTTAGTTTGAATAATTCCAAATTTATAAAGTTTTCAAATTTTTAAATTGTCACAGTTACAATATTCCACAATTTTTACATTTTCAAATTTTACGAATTTCCAAATGATCAAACTTTCAATATTTTATAACTCTATTATATAACAAATTGCGAAATTTTGTAATTTTAGGAAAACTAAATTGACGAATTTTCAAATTTGTAAATTTTTAGGTTTTAGAAATTGTTTAATTCTCTAATTCTCAGGTTTTCAAATTATCAAACTTGCAATATTCTAAAATTTTTACATTCTTAGATTTTTCAAATTTCCAAATTACGAAACTTCCATTATTCTATAACTCTCACACTTTCAAATTTTTCAGAATTTTCAAATTTTCAACTTTTTTAATTTTCAAAACTTGTCATTCGTGAAATCCTAAACTGCAAACTTTTCAATTTTCAAAACTCTAAATTGGTAAGTTTCCAAATTTCTAATTGTTCAGGTCTCCAAATTGTCTGTTGGAATATCTAGCTGCAAAAATAAGTCGAGTGTCGAAGGAAAGTGACAATGTCTTTTTATAGTTTAACAGTCTTCAGGTCAGAAATTGAAGGCCTGCAGTTTGTCTCTCCGGAAAGGGCCGAGTAATAAACAACACATGGGCACTTCTCTGAGTTTTCCTTCAAGAGGACCCAATAGATGTTTTTCTTCTTCCTAGCTTTCTCTTTTGATATTTTCACTTCTGCTTTAGCTTTCGAACAGTGCAGACATCGTTCGTGTTTAAAGAAATAAAGATTCAGTTTTTATATCATTTTGTTTGAACAATTTATTCTAAACTATATAAACCATATCCTATTTCCATTATTGTCTAATTTCCAAATTCTCAAGATTTGAAATTTTCAAACGTACATAATTCTTTAATTTTTTAATTTTTCAAATTTCCAAATGATCATATTTGAATATTTCATAACTGTCATATTTTCAATTTTTCAGTTTTCCAAATATTTTAATACATAAAACTCCAAATTTATAAAATTCTATAATTTTAGAATTAAAAAATTCTCAAAATTTGAAATATCTCAAATTCCTGAAATTCTAATATTTCCAAATGTCTGAATTCTCAAAATTCTAGATTGTAATATTTCAAAACCTTTAAATTTTGAATTTATCTTACTCCCAAATTTCGAAATCCCATAATTCTTAAAATTTTCAGATAGCAAAGTTCCAAATTCTCAAATTTCTAAATTTTCAACCCTTCATAGTATAAAATCCTCAAATTTCCATACTTCAGAAATCTAATTTAAAATATACTCTTTCACCTTTAAGTTATCAAATAAATAATTTATATTCCACATTCCTGACTATAATAAAAAAACTGAATTTCGAATTTTCAAGTCCCTAAGTTTCCAATTTTTCAATCACTCAAATCCTCAAATTTCTAAATTTCCATACTCTAATTTCAAATATACTCTTCCACCCTTAAGTTATCAAATAACTTCTGAATATAAATACATAAATATACCAATGACCAAGATAAAAAAGTCACTCATACTCAATCCACTTGAATGCATCGAATGAAAAGATCACGTTTCCGAAAAAATTTCCCTTGACAATACTGCAACGCCGCAAATCGGCAGCATTTCGAAGTAACTATTTCCTCAACGTCTCGTTCCGTGAACCATCGACGCTTCGCGTCGCGACGCCTGTATCACCGGAAACACGATCCGTCAGGAATATTCTGCCGATACTTTCGATCCTTTCTTCCGCGACATCAGAAATTCATCGCATCGCTAGCTGCCGAGTTTCCTGCAGTTTTCCGGCGTTGAGAAAATCCGAAACACGCCTGTCAGGACAGATCCGTTGATATATGATCCCTGCGGTTTCTACGAGTGAAAATACCGGCGATATACAGACCGAGAAAGAGAGCGAGAGATAGGGAGAAGGTTATGCAAAGAGAAGACGAAGGGTAGTGGGCGCTGGTAAAACGCATCCTTCGGAATACCGCCAGGATCCAGGAATTTTTCTCTGCTTCCATCGCAACGGTTACGAGCGGATGATTTACAGACCATCCACGAATCCTCGATGACGCCGGAAATTTAAGATCTGACGTCGCCGAGACGATTTGTTTCATAAAAGAAACGGGAGCGGAATTCAAAGTGATATGTTTTTCAAGACAGGAAGTTTGGTAAAACGTTGTTTAACGAGGAGGATGATTTTGACGCAGTAAAGGTGGAGGTTTTTTTAGCGAAAGATTTTTATTCTTCTAGAACGGGGTCGGCAATCTTTCTGGAGTTAAGAGCAATTTTTTTCCCGATATGATAAATTATTTCTTTAAAGACCCAAATATAAGTACATACTCTACCGCTCAAAAGTATCCGGACACTTGCTTTTGTTCTATAAAGCATAGTTTAACTTTGTACGAAAAGTATTTAGGGCTATTATATCAATTGTAATTATTATTATTATCTTTCTTGAGGTAGCATAACATAATAGAATTCATTTTTAAGTACAAATTATACAATGAGTGTGCGTAAGTAAAATTCCGGCCCAAAAATACGGAATCTAATGGAACGGTTTCGATGCTTAAAAGAGTCTTAATTTCTACTTTGTTTCATTTCTATGGTGCAGAACGAATTCAGAGAGTTCTTCGATATGTATCAAGTGTCTGTAAACTATTGATGAGATGTTTATGTTCTCTCAATGGAGATACGAATGGAGGTAACGCTATGCACTCGACAGCTTCGGTTTAGTTTGTCTGTAGCTTCTTTTCCATCGAGACATGAGTTCCAAACGAGAATTATGAATAGAAAAACGTTCCAGTATTCTGATTTTTGCAGAAGAAGGATATGCAGTTAGGGAAATTACACTGCGTAAAAAAATTCCGAAATCAACAGTGCATGACACTATTAAAAAGTATGCAACTAGCAGTGGTTGCTTATAAAAAAAAGGACAAGACGACCAGTGAAGAAAACTAATTCCGAAGACCGATATATTGAAACACTAAGCAAACGTAACACACGTCTTAGAGCACCACACAGAAACAATGAGAAAATTTGTAGAAATATTGCTAAGATTAGTGCAAGCGGTAATATCTAACCGCGGTGGATACATTGATGAATCTCGTATTTAATTGTAGTGTAATGTTGGTAAGTTCCACATACATAATTTCTAATTTCAAACGTTAAATATTTCATAAGCAACAAATAAAAATCGATTGTAGTCACTGTTGTAGATACTTAAATAACTTTTATACAGCGCGAATACATATTTCGCAGGTGTCCGGATACTTTTGAGCGATAGTGTACATCGGTAATATGTATTAGAAAAAATAATATAACCATTATCTGCTGTAAAACATGTATTGACTGCGAAATCAAAATATTCTATTTTACGTAGTAACAGAACATATAAGTCAACGTATTAAAGAAAACGGAAACATTTTTTGGTTTTGAGTGTGGCGTCGGAGAGTGTGGAGAGCAAGGTTAGCTAAAGCTAGGTTTACATACATGCGATCTACCGCGCATTTTGATGCGTGCGCAGGATTATTATATTTGTTTGGCAATTGCAATATTGCAGTTATTTTTTCAATATGTACTATTAAACTACTTAAGAGCCACAAGTATGATTCTACTGAGCCGCAGGTTGTCGACCCCTGTTCTAGAGTGTGAATCGCAAAAAGCTAAAATTTCAAGCAGAAATGGCAAGAAATTACTGTTAACTGCAACTTGCAGCAGGTAATGTGATCATTAATTTGTAGCAAGTAATATATGTGAACATTAACTTGTAGCAAGTAATATAAGTTACACAATCTTTTGAATTATTTAATCCAATCATTACAAGAAAGTATTTTGAGTGTAATCCGAAGCTTCTTTTAGTTGAAGGTAAGACTTCAGGAAAATTTGATTTTGGAAGATCATGTTTGTATATTTGTATGTATGATTTCAAAAATTTGTCTTATATTTTCCCACTTTAACGTTTAGAAAATTGAAAATATGAAAACTCGTCACTACTAATTTCTAATTATGGTAATATAGATATGTGAATATTTCATTCGTAAATTTGTCAATTCAAAAAATGAAAAATCTGCAAACTATGAAGTTTCTAAAAGTGAAACTACGAAGTTTCTAAAATTCCAAACTTCTCAATTAAAAATCCGTAAACTTATAAAGTTAAAAGTGAGTTAAGATTCTCCTTTGTTCGCCAACCCTTATTTCCAAAAAGTAAAACGAAGGGTCAAATTGACCCTTCTCTTAACACCGTATCTCATGAAAACGTCTTCACAAGACTTTTCACAAGACAAAGCTTCACAATTACTCTTCATAAAGTCACTTATTCTCTTCCAAGTTCTTTAAATTCTTGATATATTACATCCATTGTCCAAATTCATCTACCCTATTGAATCAGAACGTTTCAGAAGCCCTAAATCACCGTTGGTTAGCCAGACACTTTGCCATTTCCACGAAAACTGGCCACAAATCCCCCGGTAATTCTTGGAGAGGGCTGAGTAATCCAGTTGGTCGATTCAAAAGCCCCGCTAAGTTACTTTTAGCGGCCGCATAATGTCAAATTTGTTTTTGTTAACGAGTATTACGTACATTATAACGGACAGAGGTGGGTCGTTTTGCAAACCGTCCGGAAGTTAAACCGATTTACAGAAGGGGAAATTCGCCGGGTATTATATGTTCGTTTAGCCCGGCGTTGTTCGCTAATCCATTTAGGGTCGACATTAGCCAAGAATTAGACAACGGAGCTAACTCAGTATCGCATTAAACAGGGGATCAGACTATTGTCTGACGTTTCCTTAAACGATTCTCGTCATTGTAATGTCTGTTTTGATGGCGTTGCGGTAAAGGCATAAGCTGGCTCAGCAGAAATCTTGGAAATTAATAATTTGTTTAAAAAGTAGAAATGGGCGTATGTAGCACATAATTATCAATCGAATGATCTAGTTTTTAAAATTGAGTATGTAGGTATGGTAGATTATAACTGGTATAAAGATATGTATTTGATTCGGAAAATAGAAAGAATCATACATAATAGGTAGAAATTAATTTAAAGCAGTAGTTTCCATTTAGAATGTAGTGAAAGACATATATGGGGTGTTCCTGTATTGATAATACAAACAAAAGAATGACTTTATATGCAAAAGCTAGTAAAAGATATGAAATAATGTTTTTTATATCCAGTTTTATTTTCGAGAGAATGAAATTACTATTATTTTGTTCCGTAGACAAAATTTTTGACAAATACTTTGACGTACTTTTGAATTCAATTTGTCCAGAAATGATTTCATGTACGACAAAGTTTTATAGGACATTTTTCCTTTAATTTTTAAATAAAATGATGTAATCACATAGTTTTATATATTACCAATGTTCGAATGTCTTACTCCTGACATTTCCAGAAGACCAAATTTTTGACTTCTGAAATTTCTGCATTTTCCAGTTGCCTAACCTCCAAATACTGTAAAATATTAAAATCACTAAATTTTGAAGTTTCTACACTTTCTAGCTCCCAAATTTCCAAAACGAAAAATATCTCAATCTAAAATCTCAAAATTAGAACACTTCTAAATTCGTACATTCACAAATATCTAAATTTCCGAATTCCTAAATTTCCAAATTCCTAAAGTTCAAAATTTCCAAATTTCCAAATTCCTAAATTCCTAAATTCCTAAATTCCTAAATTCCTAAATTCTTAAATTCCTAAAATCCTAAATTCCTAAATTTCTAAATTCCTAAATTCCCATATACTCAAATTACCAAATTACCAAATTCCCAAGTTCCTAACTTTCTAATTTCCTAAATTACTAAATTCCCAAATTCCTAAATTTCCAAATTCCCAAATTCCCAAATTCCCAAATTCTAAATACTTAAATTGTTAAATTCAAAAATTTTCAAAATTAACAAACTGTCAAATTTAAAAAATTTCCAAATACCGCAATTTTTTCAAATTTCAACATCACTTATATTCTCAAATTACTGAAATTTCCCAAATTTCCAATTGTTTAAAATCCCATATTTCTAAACTTATGTTACCAAATTTTTTAATTTCAAAACTTACAAATTTCCGCACTCCAAAATTGACAAATATCTAAATCTTGAACTAAGTCTTTTTTGAAATTTTTAAATATCTAAATAGTCCAATTTTCCATATTCCCAAAATTTATTGCTCAAGTTTCTACATTCTCGAAAATTTCGAAATCTACAAAGTCCTGCAGTTATAAAAGTTCAACCTCCTAAATTCTCAAACTTTCCGAATTCACAGATATCGATTATTTCTAAAAGTTCAACCTCCTAAATTCTCAAAATGTACAAATGGCCAAATTCCCGAATTCCCTGAATTTCCCGAAACCCTAAATTCATAAATTTCTTAACCTTTCGCATTCCCGCAATAAAGATTCTCCACTTCGCATAAATTACGACTCGTGAAATGTTTCCTTTAAAATTTAATAAAGCTCCCACTAAATTTTCCATACAGTTGAAATGTTAATACCGTTAATCGATAATGCAACATCAAAGGCGTTAAAACATTCGTAACCGTAGCGGACTTAATTCGCACAACAACGTTCGCCACTCGTTTTTTCATCGACCGTTCCTCCACGGTGCAAATTGGTTACAACGAGGTTAGAAGTAGCTTGAATCGGTTTGTTTCATTAAACTGAAAGGAAGGTGGCGATTCGCGGCACGCAGGCGGCCCAATTAAAAGAAACGGAGGCAGTTTACCAACGGAAAACGTTCCAGTTAAGCAAGGGGGGGGTTGGAGTTTAATTTCGGGCGAGGTATTTCCGCGTCGAGCTGGATCGATCTATAACCGTAGCTATTTCGACTTCATTTTTTCAGTATTTCAAACTGCAACGAACGTGCGAGGAAAAGTTGATTTTTCTTCTGAACGTGATTCGCTACGACAAACACGAAGTCGATTTGGTAGTCCAAATTTCATTTTTGATGTATATTTTTGAACGAAAAAGTACGGACTGCGTCATTCTGGGTTATACTTCGTTTTGGGGCAACGTTTTTTTACATTTTTTTTTGAGCATTTTTTTCACGTTTTTATTTAACACTGATAGTGTTCAATAAATGTAAGAGAGTGCAATATTAAAATAGTTGAACAATAGGATAATAGAACGGTAGAATATAGTACCAAAGAATAGTAGAATAATAGTACAACTATACAATAGAACAGTTGATCAGTGGGACAGTGGAACAGTAGAACAGTAGAACAGTAGAGTAGTAGAGTAGTATAACGGTAAAACAATAGAGCAGTAGAGTAGTAGAGTAGTATAACGGTAATATAGTCAAACGGTAGAGTAGTAGAACGGTAGAACTGCAGAACTGTAGACTACTAAAACAGTAATATAGTAGAATAGTACAATGGTAAAATAATAGAAGGGTCGAATAGTCGAAAGGTAGAATAATACAACGGTAGAATAGTAAAAAGGTAGAATAATAAAACTTTAGACTAGTAAAATGGTAGAATAGTAGAACGGTACGATAGTAGAATGGTAGAATAGTAGAAAGGTAGAATAGTAAAACAGTAAAATAATAGAATAGTACAACTGTAGAATAGTAAAACGGTATAATAGTAGAAAGGTAAAATAGAACAACGGTAGAATAGCAGAAAGGTGGAATAGTAAAAGCGTAAAATGGTAGAACGGCAAAATAGTAAAACTATAGACTGAGAAAACAGTAGAACAGTGGAACGATAGAATTGTAAAAAAGTGAAATAGTATCATGATAAAACGGCAGAAGGGTAATTGTAGAATAGTAACAATATAGTACTAAAATGGTAGAATATCATCCCAGCACGAATCCGCAAACAGAGACGTAGAATCAAAAAGCTGTTAATTAAAAGTACAAACATCGATTTCGCTAACCGTAAATTACACGATAATTAAAATTTACATTTTTCTACAAACAACAATTTCTACCCGGAACACTATATTCCCGTTCGCAAATAAGAATATTTGTTCGCAACTCGTCATGCTAATTATTTACATACACAAATTAACAATTCAGCCGATACGCTCGGTATCACGGTGTCACAATAGAGTAAGGGGGTCAATAACATCCGTTCGTTTCCAACGAACGTCTGTCCCGGTGTGTTTGCGAATTCACGGGCTCGTTACATCCACACACACAGCTCGTTTATTCTCGTTCCATGAGCCGACGCGAGCCGTAAAATCCGATTCCGAGGTAAATTAAAACAAAGGGAATCGTTTCGTCTCCGTGGCGCGTTCTCGTACAATGTTAAGCAACAACGAAGGGGGCAAACAGGGGGAAGAGATACGGGGACCGGTTGGTGTTTCGTGAACTTTTAATAAAGCCCGCGCGAAATTGTTCGCGCGATGGTTACGGTCGCATTGTGTACTTCCGGTCGGAAACGACTGATGCGACGAGCGTTTCGTTGGAAACTCGCCGCGAATACGCGATCCTCTGTCTCGACGAGAAAACGACGCGATGAATAATGACAGGCTGTAAACAATCTTTGGTCCGCTTGCTTAATTGCGAGGACCGAGTGTTTGATACTCATTAAAAAGGGGAATAATGTCATCGGTTTAATGAATGGTCAAAATTCGTACACTGAAAGGACCATCGCAAACGTTTTCGACCTTTTGTATACTTTGACCTTCTCACAGTTTTTTCACGAATGAATCCCATTATTTATTTCTTAGCCTCTGTTCAAAGAATTTAAAATTAACATGTTGAAAATATATTACGTTATACGTAATAACATAATCTAATAACTCATATTATGTTCATTAATGCACCTTTATGGTTGAATTACAGTAGAAAAGGATTTGAGAAATAAAACATATATGAACAGGTAGAATTATTCTTTGTCACTATGAAGAACTACAGACATTTAGAAAAACGGATCGTAATAATATTTGTAATTCAAAATTTGTTATTTGATTGGAATTCTAGTTATTTTGATTAATTTTGATTAATTGGGAGTTCTAATGTTCTTTTGAGGAAGACAATTGATTTAAAGTAATTAAGTATTGGAATACTTAATTTTGAATTATATTGATACTTTCAATAATTTTAGTACTTCAAATTCTGATACATAAACTTTTATACTTTAAATAATTTTGCTACTGGATTTTAAATAATTTGTAATTTAAGCAAACATTCATCACCTAATTTTAAATGATTACCAAATCGAATATATAACATTAAATAATTTTGATATTTTTAATAATTTTAATACTTCAAATGTTGATATTGTAAATAATTTTAATACGAAATTTTATACAATTTGACATTTAAGCAAATATTTAATTTCTTCTTCAATTTAATTTTAAATATTCAAATGCTCAATTATAAATAATATTAATATGAAATTATAAATAATTAAGTGCTTAAACCATCTTGCTTTTAAATAATTAATTCTTTAAAGTGATTTGTATAAGTGAAATAACGTCTGCTGTGATATTTGCTTGACTTACACCAATTCCTGCAGCTTATGGTCGACTTATACTACTTACCACAGATTATAGCACATTTATACCACTTATCACAGATTATGGCCCATTTATACATACTACCCACTACCGATTGTGGTTGGCTAATACTACTTGCAAGAATTCACGACAGTTCGCTTTTAATTATTGCTATGTATTCCGATACGAATTAATAGTTTCAAGAAGGATTTGTTCGAATCGATGAAAATACATCTGTGCGTTTCGAGGCAAGTTAATCGTTTCACGAAAGAATCGTAAGAAACGACAAATATTATATTGTACTATTGTCTGAGTGTCATCAGTGTCTCTGTAGCGAAATGCGATGTAGGCGAAAGCGATAAATTAATACGGGCGTCGATTGTACATAGGGGTAGGATTGGAGATCTCGATAGCTGGAATCCAATCAAAGATAAACCGGCGGAACTATTCGAAATGGGCGTAGAATTAATATCGCTCTGGCCGGATTCGGTCTGAATCGAATGCCGTTTGAATATTCCGGATAATTTTGATTGGTCGAAATTTGTGATTATCTTTCAAGTGGCTTCGTCTGCGAGCTAGTAATGACAGCAGATATTTGAAGATTGTACTACCGGCTCTTGAATAATTGTTCCAACTATTCCTTCAACACTACTCCTTTAGACGTGCAAATCAACAAGCACGTGAACATGGATTAATATAACACGAATATATAAATAAATTGTCTTAAAAGATATAGTACACAGTTTTTATCATGTATAGGTACTATACAGGGTGGTCATAAATTTACTACCCAGCGTTTTTTGCGTAAATAGGAACTCAAAGAGATAGAAGAGGAAAATGTTTTAATATACTTTATTGGCAACATGAGGACATAATCAATTTTTTATACTTGCATTATTTCTCAAGAAATAGTGATCAGTTTTTTAAATAGAATGATATAATTTTTTTATATTATGTCAAAATTTGTATCGAAACGAGTTCAATCGTGTACCATGGCCTTCAGTTCAATCCAACATCGAAAACAAAAGAAATACTTCGAATATTTAGTGTGACTATTACTCACCGATATTTTTCCTTAGTATGTTTACATTTCATGCTCAATGCGATTTTCATTAGCTAGAATACACTTTTGGTAGATTTGTGTTATGATTTAGTTTGCATTGTAGCTGCCAATGTGTTTCTATTATAAACTGTACAGAGTTATTTCAGTATTAAGTCAGAAGTTTAGTGATATTGTTATACAATGTATCGTTATTTGAAACAAGAGAAAATAGATATGATGCGTATTTATTATATATGGTATATGTATATGCGTATATACGGAACAAATAACAAACGCAGCAAAGTACAGATTTAATCTGTAAATATACATATACATGATGTATTGCCGTGTTTAGATAGAAAAAGAAAGATAAACAAAATAGATTTAGCACTTAGGATTCACGATAGAGTTTACAATTCAGGATTTACGATACATTTTACAATTTAGGGATTACGATAGATTCCTATATTATAGATAATATAGGATAGATTCCAAATATTATTTGGAGATATAATCCTTGAATATATTGTATGACAATGCGTGATAATTTAACTCAAAAGTACAATGAAAGAAAATCTAACATGCAGTGATTTAACACGTGGCAATTTAGAGTGTAGTCATATAACGGGTAGTAATCCAAAACGTGGTAATTCAACGCGTGATAATCTAATGTGTGGCGATCTAACGTATGACAGTCTAAAGCATAGTAATCTAATACGTTAATCTAACGCGTGGCAATTTTACGTGGAAGTATACGAGGAGGCATGATGATTTAACCAATGCGTGGTACTAACACACGTGGTAATACAATGCGTAATACAACACATGGTAGTATAGCACGTGGTAACTTAACGCGTGATAATACAACGCGTGATAGTACAATACGCAGTAATACAACACGTGATAGTACAATACGCAGTAATAAAACACGTGATAGTACAACATGTAGTAATACCACGCGTGATAGTACACGTCGTACTACAACACGTGCTAGTACAACACGCAGTAATACAACACGTGGTGATTTCACGTGCAGTTCTAAAACGCACGGCGATTTAACGCGTTAATTTAATACGACACGATCTAACGTGTAATAATTTCACGCATAGCAATTTAATACGTGTCGATCTAACGCATCGCAATTTAACGCGTATTAATTTAATACATGGCGATGTAACGTATAGTAATTTGACTCGTAATTTAACACGTGGCGATCTAACGCATAGTAGTTAAATACGTGACACCGTGAAGTGTGATAATTTAACACGCAGTAATTTAAAACATGACGATGCAACACGTGATAATTTAACACACAGTCATTTCAAACATGGCGATCTAACGCGTGAAGCTCAAGCAAAATTCGAAAATACAAAAAATGATTAATTTCATCACTTCTTCCAGATGTCTAAAGAGCACTTCTGGAGACAGTAAAGAGAAGTTCATTCTGTCAACCATTGTTCCCGTTCATCGTACCCAAAACTTTGTCCTCGAAAGCTTCCGGGCCTTTAACATCCTACTCACACTTAAGCGACCATTAATTAGATTTACGATCTAAATCACGAGTTTCGAATCACGCCAAGTTCCTGGCCGGATCGTTAATACCTCCCCCAAAATTAATTACGCGAATTAACAAGTTAACGACGAAAGTTGCACGCCGAAACACACAACTAGTCTTAAGTTCGGTAAGGGACTACCTCAACTTCCATACTAAACAAGATTTCTTATTGTTCCAAGTAAGAGACTTTTAAAATCCTTTTGCTATTAACCGTACAAAAATTCATGGACGATTTTAATACTCTCAGTACTAATTTTTGCTATAATAATATTTAATTGCTGGTATAAGTGCTTATAGATAAAGCGCTATACAATTCGATTCTATGGCAGTTTCATTTGAAATTTGATTTGGTACTTTTATGGCCGTAAAGTCTTCAGTCCAGATACAATATTTAGAACTTTTGGAAACTTTGAGATTTTTAAAAAATTAAGAAAAAATTTAAATTAAATTACTTTTTAACAGTATTGGCCATAAAAGCCTATGTTTCTTGTGGCGGTGATTAGAACCGCGTTGCACTCATACCTGCGATGCTTACAATAATTATTGAGAATTCAATTAACGGCATATGAAGAAGTATAATAATGTCCAGAATATTATAAAAGATTGTACAAATTATATTTTTAATAAAAATGCTGATTGCCCCTCTTCACAGGAAGCGATTTCAAATTATATATCTAATAAACATCGCTAAAAACAAAAAATTTCAAAAACACCTATTCTTTATTTTAGTCCATAGTTTGCGTACACAAAGTTGCAAACAAATAGTTCAACATTTAGTAAAAAAATTTAAACAAAAACTAAATTTTCAAAATATTACTTAAACAAATAGATTTTATTAAAATTTTTTTATGCAGAAGATTTCTCTATTTAAAGACCGATAATTCAAAGAAAAAGCTTCCAATTATCTCCTTTAATTCCGGAGATATTCCCAAAAATATGATTCCAGCCCTTAAGTTTCAGGGCTATTATCACCCCTTCAATGTGAACGATGGCCGATATAAAAAAACACGTGTCAAATATTTTCTTGAGAACTATTTTTCACATAAGTTTCATTAAAATCGGTGTCTCCCGGTTCGATATGTTCCCTTGTGAGATAACTTTTTAACAAAACTTGATTTGCTATATTTTTTACTTGTACAAAAAAATTAATATAGGAAATTCAATTTCCTCTAAAAATCGATTCTTCTGTGAAATGTTACGTTCTTATTCGAGAAACGCAAAAAAGTTACTTATGTTGACAGTCAACTCTGAAGAATTAATCATGATCCGATCACAATTCATTCGGGAAATAAAATACGAGTTTCGACGATAAGAAAATGGCGAACAAACCGTCCAATAAAAAACGTACGGTCTTTTCTTTATCCGTCAATCTTATCGCAACAACTTGCATGTTTTTGTAGCAGCCATTATCGCGAGCGTCAGATTTAGAAATTCCGTCGACGACGTTCCGTGGATGCTTTCGAAAGAAAATGGTCCGTCGTCGGAACGAAACACGACGTCGACCGTTCGAGATCGCTATTTTTGCGTTCGTCGTGAAAACGCGCGCGAGCTTTATTTCCGGGACGCGCACTTCCGTCGTCCAGTCACGTTTCTGGGACGCACTTGTCTCGACGAAACGACGACACGAGGTGTAACAGCATCGAACCAACCGAAAATAAGAAAATTCACGGCAAAATGTCACACTATTTCCACCGTCAAACGAGAAAATAAAAATACTCGGGAAAATTGATCGTCTCGGATCGAACGCTATTTCGTCGACTCATAGAATTCTGTTTTTCTTCAATTTTAGTCGAGCTCCGTTTGAATTTGATGGATTTAACTCGGTTGTTTTGATAAAATTGATTCGTCTGTTTGGTGCATTGGTTCGTTAAGGTGCATAGAATAGTTTATAACGTTAGAACAGTCCATTCGTTGAAATAACATGTTTAAAACTTTTAAGTCACAGGATTTTGTTATGAAAATTTATTTATTCCATTTATTATTCAAGGTATTGTTGGATAAATTCAAGTAATTACCGGTTTAATACACGAAGAACGGAGTTTTCAAAGTGATTTAAACTGTGGCCAAAGAACTTAAAGTCACAG
The DNA here is from genome assembly GCA_036983795.1 of Megachile lagopoda. NCBI lineage: Eukaryota > Metazoa > Arthropoda > Insecta > Hymenoptera > Megachilidae > Megachile > Megachile lagopoda. The sequence goes on along the minus strand of CM072788.1, from coordinate 2,397,425 downwards.
AAGGTGCTGCGTACAGTCTATTGATCGTGCTACAGTGCGTTGCATAAATAAACACATTATTTTCAATAGTCTGAGCGTTTGATAGGATATTATGATCAGTATTCTTTAAATACTAATTCGTTTGTGTGTTAAGAATTAATTGAGCCGATTATTTTGAAAATGGCCTAAGTCAATTTATGTTTAAATTGAAATATTTAAGGGTTTCAATGAAAATAAAAATTTGCGTATCTGATACCAATGTGTTACACTCTTGAAGTGTATCTAAGGGAGTTAAATTTACAATTCCTATTAAAATAATAGCAATTATAAAGTTAATAATATGTGTCTTCTTATCTAGAATGGACTTGTCACTTTCAGAATTAACAACTACATTTGTGATAAAGTTTGAAACAGCCCAAGTCCATTCGATGCAATTTAAAATGCTTCAAATTGAAAAAGCAATATTCAATTTATTTCATATTTCATTACAACACTTGTAAAACACCATTTATGCAATTTAAGAAATCTTCTAACTATATAAAGTACATGACAATTTATTGCGTCCACGTTTTGTGTATGCTCGAGGGATTTCAAGGAGTCATGGTGCTTCGGTGGTATATATCATATTAAGACTAAGTAATTATTATATTTACCAATTAATAATTAATTGTAATTACCATCGCTGCCTTTAGACATTTGAAAATCCGCAGTATCTGATATTATTAATAATAAATTGGACTTAAGCCACTTTCAAAGTCAATTTTTGAACTATCAAAATAACTGCGAAAATTTATATAATAATCGTATACTCTGAATATACTTAACCGGAAAATGTTTTTTGTGGCAGGTGGTACATTTTATTATAGTTAACAAACAACTGACAAATGAGCTTAGTCCACTTTTAATGTAAATGGCCTAATTGTGTAAAAAAAATTGATGTATCAACCGATTTTCTACAGCGATCCTCAGTTTGAATATATATTTTTGTTTATCACTTGCAATAGGTTTGTATTAAATAAAATGCGTATTCGGTAAACACATTCTAATTTTCACAATTACTTTTTGCTTCAATGTTGCCTAACTTATAAAAGTATTTGTAGTTTTTAATCATAAAATTAAAATAAAAATTTTGCAGTTAATAGTTTAACGTAAATATTGAACTACGTTACCTAAAACCTAATTCTTAGAAGTTTCATAAATATATTAACCTTGAATATTCTCTTTATGTTGGCGTTAATCGAGCATCATGAATAAACAAATTAAATATGTTACTTTCAATTGTTTCATTTTACATTCGATTCTCTTTATGACATCAATTGAGTTTCACGAATGAACAAATTCCCTATGTTACCTTCAATTGTTTTATTTTACATTCGATTCTCTTTACGTGGCCACCGATTGAGTTTCATTAATAAACAAATTCATTATATTACTTCCAATTAATTAAAAATTATTTTTCACTTAATTGTACATATTCAAATATAGATGGAATAAGACCTGCAATAGTTGACACATGGAATAATTTACGAGAAAATATAGTAAAAATCTTATTGATGCCAAATCAAATTTCCGAATCAATTCATTGTGGTGAGAACACGATAAATTTTAAGATTTGTATTTTCGTACATAAAACACGATAAAATAGGTTCTTTTAAACGATCAGCATATTTATGGAATGTCTGAAAATTATATTTTATGCAATTCAGCTAAATATTTGCGTTAATACATCAAATTTCTTTTATATAATTTGTTGTGTACACACTGCGAAATGGTATTTAAAAAATATTGGCCATAATTTTCAACCGAAAACATAGATTAATAAAACCAAACAATTTGGTATATTTATGCAACGTATATTTGTCGTATAACGCTTGAAGAATATCAATATACGGCTGATCAAACTTTCGATTTTAACACCAAATATACTGGCGTGTAATGCGCACTTATTTTGAAATTAAACATGAAATTGAAAAATAAATAACCGTACGATAAAACATAAATTTATGTACACATTAATTCCTTAGATTCATGAAAATCAATACACATTTCAAGAAAATCACCTTAACATACTTTAACATACTGTAACTTAAAATAAGAAACTTGAATGGTCATTTTGACCGTGTTGGCAGGTTTAGTGTTAAAGCTTTTAAATTATCGGTATATAATAAAAATAGACAGATCTGGAAAGCTGTGGAAATGTCACTAATAAACAGATATTAACACCAGATTTACGAAACCCGTCAAAATGACGGATCATAGATCTCTTATTTTAAATAACAAAACTTATTAAGAAATTTTTGTAAAAATGTATGTTAACTTTCGTCAAGCTAAAGAATTAATTTATTTATTTTTCTACTTTAGTTCAAATTTAAATATAAGTAACCATCGAACGTTCGTAAACCTAGTGTTAATAAATATATTTACTAATAAATAGATTAAATAGTAAAGAGCCAAAATACGATCCTCACGATACTTCAAAAACTTGAATTGATTTTAATAAAAAATTTTAACGAACAGAGTCCTATTAAGGGGGGCAATACCTTTAGATAGATGAAAATAAGCTGATATTTGTGAATTTTTTTGTATAGGATATCTTTGTCTTGTATTTTCGAAATTTGAGGTATAATTTATTATAACTATTGCCTATTACAACATATTTTCTTTTTTTAAAAATATTTAAAAATGGCGGAATTATGATAGTCTTTCCTGGAAGTGTTTCGGCGCGTCTCATAAAACGGCGTGACTTCTAGCTTTAGTTACATTGGTCTGAAACAAGTTTGCAAACGATGTTTCGATTGTTAACATTCACAGTTAGTAGATAAACCTAAGAAATGTGAAAAATATGGAAAATTGAAGAGATGGCGCGCTTTTAATGAAAAACTTTGAATTTTACTGAAAATTTTCGCAATATTTTGCAATAAAAAAGGACTTTAATGTTAAATTTATTTCGTACATTTAGGTTCATATGTTAGATAGTATTGTCGTGGATATGTACAAAAAATTTGAGCGCGATTGATAAACTAGTTTTTGAGTTATCAGTCACGCCAATTTTAAAAACGTAGTTTTGAGAAAAATGCGTTTAAAGTTTCGATAAGTAAAACCTGAATAATTTCAATGATTCACCAACTAATCTGCGATTCCTGCGCCATATAATAATCCTTCGGCTACACGTAAAGTTGATTTTTCTCCATAAGCTCATTCTCCGTAAAAATACAAAATTTCAAACACAGCAATGACGTGATAATAACAAATCTGCTACATAGCCCTCCGCACCGAGCGCGTGAATATCTGCGGCGCGATACCAGACATGAGTCACGATAATCGGCCATAACTTCAAAAGGGCTCCGTATTACGCTTTAAAATTTTGACACTATATTTTTGAGATGTTGCACTAACATTTTATAGAAAAAAAATTTTTCAATTTTTTAAGATTCTAAAGGTATTGCCCCCCTTAAAAGCAATCCTAATTCTGTGATAGTAATTTACCCTTGTATGCATCTGATTTTTGACTCACCGATATTGTTTCCATTGTCATATTTCAATAAAATGGTCCACTTACCTGAAACAGAAACAAACAAAATTACAATCAACTACTAATTATATACAATTAAATACGTGATAAGTATATCTAATTACTCCTATCATCAATATTATAAATCATATAAAATCATAGATGCATGAAATACCAGCCTCAATATTCGAACAAAAGAAATTAATCACTGAAAGCTAAAATACGTATTCACGGAAACGAGCCATAAAAAGCAGAATTGTTTATGTCACATTAATTGCGTGTCACTGATTTACAATCGACTTGAAATTTATCGTTTTGCATAGGGATCTGATGAAACAGATAACCGACGAATTGTGAGAAATTGATATGCGATTGGCAATCCAAACCTCGTGAATAATTATATATTTGTCGCCACACAATTCAGTAGTAACGATATAATTCATTGATGCGCTGTAATTCTCGTAATTCCTCTAATAGCGACGATGATAATGATGATGAGGCTCATTGAATAATTCATGTAACGACAAGGTTAAAGGAAATCAGTGATTACTTTAAACGGTAGTTCATCGTTTCTAAAATCACATAATCACGTTGCTACGATCCGATAACGAGTGGGTAAGGGATAGCTGGTCGATGCGATTAACGTTCGAACGTGAATTAATGTAATTTCGATTACATTACTTCCGTGGAGGACTTCGATTTGTACACTCAGGTGTAACCTTCGATTTCCTTTGAATCAGGACATGTATTTCAACTTCAAAATTTTTAAATCTCCAAATATACGTATTTTCGAATTTGTAAATCGAGTTTCTGAGATTATGGATATCCAAATTCTCAAGTAATCGAATAATCAAATATATAAATTTCTGAACTTATGTTTCCAAATTTTCAAACTTTTATAAATTATAATTTCTAAATTTTCACGTATTCAAATTTCCAAATTTCCAAATTTCCGAGTTTCCAAGTTTTCAAATTTCTAAATGTCCAAATTTCTAAATTTCCAAATTTCTAAATTTCTAAATTTCTAAATTTCTAAGTTTCTAAATTTCTAAATGTCCAAATCTTTAAATTCCCAATTTCCCAAATTCCTAAATTTCCAAATTTCTAAATTTTCAAACCATGAGATTCCCAAATTTTTTCATGTTATAAGTTCACAAACTTTCAAATCCCTAAATTCCTCAATTTTCCAAACTTTCAAACAAATTTGATTCTCCAAATTTTCAAATCTATAGATTATTAAATATAGACATTCACAAGTTTTCTTATTCTCGAATTTTTAAATCCCCAAGTTCCTATGTCTTTAAATCTCTAGATTCTCGAATTTCTAGACTCTGACGTCTTTAGATTGCCTACGTTCCTGAATTTTCAGATTTCCAAATTCTTATACTGCCATATTCGTAGGTTTTCAAATCCTAGATTCTTGAATTTCTAGATTCCCAAAATCCCAAAATTACTAGAACCTTAGATCCACAAATCTGTAATTCCCCAAGTCCCTCGATCTCCGAATTTCTAGACGACCAAATCGCTAAATTGCTATGCTTCTGTAGTCAAAAATCTCTAAATTACCATATCCATATATCCTCAAATACCTAGATTTCTTATTTTATAGGCACCTAAATCCTCAGATAGGTCCTCAAATCCCTAGATTTCTAAATTGTTAAACTCCAAAGGGCTGGGTTCCAAATTCCCCAGTTTTCATTGAGTAGTATTTCAGAATACCGGACATAAAAGAAACTAAATAATTTAATGAGGTTTGGGAATAAAATTGTAAAAAATATAAAAGTCATATACAAAAGAATGATATTTACAAAATTCAAAAATATTACATAAAATAAAGGTAGAATAAAGGAATCGTATTTCGCAAGTGTTGTTAACAGCAATTTATCGTTGTTTGGTACTAAAAGGGCTAATATAATGTGCAAGCAAACAAAATGTTGGAAATTTCACTATACGTATTGATATGAAAAATAAATACATTCAGATGAATACAAAAAAAATTTCCTAACAGAATGTATTCATAATACTTTAAGACTTTATTACTAGTTTTACGAAACGTGTCTAAAAACTACGCATCCAAAATTCTTTATTTTAATTACTGAAATTAAGACGTTTCTGCCAAAATGTTACAATTCCAAATTTGTCGAAATAAAAAATTCCGTCGAAATTTCAATTTTGTTCAGATAAAGTTTCATCCCTTATTTATTTTGATACTTTATATGTTCTACTACATGCCCATAAACCAACATGAAGAACTGACAGAGTTACACATATTAATTGTAAATAATAATAGTTTATTATTGAAAAGATGTTACTTAAAAAAATTCAAAAGTTAATATAAAGAAAGAAGCGTAAATGCACATGGCAACGTGCATCGCCGGTAGCCGTACAACGAACACAGTGTTTCGCAGCATCGCGGATTGAAAGAGTGGTTTTACTTCAAAAATTGCTTAAAACCGATCGGAGCAATAATTGTCACGTTTAAGACATTTGCCATGCAAATCTTGAGAATTTCTATACAAGAAATAGAATTTCTAAGGACAAGATCCTGCAGACTTTCTCTATTATTTTAACTTTATTATTATCACGATCTCCTCTTCCGTGTCATAAATATGGCCCCCTGTGGTGCACAAATCAACCAAAGCTGAACAAAACCCAACAAGGGTTTCGAACCTACAATGCTGCATGTCCAGACATTAACGGTCACATGGCCATATATCTCAACAGGATACATAACCCAACAGTTTGGGTTTCGAGCTGTCTGTCGCTCACGCCAGGGCCTCTGCCGGTTCAAGTCATACACATTGACAACTTCATGTGCGCCACGGCCTGCTGGGTTTTCGGCAGCTTACACGGGAAATGTCCGGCGAGCTGATTTGCTGAACAGTTCAGCCTATTGCCATTAGTTTAAAAACTATAAACGTTTATTGATTGGTTCTTTGAGTCAACGCCACCTTGCCGGGCTACCTCTCTGCGGCAAGTTTGACACGGACGAATTTGTTTTAAAAAAGTGTAGCGTCGTCATATTGACCAGTTAAGACCCAAACCGTTTATGAAGCAGTTGATGACGGGAAAAACCCAAAATGTTTTAGGGTACCATATTTTTTTGTTGACCATAGTAACCATAATTAACCGTCACGCTATAAACTGTCCCTAAAAATCAGAATTTTTCCAACTATCTGAAGAACTAAAAACCGTTAGTCCAGTCTTCTTCCCTCTATCTTCTATTTCCTCCCTCTATTCGATTTCCCCCCTCTACCACTTATCTCGGATTGGTAGAACCACCACTCTATACCTCAAAAATTGTTTTCCTTATACATACCGAAATGTAAAAATGACAGAAACGAATCAACCATCAAACAAGTATTTTTAAACCTACCAACCTAGTGCTGAATAAATTCATTCAGCAACTTATATACTTTTTCAATCTATTAACCTACCTTATACACAACCGAGTTCACTCGTCACATTGGGTACAACTGTCGTGCTGCCTTCGAGGAAAATCAAGAAGAGCACGATACAACAAAAAGAAAATCGAAAAAATTATCTCTCTCTCGCTCTCGATCTTGATTGAGTCGTTATTAAATCGTGTCATTATCAGAAAACGATTTATTACCTTTATAATTGTAAAAGTTATAAAGACGTGTATTAAAAACACTAAGTAGACAAAAGACTGCATATTGCAATATCGCTACCAACTTATTTTAGCCTAGAGAGATTGCAATACCAAAAAAAACGTTCGAGGTTACGAGTTGATAAATAAGATACGACCGACTAAATGCAATGTCAGTTAATGAGAGAAAGATGCGCAGAAATAGCACGGAATTCTGTTAATAAGGATCCTATTTCAATTTCGTGGCAATTGAACACCGTTCCGTTTCTTTTGTCCGGCATACAATTTGCCACGTAACTCCCCGGCTCTAATTCAACCCCTGCACACCCCACTCGTCCCGGATGGGTCTATCGCGTTCATTTTTGCCCCTCTATTTTCGTTACTAATTAACGAACGCTCCTTTCAACGGACACCTGTCGTTTCGAGTTGCAAAGTTTCATTTACGAAACGGCCATTCGAAAACGTTTCTATCAGTTGTTGCGTGGTCGAACAAACGCGGTGAACGTTGCGCGTTTCCATTGAACGAACGTTCGTGAATTGAAATCGTTCTAATTAAGAGCGCTCTCTAATCGTTAAAATTCCCCACAGCAAATATCATGGCAATTTTGACGGTCTCGTTGCACTTGTACTACTTTATATTGTACGAGCTTTGTTGCGTGAAAGATATTTAATTATGTCTTGGTTGATTTTAGGAGAATGAAAATAAGCATTATACAGATTGGGAAAATTTTTCGACATTCCAGAATTCTGAATTTTTATTCGAACGTGGTATTTTTAACGGAATTTTATAAGAATTATATTGCATTTTTATTGGAATTGTTCTAAGTCGAGCTTGTCAACAATTCAAGTTTCCTGTTTTCATGTTTGGAAGTTTTTTAATAACAGATTTCAAATTCTTACATTTTCAAAGTTCTAAATTTCCGAATTTTCCATTTTTTGTAATTTTAAACGTTTTCATTTTCAGGAATTCAAGATTTCACTTTATCCTTCGATTAGCAAGTTGATCAAATTTTCATTCTGTTATTAAATTAATCAAATTAGTATTCATTTATTAAATTGACCAAATTATCGTTCGATTATAACATTGATTAAATTTCTTAATTTCTCAAGATTTCAAATTTTCGTTCGATTATCAAATTTATCAAATTATTATTCAGGTATCAAATTTATCAAATTATTATTCAGTTATCAAATTGATCAAATTATCGCTCAATTGTCAGATTAATAAAGTTTTCATCGAATTATTAAATTGATTAAATTACCATTACATTATCAAATTGATGAAATTATAAAATTACCAAATTTTCAAATTAATGAAGTTAATGTAAACAGTGGAATACTAGAATATTGGAAGATGGGAAAATGAGAAGAACGAAAAAGAGAAGAAGGGAAAAAGGGAAAAGGGAAAAAGGGAAAGGGAAAAGGGAAAAGGGAAAAGGGAAAAGGGAAAAGGGAAAAGGGAAAAGGGAAAAGGGAAAAGGGAAAAGGGAAAAAGGGAAAGTGGGAAAAAGGGAAAAGGGAAAACGGCAGAAAAGGAAACTGGGAAAGAGGGAAGTGGGAAAGTGGGAAAGTGGGAAATGGTAAATGGGAAAATGGGAAAGATGGAAACATGAAAAAATGAGAAAATAGGGAAATGAATGAATTAATAAAATGAGAAATTAGAAAATTTTGAGGATATAAATTATGGAAATTTAGATACTCGAAATACTAGGAAATCTGAAAATTGGAAAATTGAAAACTTAGAAACTTGGAAACTTAAAAATTCAAATATTCAGAAATTAAGAAATACATTACTCTTTAACTTGCAAATTTTTAATTCAGTAATATAATGATTTACCGACGCAGAAGACAGAAGTATAAATGCGTTACTCTTTCAACATTATGAATTTATACCCTATTAACCCATAGAAAATAAAGATCGAAATTATTCAGCAATTTCATCTGAATCTGTGAACATCCTGTATATAAATACAAATGAATGAAGCGTCAATTGACGATTGCGTTATATTAATCAACGACGTCTCACGAATACGTACTGCTAACATTATTCTAAGAGAAATAAAAAAGATTAAAAAGTTCCATTCGCAGTCTACTAATTGGATTCTCCGAAAGACCGATAAACATCGTCTTCTACGTGCCGATCATGAAACGATGCTTTATGGGTCGTTGTTGCCCGTGAACGACGTTTAGAGATCAGGAAAACGACTCCGTTGGGAGTCAACACGATTCTCTATCGACTGTGAATAACGAACGAATACCTAATGACGCTTTATGACCCAATATATACGTGTTAGAACGTATTACGTGAGCGTAGTCTTACGACCATACGCCATTTTCCCAGTTGCAATCGACATATACGCACGATAAAGGTGCGAGAAAAGCCATGGAACATTTGCTGGCTGGTTGTGTCGGTGTGATGTATTTTCTTTTTGCAAAAGCATACCGTCCGCGAGAATGGAATGGAAAGAAGAAAATCACGTTTGATGAAACCACTTCCATGCAGGGCGTGTTTATGGGTTCATTTTTCTTTGGGTTCGCTGTATGAACCGGGTTTACGAGACGGACGTGACTTCCTGCTGTTTGCCAGATTAAGAATGTGCTGCTTTGTTTGAAATACAAGCTCCGCTCGCATAATCTCCTGGAGGCTGCTCAAAAATATTATGTGTTTTGGAAAACTCACGGTGGCTTCCTTTTGGGAACATTATTGAGATGTCACTGATTAGATATTTTACTACTGTGATGATAAATGTGTAGGTATTTTATAGTTACTCAACAGAATTTTGGAGGTGGATGCTGAAATAAGCAATAATTGTGTATTTGACTTTAGATGCATTCACATTTAAGAATTTGGAAGGAAAATTGGTAATTTTCGAAATTTAGTAATTTAAGCCGTGTAAGAGCCTGAGTGAAGGATCTGAATGCTCACTATTTTTCAAAACATTTGTAATTTGACAGCGTTGAAACTATGATCGGCTTAAACAGTTAATATTGCGTTAAAGAAGAAGAATGCAGTCATGATTGATTGTGAATAAAAAATAGTTGTCTCTCAAAAGAGTTCTTTAATTTAATTTCAATAACTTTCAGCCATCCTTACAGTAATATAGAATTTTTAACTTTTTTATTTTTGAAGTTTCAAATCATCCAACTTCTGAATTTCTATAGTTTTAAATAGTTAAATTATAAATTGTAAATTCCTATATTTTATTTCTTCAAATTTTCAAATTTTATGTTATCAAAATTTGTAAATGCTGAAACTGCCGAATTTTCAAGTTATTCTAAATTTTTATATGCTCAAAATTTTGAATCCCCAAATACACAGATTTTCCAAATTCTCAAATTCTTCCAAATATTATTATTGCCAAAATTTCTAAATCTGGAAGTCCCCAAATTTTCACATTATTTCAGATTTCTATGTTCGCAAATTTTGAAATTTAAAAATATCCAAATTTTCTATGTTCACAAGTTTTTTCAAATTTTTGCATTGTCAACATTTCTAAATCTTGAGACACCTAAATTTTCAGATTATTTTATATTTCTATGTAAATTTTGAAAACCTAAAATCCCCAAATTTTTAATGTTCTCAAGTTCTTCAAAATGTTTGCATTATCAACATTTCCAAATTCCGAAGCCCCCAAATTTTGAAATTATTTTACATTTCTATGTTCGCAATTTTTGAAAATCCTCTTTCCCATAGTTTGAAGTTCTTCCAAATTTTCACATTACTACAATTTTTAAATTCCAAAATCGCAAAATTCTCAAGTTCTTAAATTTCCACATTGCTAAAATGTCTGAATCCCGAAATTCTCAATTTCCTCAAATTCTTCCAAATAATCAAGTTCCCAAATTTCCAAGTTATCCCAGATTGCAACGTTCGTAAATTTTTAGATCCTCAAATCCCCAAATTCTGGATTATTAAAACTCCTATATTTTCAAGACCTCGTCTCAAGTATCTAAACTATTCCCAAATTGCAAAATTTTCTAAATTTCCAAATTCTGAAGTTACTTTATTCTCTGAAGCAATTGATAGATGTAACATATTGTTATTGCTAGATGTGATGATAATATACGTGTAACGATATTTTTCTGGTGTGCTTAATTGATCATTACTCGGTGTTTTCCTTGACTTGCTCAGTATAGCAAAATGTTCACATCTCAGTTATCAGTGTATACCGTCATTGATGAAGAATCGTTGCAATGGAAACTGATCGTACGAAAAAGGTTTCTTCAGTGATTTCTCAGTAGACTTCTTGATTTCACGCGTATTTCATCCAGCATAAAGGCGGACCGGCAACGTTTCATGCAAGGCTGCGGGTTACTTTTCAGTGGACAATAGCCTTAGAATCGCAGATTTATAGAGAAACTTTTCTCTTCAACCGGCTACGAGAACATTATCGTTTCTCTTCGATCGGTTCAGCTGATCAAGGGAAAAATATTATCACTGTCAGGAAGTTACTGAACAAAAACCTTTATATTCGTTTCTGATGCTTTTGATATGTGACTTGTCAAAATATTGACTTTATGAACAGTGATCTACGGTTCTTCAAAAACATCATATCATCTTGTTTATTTATTCGATAAAATCTTGTTTAATCGAACTTTACTGCAAATCGTGAAAATAGAAGAAACAGTTATTCATTTATTTCATTCATAACAATAATTGAATTATTTCATTTACAATACCAATTCATTCATTTAGTTAATAGTAATAATTCATGTATTTAACTCATAACAATAATTTCTTTATTTGGTTCATAATAACAATTCATCTATTTAATCCATAATAATAGTTCGTTTATATAATGTACAACAGCAATGCCTTTATTAATTTCATAATAACAACAACAATTCCTTTATTTCATATTTAATAACAGTTTATTTATTTATTTCGTACCAACAATTTAACCACTCAATTCATAATAACAATTCATCAACATAATTCATAATAACAATTTATGTTATTACGAAGAACTTTTAACATGAACAATTTGAATTAAACATAGAGTTAATTAAGGAGTAATTCAAGAGTTCAGAATTTTCTATAGTTTCTTGATTATTTACGGAAAAGTCGATGAAACCTTTGAACCATTTCACAGATTCAGTCATAAACGTGTACGAGAATTTAGCGTAAAAGATATACATCGAGGTTCGTCAAAGAACGAGGGATAATTTCTCTTTAGAAAGCAGTAAAACGCTTTCGGGCATAGGTACTGTTAAAAATAACTGCTGCGACTTTACGAACCGTGGAAAGAGGGATTTTCATTATGCATCGTCGTTAACTGCAGAGTTCCTACGTTACTTTATGATAAATATCCTAGTCGAACACAAACGTAATTTATCTTCCATAAATCAGACTGCTGTCAGAATTTCGTTTAAACCGTGCACGGTTCTCGCATTATACTTGTACAGTTACGAAGGTGCCATTAGTCGTTGTTCTTTGGTTACTTACTTTTCAAATTTGCAAACTTTCAAATTCAGATACGTAGATAATTTGGACGATTGGAATTTGGAAACGTAGAGTATTGACAAATTTGATATTTAGGAGATTGGAAGATCGGAAATTCTAGGAATTGGAAAATTGAGAAACTGGAAATGTGGAATTTTCATTTACAAATTTGAAAAATGGAGAAATAGGGAAATCAAAAAATGGTAATATCAGAAAGTCGAAAAATGGAACAGAATTGAAAAATTGTTGAACTTGACAAATTGAAAAATTTGAAAATTAAAAAACTGAAATATAGAAAAATCGGAAAATCAAAAAATTGAAAAAGCGAAAAAGCAAGAAAGTGAAAAATAGAAAATTGAAAAATTGAAAAATTGAAAAATTGAAAAATCGAAAAAATTAAAAGTTGGAAAACTGAAAAATGGGAAATGGAAGAATGAGAAAGTGTGAAATGGTATAATTAAAAAATGGAAAACTTGGGAAAGTAAGAAACGACAAAATTAAAGAATTAAAGAGTTCAAAAATTGAAAATCTAGAAATGAACTACACCTCAGTGTCCACCGCTGTAAACCAATGCAATTACCGCTAAAATCCAATTATCAATCAGTCATTAACAATGAAATTTCCTGAAGCCTCCGTAACATTCAGTATCAATGTTCTTAGACTCAATAGCACAAAATCTTGTAAACGAAATTATTTGGCCGACAGTTATTTCTCCGAACAGCAACACGTAACATCCAACAGCAATTCAGCCTGTCGCGTCGCGTGTAAATCTCGGGGGGAAAAGCTGTCGCGCCTTCGATAGAAAACGTACGATAAGTTGGATGAATTGATTCCATGAAAATGGGCGGGAATCTTAAATACGAGTTCAGATCGTTCTGGTGCGAAATGCAGCCTCGTGTCGAAGCCGTATCGAGACGATAAAACCAGATAAAGCCAACGTTCATCCGCGTGAACCAAATTCAGCCACGATAAACAAAACGGCGCTAGGGGTGAAAACGTTCGAAGCGAAACGACGGCCGATAAATCGAATTGCCAACATCGACACATTCAACGACCGATAAAATATTTATGCTCCATACACCAGTAATAAGCACGAACATGTTACCGTGAAACGTTTCGAGATAGATCTTTTTATTTCCTGCGGTTTCAGTATGAACACAGGAAATTCTTTGTTAGTTACTCGTTGATATTGTGCGACGATGTAATTCTTTGATATTTGTGAAGAGGCGTTGTTGCATTATTCTGTAGAGTGCCGGTGATTATGAAAGTGGTTTAAATTAAAATTGTGGAAGAATTAAAGTTCTCGCTTCTTTGTATTATATGCATTAATTTTTTTATATTATGTAGGAAGTTAATCGTTACGTGGTTAAACCAAACTCAGATCACGTTTATTCTGATAGTGTAATTAGTGAAAAGCTAAATTCTTTTAAAGTTTTTACCTTTAGATCAATTTTATGATCACAGACATATACATAGGATTTATATTTATATTATATTTGTATGTACTCATAATTTACATATGTACTATCTTTATTTACATTCATAATTTATGTTCATATTACGTTTATTTATATACATATATATGTAACATCAATACGTCTTAATACAATTTATGTGTATATCATTTTCAATTTATATTATATTTATACACATTTATAATTTACTTTCATATTTATACATATTTACAATTTATATTCATATTAGATTTATTTGTATTTATATGAATATATTTATAGTACTTACATTTATATTAATTTACTTATATATATAAATTATACACAGATGTAGTATGAGTTTAAATTATACATACATTATAATTTATAAATTGTGATAAAACGCACTGATGTTACGAATGATAAATATAAATAAATGTAATATAAACATAATTTACGGTTGTAAAGAAATATAATGTAAATATAAATTATAAATTCAAATAAATACAGTGTAAATATGAATATGCAGTCAGTTTAGAATATGACGGAGCAAGGACAAAAGAAATAGTATTGTGAAAATAACACGCCTTTTCTGCTTCGATAAACAGACAATTTGTTTTTCACATTTTTAAACAATACATTTATCACAGTTGCAAAATATTTACTTAATATTAATTGGCACTGGACTATAACATACATCGTATGTGGGAGTTAACCTGTACTGGTAATTCAGGTCACTGAGACAAATTTCTATCATTTCGACTTCCTTCTTAATATTCACAGTTAAATTACTATTATTTAACAATCACTTGTTAAAGTGATTCTTAAATAATGTTTTTATAAGTTCCTGCAGTTAACTTCAATACATCACCTATAGTTTATAGGTTATAACACTTCTGTTTTGGAAACATGATCTAGGAAAACAATAACGTATATGTATATAATTTATATTTATATACGAAGTATGTAACCTAACACAGCAGTAACATATACTGTATATATAATTTATTATATATTTATTTTCGAAAAATACAAGAAAATGATATTAGGCAGCACAATTTGTACACTTGAAATTGAAATATATAGCTTTATAAGTACATAATTCCATAAAATATATATAACAGAGTGGGATAAGTATTTAAAATAATTTTCTACCAAAATTAGATTCGGAACGATTTCAACTTGCTTGTCACCATCTATCTTGGCACTTCTGTTTCGCGAAGCGTTTCTATGTGTCATATGCACATCTACACACATACACACACACACATGTGTGTGTTCAACTTTCAGCGATGCGCGGGCGCAGCAAGCGGCTGCTTGAAAACTATAAGCGAGTTAAACAAAACTCCTTAACTAGATTCCACGTTAAATACCGACTTTCGGCTTAACCCTCGACTCCTAATCGAATCGAAATTTCCGTAGACGTCTGGCGGAGTTTGGTATCGTGATGGGATTAAGTTTTGGCGGAGGATGCTTTCCGCAATGAATTCTCTGTAGTACAGTCACACAGAAAAATCACAACTTTCTCACTCGTGAACTTTCCATTAGTTGTTTGTACGAAATGCAAGTGGTCTATTTCCTTTCTTTAAACGCTGCGATATAATTAGAGGCGACGGTAAAATTTATGGTACGCAGGGTAAAAACTGAAATCTCGATTTTAAGTATTCAAGCGTTTAGAAGATATAAATTCTAATTTGAACAATTGTAATTTAAATTTCAATTCGGTCATTTGCATTCCAATTTCAATTAATTTTAATTTCAATTCCAGTTAAGGAATTTTAATTTCAGCGTTTAGTTTAAATTTAGTTTGAGTTGATTAACTTTAATTGATTCATTAATTAAACCCAATAAAAAATTGATGAATATAATCAATTGTTAGTTTTCATTTAATATTATTATTTCTGTGAATCAACAACAAAAATAATACGTATAATAACAATTTAACTTTTATACTCACGTTTTGTAAAAATTAAGTCGTTATACTTATAATATAATGTATTATAATTGTTATGATATAATTATACTAAGCTAGTAGTGGACATAATTATCTTGGATTCAAATATTACATTAAAATTAAAATGTTTTGTTGGTAATCAAATATGCAATCCTATTATGCTAAAAAATTATACAAATTCTATTGCAGAGCAATGAAAACATTATTTAGTATTAATGTGACAAATGCTTATTGTCATGACAATATATTTGTATTAACAATATGTACTCAAATAATGCTTACTTTAATTAAACATCGCTACTTGGTTTTTATTAAAAAATTACACAGAAGAAATGCGTGAAAGTTATAAAGTAGATTGATTACTTAACACATTATATCAAATTATGATGATACAAACACTTCAACAGAAAAATACTTTAAAGGGTAAAATGTTTGTTATAATTCAATTCATGGAACTATTGATTTGCTAATAGAATATAGTAATGAATCTATTAAATTATTGGTTGCAAATGGTTCAGTGAATATTCAATGACTGGATATTTAATTAATCGATAGGATCTGAGGTTGAGAAAGGTTTATCATCTGTGAAATTGCATATACGTATGCATGTGATCTTGTGACACATCCGTTCGTATCGCGTGGGTAAATTGAGTTCGTGACCCTATGTGAGATGAATCCAAATGTCGGGGTACTAGACTCTCCTGTTCGATAAGTGACTGGAAGATAACATCGCGATTTGGTCGTAAAGAGAGGATCTGTAATTTGGAAATAAATTAGGTCCTGGGGACTGAAATACGTTATACCGAACGTGAGAATTATTTACGCTTTATCTGAACCTAGCAATGAAAGTATCCAATGAATATTGCATCATATTTTGATATAAATTTTATGTGGATTTGATGTCAATTTTATATGAATTTGATTACATATTTAATACGAATTTGATATAAAGTTGAGATACATTTGATGTATATCTGATACAAATGTCATATAAATTTGACATGAACCTGATATAAGTGTGATATAAATTTCATATACATTTGATGCAAATTTGATATAAACCTGATATAAATTTGATACAAATTAAATATACATTGCTTTTAACTTTTATACTATTGTAATGTTAATTATACATTAACAAAATTAGAATTCCTTTACATAAAAAGTTAACAAAATTGAATCCAAAAAATTAATTTGTAAGCTGGCTGATAGTGCATAAAAGAGAATATCATTATTGAAAATATATTTATACTGCAAATGTTGCAAAATATCTCAAGAATACCTACGCATGAATTTACAGACTGCCTCAAATGAGTTAATCAATACGTCAATTGCTAAAAATAAAACTTTATACTAATTTCGAATTATCTAGTACTAGTAGTAAAGGAGTACACGTATTCATAGTGTAGTTACATAGTGTTATCGAGCATAGGCTGAGCCGTCATTAACGTTTTCAATGACTGCTTCAAACTTTGATGAATAACTTCGTTAGTAAACTAACTTGTGCATGTGCTCAAGGGATCAACCGCAGTTTCGTAATTATAGTACATGAATCCTTGTAGTATAGCATCGAGAAAACAACACACAAAATACAGAGCAACGTTGAATTAAGAATCTTATCAGTCCAATGTCTGTTATACATATTTTACGTTTAACTGAACAAAATTTATTAAATAAAATGATGTTTAAATTTATACGGAGAACTAAAATTTGTAATATATAAGGAGGGTAAAATTTAATTTAAACTGCACATTTTATATTTGGTCAATAAGGAAATGGTATTGATACCTCAATATTAATGAACTGAAACCTTTCAAAGTTTGATTACTGAAGTACCAACTTGGCAATAGATAGAGACAAGAATTAACATATGATAATTCAATGCATGATTTATACATATGTTCCATCTAATCTGTGATAATTAACTGAGTAGTGAACTCAACATGAAAAGATTCAACAGAGTAATTCTACAAGTGGTAATACAACGCTTGATAGTTCAACGAATACCAATACAACGCATAATAATTCAATACATATAGATTTTACAAATGGTAATTCTATATGTGGTGATCTAACTTATGATATTTCAACGCATGGCAGTCTAACACATAGAAAATCAACGCGTGATAATTGAAAGCATGGTAATTGCACGTGTGATAGTTGAACACGTGGTAACTGAACGCATAGTAATTGAACATGCGATAATTGAACGCGTGATGATCTAACGCATAGTAATTAAGCGTAATAATCGAGCATATGATAATTTAACGCACGATATTTCCGCATGTGGCGATCTAATAGATAATAATTTAACTCGTGGCGAAATAACGCGTGATATTTGAACGCGTGGCGACCTAAGCTATAGCAATAGCAATTCAATGCACGATAATCTAACACACAGTAATGCAACGCGTGATAATTCAACAAAACTAACGTGATAACTAGTATAATAAAGAACGCAAGTCATACTACGTATATCTATGCAGCGTATGACGATAAATCCACTATCAACCTTCACAATCATCCAATTAACCTAAAATTCAAAAACGAAATGCTTCAAAAGCAACATTCTTCAGCAGGAACTAAATATTCTGAAAGATTCGTTCGCGATAAAATGGAGATAGCACACTCGTTCAGCATCAACTGGAACGTGTCTTTTGCATCAACACACGGTTAACTACGAACACGCACGTGGACAGACAGGTACAACGAGAGGGCAGGTACTTACTCTTAGACGTGGATCCAAGTAAAGAGGAAGAAGGAAGCTGAAGAAAACTGGAGAAACGCGCGGAAAAGCTAGCAGGCAACGGTTGAGTGTCTGAAAATGCGGACGACTAGCTCTCTTACCCTTTCAAGGAGTATCTTTCCTGGGTAACGAGCAGGGAGTCTTGAAAGGGGATCGAGGCAAAAGAGTCACGAAATGAAATCCTGCCTTGGAAATCTACGATAGAATTCACCTGCGGGTTGAGCTGTACGCGTAATTGCAATCGCGTGTTACGGTCACGAGTTCGGAGTTATAAAATTGTGTGCGTTTACGGTAAATGTGGACGCGTAAGTAGATCGGATTGTGTTATAATCAAATACGAAACGCGTAATAAAGCAAAACGATTTTATGGACATCGCAAATGTTATATATAATTCTACGTTAATTCTGGATACATTCAAGAAATGTTGATAAAGTAGATCTCACATTATGGATTATAAGTTAAATTAGCAGGTAATTCCACTTATGAAGCTTGTAGATCTGCAAGATCAAGTCGGAGTAACACGTTCTAATGGAAAAGGCACGATATAGCGAAACAATTTTGTGGAGATCAAAATATATGATTCATCATCGGTTTTAAGTATATTAAAGAAATTTTTGCGAAGGAGATCTCGCAATATTGGTGTTTCATTAAATTAACGTGTAATTGTACTTCAGCACATTAATCTGTAAGTAGATCAAGTCGGTATATAGTCAGACCTGCATGGAAAACGCACAATATAGCGAAACAATTTAATGGCAATCAAAAATATACGACTCACCATCAATTTTAAATACATTAAAGAAATTTTAACAGAGTGGATCGCACATTATGCATGTCAAATTAAATTAACGTATAATTACTGCAGCACGTAAGTCTGTAAGTGCATCGGGTCGGTATATAGTCAGACCTGGATGGAAAACGCTCAATACATCAAAACGACCGATGATAAAAAATATACAATTCTAGTTCGACTGTTGAGTATACTAAAGAAATTTTTACAAATTCTCATATTATGGATTTTGAATGAAATTAACGTACAATTGCTGATGCACATAGATCTGTAAGTAGATCAAATTCGTGTAGTCAAACGCGTGGAAAGAATAAACAACACAGCAAAACGAATTTACGACGATAAAATACACAATCGTAGTTCTATTTTGAGGTATTTTAAAGAAGCTTTGGCAAATTAGATTTTACATTGTACAGACTATTGCCTTGTGACTGCATTTATGATGTATGTAGCTATTAAAAATTGTTAATTGAAATGTGAGATTTGTGCAACATGCAGGATATTTGCGCAGTTCATCCGTATGTAATTTCAGTGTGTAAAATTGTTTACGTATACAGGTTTCAGCAACAGTGTTCTAATTACGCTTTCGACGGGGCAAGAAATAATTTACGTAGCTCACGAATCAGTGAAGCCGAATGGAAACTGTCGCTTATGTTACGGTGCAGTTTCCTTTAATCATGCACATAAATGCGCAAACAGTATGCATTGAAAACGCTATAACCGTGAGCAAATTGGAACATTTACTTTGACTGACACAGTTGCCAGATTAAGAGATTAGAGTCGCTGTTATTCTCTTATTGCTTTGTACAACCTTGTGTAGCTATTTACTATACAAACGTATTTAAACAATCGTGACAAATTTTATTCTTCGAGTAATCCTTAATAAGGCGGTATTATGAGTTAATTTAAAAAATTAAAATGAAGAGAATTTATCATAAATTAACAGGGGCTATAAAGTAGAAATATTGTATAATAAACTAATATAGCTACTAATTAGCAACTTATGATAGTTATAAATTAATGCAGGTGTTAATTTACAATTTATGATGAATATGAATTATTACAATTTTTAAAGTACCATAAATTAACGTCATTATAAATTATTATTTTTTCATAAATTAATACACTTATAAATAATCAATTTGTGGTAAATATAAATGACCATAAATAAATTAATTTAAATTAACATAAGGCTACATTTGACAAGTTATAAAATAAAAATCGAATAAAAGATATGTAAATACAGTATTGTCTATATTTCACGATAACATTTTAGACGTTTTTAAATAAAAATGTTTGTATTAATATTTTTCAATAAAAATTGAGTAGATAATTATCAAAATAAAATATGTTAACTCGTTATCGACATTAAAAACGGTAATTTCATTATCTGTATAAACTGCATCGAAGTTTTCTTTGCAAAAAATTCAAATATGAGAGATCGAGTGAAGCAGTTATCCTGAAGTTAGTAGAAAAAATATCGCCTTGAAGTTTTCCGAACTTATACAATTGAATATAATTAAAGTTATCTAACTTCGTAAAACCCTTAAGGAAGAATGAAGAATATCTCGAAGGAATTTACCAAAGTCGCTGAAATATATCTTCAGAAAAATTTCAGACTTCGTAAACTTTTCATCGAGAAGAATCTTCTATGCAGCCACATTTTTATACAAACTGAAAAATACGGAAAGAATTACTGAAGAAATATATGTGAATTTGTTTTAATAATTACATAAATTAATATAACTGCAGCACAGGCATTAAAAACCTTATTTTATCCAAAGGAAGCACAATTCCAAACGAATGACAATGTAAACGTTATTTCATTATAATCCTTACTGCGATTATACATCGCCTTTGTATCCGTGTAATCTACAAAGAAAATACTAACAAACACTTGTACTTACGTCAAAGTATAAAAGTACGTAATGGCAAACATCAAAGGGTTAAAATCCACTCATTATCAGTTTTCCAGCAAGATATCGCAAGATATTACAATCAATTTGAAACAAACGGTGAGCGGAAGTTAAACGTTCGAAAGCAATTTTTCCTCGAATTGCTCGTCTGCCATTTTCTTAATCGAGTTAACTTCCGTGCATCTTGATCTTTCCTTCCCGAAACAAATCGTTCAAGCAATAATTCACGGTATTTCTTTCAACGAATTCGCAGGCGTAGCCACCTTACAAGTGTCGCAATAAAATTCATCTTCCTGCCACTCACGCTCCTCCTCCTCAAAGTATCCCCCTTTTCACCCCTTGTTGCAGTTTTCTCATCCCTATTCTTTCAGGAAACTTTCTCCTCGTACTTTTACCTGTGCCCGCCTTTCTTCAAGAATGTTCCGCGACCTCCTCTCTCTGGTACTTTGCCAATAGAAGTAAGAAAATTAATTGTTTTTCGCCGTGCAACGTCCACCCCTCGTACAGTTTCTGCATTTATCTGCGCTCCACTTACCCCTCCTGAACACCCTCCTCTGTCGCCGCTGTTTTGTCTCGTCGAGTTCAAATTAATCGCGGCTGGACGTGCAACTTATTTGTTTAGGGCTGTTCGATTTGTCCAAGATAGAAAACTGCTTAAGAAAAACGCGACTGCAAAACCTTGAAGAGTGAAATGTTGAACGCATTTAGGATGGACAATAAATAAGTTCTCGATCGTTGTATTTACATTTCAGATTGCATTGCTTCCGTCGGAAGTTTTCTTATACCTAGAAGCTTGAATGCTGAGTTTTTAAGGAGCTTGAATTACGGAATTAAGAAGTTTGCAAATTTCAGAATTTGAAGATTTTGGTAATTGGAAATTGAAAGTTTGAAAATTTTTAAACTTCAGAATTTAGCACTTTGAGAATTTAGGATTTTGTTTGTTTAATGGCAAATCTGAAGGATTAGTAATTTCAACATTTCTGGATATGAAAATTTGGGAATTTCAAGACATAGAAATTAAGGAACTTGAAAACTTGGGGATTTAGTGTTTCGGCAAGTTGGAAATCTGGAACTTTTAAAATTTGGCAATATAGAAATTTGAAAATTTTAAAATTAGGGAATTGGAGAGTTTATAAACTTTAGAGTTTGAGAATTTGAGGATATAGAAATTTGGGAATTTTAGTGTTGGGGAATTCGAGGGTTTAGAAATTTTTGAATTTTTGAATTTCAGAGTTTGAAACTTGCGGAATATAGGAATTTCAGGGTATGGAAACTGTAGAATTTGAGAATTTGAGGATTTGGAAATTTTTTAAATTAGGAATTTGAGAGTTTGGAAACTTTAGAATGTGGGAATATGAGAATTTGCAAATTTCAGAATTTGGGAATTTGAGGACTTGGAAACTGTAGAATTTGAGAGTCTGTGGATTTAGAAAGAAGAAAATATTAAAATTTGAGGCTTTGAAACTTTTGGAATTTGGGAACTTGAGGATTTTGAAATTACGAAATTTGAGGGTCTGAAAATTTTGGAGTTGGAAAATTTGAGGTTTTAGAAATTTTAGAATTTAGAAATTTGAGTATTTGGAAATTGTAGAATTTGAAAATTTGAGGACTTAGAAATTTTAGAATTTGGGAATTTGTGGATTAGTAAATTTTAGAATTTGATAATTTGCGAATTTGAAAATTAAAACTTTTGGGAATTGGAGGACGTAGAAATATCCGAATTTGAAACTTGAGTATTTGAAAATTTTTGAATCGAGGAGTTTGTGGGTGCAGAAATTTGAGAATTTTGAAATTTGAGAATTTGGAAACTTTGCAATTTGAAAATTTTGGGATTTGTGAACTTAAGGATTTATTTAAAAACTTGTTAAAAAATGTTTCTATATGATTTCATTGTGAAGTTTTAAAAACGAAATTACAAGATCGGCTCTATTTGACTCTTAAATACAATATAAAGAATAATCTTTGAAAAAAAAGAGCGTGAAAAAGTATTGTATTATGGCTTAAAAGCTCTGGAATTACAAAGTCGCATGTTTATACATTTTTGGAACTCAAACATATATTATCCTTGACTCTCATAACTAAAACAACATAAGGTAAACAAATATAGCCGGAATTCCACAAGTCATCGCATCAGGTAATAGCACCATATAATGCAATGGACGACAAAAGACTACGATTAATTGCACACAGCGTGCTCTTACTGAAGAAAATAATTACGCCATCTAAGTATGCTCATTTGAACACGAATTCTCTTAAACGTTTCTCACTGGATAACAGTCCTTCACATACACAACCATATTTTTCCTCAACAGAATACGTCAAATTCGTCTGTACTGATGTATTGAATTTTTCAAATTATGGAACAAATGGCAACTTTGCCTTTCTACTTTTAATGATTTATTCACCCTTTGCACTCCGATGTCGAGTGTGGCTCGACATCACATTTCTCTTGGATCTTATAAGTAATTCAGATAAGCAGATGGGTTCAATATATATATTCTCATTAATTTGCTACTTATAATAAATGAAAAATGTATTTGTCACATACTCGCACTATTGCAATACACTTGATTGGGAAATCCTTTCTTGATCAATTTTGTAAATTAAGGCGTTGGTAGGTAAAACAATTTAAGGAGTGCAAAGGGTGAATGTTCGTCCGATGTTATAAGAATTTTCCCTTACAACTATCGTTCAGTGATATTTATAAAATATATGACTGTAGGGGTGTGTTTGAAGGTGAAGACAAAATTAAGGTGGGGAAATGTCGCTGTCCAATCATAGTTTGTAGGTGATCCTAGGGGTTGCTCTGTTTATGAGCATTGGGTCGTGGAGGAACCCTCACGATGGTCGATTAGGTAGTCGAAGGTTGAAATCTTCGTTCCATGAATATCCCAATGCGTCTCCACTACTCGTTAGAATGGTGGAGATTATATGACAAGTAAAGTGTTGTGTAAAACTGATCGTCTTTCAGTTGGATGACTTGAATGTGGAGTTAATTGACTTTAGTATTTGATAGGAAACAAGGTTATGATGAGACCTTTACGATGGCCGATCAGATCGACGAAGGTTATAATGCTTCGCCCCACAAATCCAATGTTGTGCTCGAGTTGTGAGTGAGATAAGTTAGATTTTGAGCGTATGTTAGCTCTGGAACCTTCACGATGGACGATCAGGCCAACAAGGGTTATAAGGCTTCGTCTCATACATACAAAATGACTCGTGCCTTAATGACTAATGAATGACTATAAAACTTAATATTTCGTTGAAATAAAATAAAAAATTCTAAATTGGCAAAAGACCCGTCAGTTGTAAAAATAAACTGTGTGCTCTCAACAGAATATAACAGAAAAGCATAGTAACAAAAATTTGTAATATAAAATGAAACCTGACAACGGTCATTTTGGTTGGTGGTTTTCAGTATTAAAAAATGATAAAATATTTTGATCAACCCCAAAATTTATGGAGCAAAGTAAAGATTCTCGATCGTTTTCCCTGGCAGAGAAGGTGGTAATGAGACTTCGTCACTGCCTTAACAGAAGCTCTTTTGTGAGCGAAATAAAGCTCAAGTCGATTCTCTTTTACCAGCATCGTGCCACGTTCCATCACGTTCTCTCTTCGAAGAACGTAGGAGCGGTAATGACCCACCCTGTCCTCCTCCGCTTTCCTTCTGTTCCTCGTTACTTGGAAAGTCACCATGTTACGGGATAACTAGAAGAATAGGGAGGGACCAACCGATGAAGTCGCATCGATACAATAGACCCTCCTAACTTGATCGACGATAATTTGCTTCCCAATTTCGACGACGTCCACGAGAAATTTGCATGCTAATCAGGCACGGGTTTGGTAATTTGGATTAGATTAGATTAAATGCAAGTTTTGGATGAGGATCAAGTATGTGAATGTTGAATTTTGATATTAGTAATTACACGAAGATCTAAATGTGTGAAAGTAATAATTTTTAAACTCTTAAATTTTTAGTTACAAATTTCTAAACTTAAAAATTTCCAAATCTCTGAATTAATTTGTCTTGAAATTCTTTGTTGTCTAGATTCATTAATATTTGAAATTTAAGTTTTCTAACAGTAGGATCCTTTTCAAATCCTATTTTCTAACAGTCTTTTTTATTATACTTGAAAACTGATATGCCATAAATGCTACATTACGGTGCTTCTTCAAATCTGACAATCTATTTTCTAAGTCGGTCACTTCATATGCAATAACCTAACAGAATATTGTTGCTACTATTCAACAGTAAAGATCCAAGTGCAAAGTATTAATATTCAAGCTAACAAGTTGCGGTGTAAAAAACTTGGGCGATCAAACACAAGTGGTGTATCTCCTGCACAAGAGAATATCTCTGAACATCTACGTTTCCAGTAGGGCTAACAACCTGATACGTCAATGTAACCGCGTAAACTTCTCCCGAGGGTGGAACAACCACCCTCGACACCCTCATTTATGGAACCCTTCCGCAAGGAATGGGTTTGTTAACGCGAAGTAGCCTCTAACTTTGAATGCTTATGGATGCGCGACAAGAAGAGTAGCTGGAACCCCCAGTTGTGCATATATCGTGAAACCTGTGGTCGCAGGTGGTTACGAAAGTGAGAACGAGGGTGCAGCATTGAAGGGTGTTATAGGGAAATTGTTCTCTATAGCTATGGGGTGAATCTTGCTCGTAACACGTGTGCGTAAATTTCGCAACATTCTGGTGGTTCGTGTTATCGTTTGTTGTTTATGTAAGTTGCTGCAATTGATATTATCGGTATTTCAGCGCAATTTGCACAGTGGCTATTGGAGAAATGTTATCGCAAGCAGAGATTCTCAAAGTGAGGCTGCTAGACTGGTAAATAGCGAACTGTTTTATGATTTAAATCTTTCCTTTAATGGTATTATTAGTGAGGGAGAAGAATTAGGGGAATTAGAATTGTGGGTTTATTGAACTTCTTGGACCTCTTTGATTACTTGAACTTTTTAGATTCCTTAAATTTTTTAATTATTGAGTCAGTAAATTTCTAATTTTTTTAATTAAAAAATTGTAAATCGGGAATTTTGGGACGTTGGAATGAAGGAATTCTGGAAATTTGCAATTTTAGAAATTTTGAAAGATAAGAGTGCTGATATTTAGGAATCAAGAAATTTGTAAATATGAAAATATAGGAATTGCGAAATTTGAAATGTTCAACATTGGAGAATTTAGGGATTTAGAAATTTGGTAATATAGAGATTTAAAAATTTAGGGATTTGGAAATCTAGAAATCTGGAAACGTAAGAATTTTGAGATATGGAAATGTATAGTTTAGAGATTTAGAAACTTGAAAATTGGAATATTTGCAGATTTAGTAATTTGAAACTTGAAATCTTGATGTAAAAATTAGAAAATTTGGTAAATTGAAAATATAAAAATTAGAAACTCTGAAAAGATTAGGATTTGAGAATTCCTTAATTTAAAAATTTGGTAATTTCAGAATTTTGTAATTAAAAAATTACAATGTTTCTAATTATCATTCAGTTCAAAAATCACGAGAATCAGCTAAAAAAAATCAATTTTTCAAATTTATCTATGTGTTCTTACAGTTTATTCGATCAGCAAGTTCAAATATTTTGATAGAATCAATCGATATGCGTATAGTAAATTCGATCAGGACTTTCTTCTGTTAAACTGATATCCAGCGACATATTCGCGTTTACCTTCTGAGTTTGTATTCTTTACATTCTCGTTTCCTTCTATGTTCCTCTCTTTGCTGAATTATTTGACAGAATTTTATCTGCATTTGGCGTCTGCATGTCTAAATGTATTCTCGCGTTCGATTGTTCCATATTCAACGACATTTGCATGTCTGTTTATATTCATACATTGATTTCTTTCTACCAATCGATGAATACTTTCTTTCCTTTTCTTATTTATAGTTTATTCGATTGCAGATAAACAATATATATACGTACGCATTTATTTTAGTCGATCTTATTCTGACGCTTTGTTTCTTATGCTGGTTATTCAGATATCAAAGTGTGAGAGTTTATTTGTTTCATCTGGAAAGAAGGTTATTCATTACTTTTCTAAATATCTCTTTTTATTTCGGTCGGTTTGTCATTAATTTAATTATGTGATTTATATAATCACAACTTTATATAGTTTTGTCACTACATCAAATTTAAAAATTTTGTAATTACCTAATTTCTTAATATATTAATTGATAATATTTTAAATTTAAATTTCTCAATTTCTAAATTCTTTACTTTTCAAATTTTTGCATTTTCAAACTTTTTAATTTTTAAATTTAAATATAAGAACTATAGAAATTTCAAATTGCCAAATTTTTAAATTTAAATTTCAGAACTTAAAAATTTCAGTGACAAATTTTGTAATTCTTAATTTTTAAAATTTTCAAGTTTTCAAATTTCTAAATTGCTAAACTTCCAGATTTCCAAATTTTCAAATTTTCAGATTCTCAAACTTTTTCATTTTCAAATTCCTAAATTCTCGAATTCTTTTTCAAATTTTCTAGTACCAATATCTTTAAATTTCCAAACTTTCAAATTGCAAATCTCCAATATTTTAAAATTCCTAAATCTTTAAATTTCCAACACTTATACTTTTTAATTAAAAAATTTGAAATATCCGTATCTAAATCTTCGAATTTTCAAATTTATGAAATTTGCACCCTTAAACCTTCAAATTATTCAGAATATCAAGTATCAAATTAAAATGGTCGCCGCCAACAATTACCCTAATTAGTAAAAGTAAAATATCAACTTCCTCCATCTCTTAAATTGAAGCCAACCGTTTAATTAATGAATTCATAATCCAAGATAACAGAACACTTTCTTCGTACGGTTTTTTTGGAACCAAGAGAAAGAGATTAGAACCATAATTAATTCAGGCTGTTGAAAGAAACCCTGGCACCGACTCGTTTAATCCTTTTACCCTATCAATTACATCACTCGAATCATTCAATACAGAAAAATTCTACTGCTATGTGTTAGAATGCATATTACAGCAAGAGGATTAGACCTCAGTTCCCAGAGATACAATAGTTTACCGGTTTTTCGTTCCTGCAGACATATTTGTAGTTTCAAATCAATAGTACTTTACCCGGAGCAGCAATAAGACCCAAGAAGCCATTACATTTTATCGAGTATCTTTTGGTTTATTAGTAGTCATATCTGGTTTGTCAGAACCCTTAACCTTAGTAGTAGAGTCTTTTGCAGCTTTTTATTCATGTCAAGGATTGCTTGGTTTTATTACTTGCTACGGTCACTTTGGAGAAAAGATCCACTTCACACATCAATTGCATTTCCATCTCCACCCGAATTTTATCTAAACCAATAAAAAATCAGAATCTGTTTTCCCTCACTAATATCATCAAAATTGTCTGCCCACTCCGAGTTGCAAAAGGTAAAAAATATTCGAAGAGATACTTTAAAACAAACAGTTATTCAAGTACATTGCAAAATAAACCCTAGTCGTTCGAAGTCAAATTCATTTCCTAGTTACAGTCCACATACAAGGTTTGTCCGAAAAGTAATGCGATTTGTTCATTTCCGCCATTTTTCCTGGTCCGAACATGTTCGGACTTGTTGGAATATGTGGAGGGGACTCTTATCTTCATATCTTTGCAACCTCAACCTGATCCGCGGTCCGAAACCGTCAGAATCGTAGTAAACGTAAACCTATTATTTATGCCCGTGTCACGACGCGTAATGAAGAAAAATATCGAACAACGTTATGCGATTAAATTCTGCGCTAAGCTGAATAAAAGCCTCGCCGAAACCAACCAAATGATTAAGGCGGCATACGGGGACTCTGCTCTTTCCTATTCTCAAGTTTCCAGATGGTTAAATTTGTTCAAAAACAGTCGGGATAACGTGGAGGATGACTTCTGCTCTGGACGGCCGACAAGCACCACTATTGACGAAAATGTTTCCCGTGTCCATGAACTTCTTAAGAGTGATCGACGACTGAGTGTTTGAATGATCGCAAAGACTCTCAACATATCGAAAACAACTGTGCACAACATTGTACTCGAAAAGAGATCGCCACTACGTGGCAGCTGTACCACGACAACGCTCCCAGCAATACCGCTCTACGCGTTCAAGAATTTCTAGCCAAGCATAGCTTGGTAACGTTACCACAGCCCCCTTACAGTCCTGACATGGCTCCAGCAGATTTTTTCTTGTTCCCAAAGATCAAGTCTGCCCTCAAAGGATTCCATTTTGGAACCATAGAAGCGATTCAAACCGCCGTGACGAAGGCATTAAACGAGGTCCCCATTAACGCCTTCCAGAATGCGTACCGTGCATGGAAAAGTCGCTGGCAAAAGTGTGTTGAAGCCCAAGTGAAGCACTTTGAAGAATTTTAAAGATTTATATCAATAACATAAATACATTTTTTTTTACGTACCTAATTGCATTACTTTCCGGACAAACCATGTATATCCACTCGTTGGGAATCATAATGATTCCACACGTTCCTCAATTGTCACACACTACTGTTAATGCTGCGACGCATATGCAGGGTACATTAAAGTCTAACCCCACCCTTATATTTCCGAAACAGATTTAAATATAGAAAAATGTTTCAGACAAAAGTTGTAGGATATCAGTGCGAACTTATGTTAACCTAACCATCTTATGATGTTGGCAACAATTTGACCTTGGTCGGTTATTTGAAGGCGACGTAAACGACATCATCAGTTTCTTAAATAGAACCCCACATTTTTTATTGCATATTCTTCTAGCCCTCATCGAAATGTTTTTAAAATACCGTCTATGTTTGTTTTTTGTACAAATCATTCCCAAGATATGAAGCTTCAAAGTTGACACATAAGTGGTGCAAATCTAATCAAACTAAGCAAATGATGTGATTAATCTGAGCAAACTTTATGCGGTATATTTTGGGTAATGTGAATATTGAGACCACTTTGAAGCTTTATATCTTGGAAGTGGCTTGAACAAGAAACAAATATGGGTAGTATTTTGAAGGCGTCTCGACGAGGGTCAAAAGAATATGCAGTAAAAAGGGAGGTTCGATATCCTACAAGTTTTGTCAGAAACACATCTCTATAATCATTTTTGTATAAACATGATTATATGTCTTTTATTTTGGACACTGTACATGATGTATGAACATGATTATATGTTTTTTACTTTGGACACTGTATGAACATGATTATTATATTAGGCACTAATGTGTTTGTTTTAAGCGAGCGTCAATTCAGGAATCGTGTGAGTTGGTAATAGAAACTTTTGTTATAAATAAGTAATCATTCATCATGCTGCTTTCGCCACTCGCACATGTATTTTAAAAATTATTAAATCTTAGCATCATTTTAATAGTTAAATCCTATTATTCTCTCCATATTTAAAATCGTTTCCGAAATATAAGGGTGAAGTCAAATTTTAGACATACCCTCTACAGCTACAGAACTATGAAACGAAGATTTAAATCATTTTCAAGAGGAGATTATCGCACTCGCAACTAACCATTTTCCTTTTTATTTAATCTAATCTCGACAAAGGGTACCCGCATAAGCTTCAAAGGAGCTCTTTTAATCTGGCAAAGTAACATTTTACCCGGCCCCTCGGTGGGAAATTCTAAACATTACCGGAAGCTTAAGCACACGATAGAGAGAATTTTTCCTCTGACCAGGCTGAAATGCTTCTCATAATTTACACTCGAAATTAACCCGAATTACCCTTGTGTATGCGATACACCCTGTACCTCGTTGCTCTTCTTCTTCTTCTACCCCCTCCTCGTTCTTCTCTTCGTTGTCCACTTTTCTTTTATCTCTTTAATCCCCTCTATTAAAAAGTTCAACTCACTAACGCCGGTATCTCTCTTTTTGCTTTTTATTTTTCCTTACCTCGGATTTTCTGAAAGGTCTCTCGATTATACCTGCATTCGCTTTTGCATTCCGCTGTGCTTCTATGTGTTAGTTTGGCTAGAACCCTCTGGCTTCTTTATTTCGTCTTTCCTTTTTGCATTCTGCCGAGCTGAGAAAAAAGCTTCCGGCAAAGAGGCTTTCTTCGAGATTTGACGCGGGAAACAGGTTTTATCGAAATTTCTTTGTTATTGTTCGATGCAATTGTTTGAGAACCTCTCGATTGTTGTGTGATACGGAAGATGAGGTGCTGGTATGATCCAGCGATAAATTGTTGATTCGTGTGGTTGTTACTTCAATCACTAATTGTGGTTTATTGAGTTTTATTAAGGAATTCGTTGGAGAAATGCAAAAAACATATTATATCCTATGGGATGCAAATTTATGAGTTTTTCAGAATTTTTGGTTGAAAGTTCGAATTTTTGTAAGTTTGAAAAAATGTTAATTGTCGATTTCTTTTATGGATTTAAGGACTTTGGGATTTAGGAAATTAAGGATTTAGGGGTTTAGGGATTCAAGGATTCAGGGACATAAACATTTAAGAATTTAAAGATTTGCAAAATTTGTACTTTAGAAATTTAGAAATTTTGGAACGTAGAAACTTGCAAACTTAGCTAGACAGAAATATAGGAATTTTTAAATTTATGGATTTAGAGGCCTAAAAATTTGAGAAAATAGGGATTCAAGGGTTTAGGAATTTGGGGACCTAGGTATTTAGGGACCTGGCAAGGTGTGGATCTAACAAGGAAATCTGGGAATTCAAAGATGGGACAATTTAAGAATTTTAATTTATACCTAGGAATTTAGGGATTTGAAAATATGGAAATTATAGTATTAAAACATTTGAAAGTTGAAACTTGAAATCATGAAAATTGAAAAATTTGGAAATAAGAAAATTTGAAATTTTGAAATAT
Organism: Megachile lagopoda; assembly: GCA_036983795.1. NCBI lineage: Eukaryota > Metazoa > Arthropoda > Insecta > Hymenoptera > Megachilidae > Megachile > Megachile lagopoda. The sequence continues at coordinate 2,365,247 of CM072788.1, read as the reverse complement.
GGAAGTGTGAAAATTTGAAAACTTAGAAACTTGAAAACTTGAAAACTTGATAGTTAAAAAATTGGAAAATATAAACATTTTGAAAATATGAAGACTTGAAAACCCAAAAGTTTAGAAATTTGGAAATATGAAAAGTTGAAAGGTTAGGAACTCGAGTTTAAAAATATAAAAAATTCAGAATGTAAAAACTTGAAAGTTTAGAAATTTGTAATCGTTGGAATTTGAATGTTTAGAAATTTGAAAATATAAAAATTCGAATATTACAAAGTATAAAAATTTGAGGATAAAATTTGGAAAATCTGAAAGTTTCGAAATTTGCAATTTTGAAGACTTGAAAATTTAAAAATTTGTAAATTTGAAGACTTGAAAATTTAAAAATTTGTAAATTTGAAAACTTGGAAGTTTAAAAGTTTGTAAATATGAAAATTTAAAAAATCCAAAAACGCGAAAAGCTGAAAGTTTACAAACGTGAAAATATGAGAATTGCCAAATGTTTAAAGACTTGGAAACATGAAAATTAGAAAATGTGAAAGTTCAAAAATATCAAACTCTGCATATTCGAAACTTTGTTAAGCTTACATATGTCTTCATCCAAAGGAAGCCTATGTGGAACTCGAGTGTAGTTTGTACACATAATAAAAATGTCGAATTCCCATGACCAGTAGTCATCGAAGAAGATGCGGTCAAGCGAAATCGCAGAGTTCACCGACGTTCGTGGAACGAATGCCTTATGCAAATATGTGTGCAGCAACGGCAGCAGCCTTGATGGCCAGTTCAGCGTTGCATCAGCAGGACGACGAGGACCGTTGGAAAGCATCTCGTGCAACGAGAATGCTTTCAGCCCGATTGGACGAACGTTTCCTAATGCAGGTTCAGACGTTCGACCCATTGAGGCCTGATTAATATTGCGCTTCGCCGGCGTTTCCGTGCTAGAGACGCTCAAATAGAAAAAAAGGAATGTGAGAGATCGACGAGGAAAAGGTGACGGCCGATTGAAAGAAAATATTATTTTACTCCGAAGTAAAATGCACTCGATTCACCAGCGTTTCGCAGTTTTTTCCATTTTTCCACGGTACTTTCTTTTCACCGCTTATTATGAAATCATCTCTTTCGAAGCTATTTGTGAATTTGAAAATATGGAAATTTGGAAATGTACAAGTAGCAAATGTATAAATTCACGAGTCTCGGATGTGTAAATTATTGGGTATACAATTTTTGATTTGCAAAGCTGCAAATTTGGAAATTTAAACATATAGAAATTTGCAAATATCAAATCTATAAATGTACAAATTTGTTAAATTGGGAAATTAACAAGTATCAAATTTTGGAAACATAATTTTGCAAGTTAGGAGAGTTGAAATATTGCAATCAGAAAATTTAGTAATTGAGTAATTTGGAAATTTAGGAATTTTAAAATACGAAGTTTACGCATGTCAAATCTGAAAAATCCACAAATCTTAAATTTGTTAATTATCGAATATCAAATTTGTAAATTCACTAATTCTCATTTAGAAGTCCACATTGAACAGAAATTGACAAATATTGAATCTATGATTTTACAAGCCTCAAATTTGGCAATTAATTAGCATCAAATCTATAAATTTATAAAGTTACAAATTTGTAAATTATTGAGTATCAAATTTTTAAATTCAGACTTACAGATTTGGAAATTCTAAATATAGAAACCAGAAAATTTGGTAAGTGATCTGCAAATTTGTGAATTTCGAAACATAAAAATTTACAGATAACAAGTATACAAATCCATAAGTCTCAGAAATTTGCAAATTTCGAAATTGGAAACATAGAGGTCTGAAAATTTGCTAATTGAATCATTTGAAAATCTGAGATTTTGAAAATACGGAAATTGACAAATACCGAAACTATAAATTTGTAAGTCTGCAAATTTTTTAATTAAGGCATATCACATGTTTAAATTCACGATATTTCAAATTTGGAAGCTTGAAACATAGAAACCGAAAAATTTGATAATTTGAGAATTTTAATACATGGAAATTAACAAATATCAGATCTACAAATTCACAAGTCAGCAAATTTTTAAATCATTGAATATCAAACTCTAAGTACAGAAGTCTGAAAATGTTGTAAAAGGAAGATTTGAGAATTAAAAAATTGAAAATTTAAAAATATGGAAATTTACAAATTCACAAAGTATGAAATACAATCTAGTTTTCAAATACCAATTTCAAAATTGTTTTAGTTTACTTTGCAATCAAAAATGCAATAAATTTTTTAACTTACAAACTTACAAATTCAAAAATTTGCGAAGCTGCAAATATAATAATTGAAAAATTCAGTAAATGTAATTAAAATACGACATGAATAATGAAACCACAGTTAAGAAATTGTATAAATTAAAAATGTATTGACCATGTATTACACGTGTATTAATTGAGCTGTGAAATTAAACGTTCACTGTTGTAATATCAAATATGAAACGCTTTGAAAAATAAAAAAAAATATTAAAAGCGTTTAATAAATGTTAAAAACTGCACCAAAAACAAGTATAATTACATTCCGACCTCTAACTGCAAGAAACAAGGTACAGCGCTTTGTAACTGCTTTCAATAGATTTCCTTCTCTTTTATCGGGCTTTCCAGCAGCTAGTTCAAGAAAGGAAATCCGTTGTTCTGTTTCACAAAGCAAAATTGTACGTCGGATCTCATTAACATTTCCACAATTTCACCATGTAGCTCTGCTTTTTGAGGATCATTTGTATTTCTCTTTGGCAGACAAAATAATTATTTCAACAATTTCTCTCCGAGTATTTTAGCTTACGAAATTAATTAACATGCGTTCAAAGTTTTCAATTTATATTTTAAGATTACAAAACATTTTTCGTATAAAAATAAATAATCGTTAATGAATATCAACAATTTTATCATCAGTATATTCAAATATATAAATTCATTTATCTCATATATTTAATTCAAATTCAACTACAGTAATCTAAAAGTAAATTCTATTAATTTAAAACAAATAAAATTACAGTAATTGCGGTTCTTATTGCAAACGATCTTTTTAAAACTTATAATTAATTTATAATATATAATTTATAAAACTGCAAAGCATTCTACACTGAAGATGTTTTATTACCAGTTTCGTACTCTTAAATTTCGATCAAAGGTTACACAATTAAATAAGTTTTTAATACAATTTATTTACAAATTTGTAAATACTATACTTGACATTCTATACTGAAGATTTTTTAATTAAAAAGAACGAAATGAAGCAATTTAATGTCCTGTATTAGGTTAGGTATCAACTTCGTACTTTCAAGGAGCTTCAATCGAAAGCTAAACAATTAAATAAATCTTAATTATAATTTATTAAAAAATTTGGTGATATAAAACTGATCAATGACTCCTTTATTTCTTTCCTAATTTTTACCATTTTGTACACTATTCTGTTTAAATTCGTCAATGATCCATCCAGTTACTATATGAATTTTTAATAAATCTAGTATCTGGTATAAATATATCGTAATTACCATTATCCATTAGATATACACTTCTGTTTACGCCTTGCATTACACAGAAATTACAGAGATTCAGAAATCGGAAAACAAATAGCTTACGAAAGCAACACCAGCTTCCTTATTCAAACGATATAGGCAACGATAACATTAATTAAATGTCGCTTTTAGTTACGCGAATCCTGGAACGAAATCACGATATTGCGCTGTATATTGAATAATAAATCAACCGTGACAAGCAACAGTTTAATATCGCTATATCAGCAGTTTATACAGGAACGATTAAAGCATTCCCCTCTTACCTTCAGAACAAATTTATTTCTCCCTGAACTATACCTTATATGTAGTATGATTAATTTTATCCTTGTTCTATTATTTTATAATTCTATAAAGCTAATCATCTAAGTTTAGTTCGCAAATATGCATTACATGATAAGAATCATTTTAATCAGCAATTAAAACATATGTTGATTTAAAAGACACATTGTGGTTAAATATATTTTTATACTTTATTACAGATAAAATAATATTTACTTAATTTAATATTAGATCATGAAGAGATTTTATACTGATGACTTTTTAATTAAAAAAAAAATGAAGTAATTGAATATCTTGTGTTAGGTTAGGTACTTAACGATTTTCATATATTTAAGCAGGTTGTTCAAAAGCTGTGTTATCAAACATTTTGGTAAAACTTATTTAAAACTTTGGTAACATAACATTACTGGGTTCTTTACACTTATTACGTTGTTCTAATTAAAGAAAATATAAATCAATTAACTTTTATGTGTGGTTAGGTATATCAACGTTTTGTAGATTTTATTTCTGTAAAAATATAAAATATCCCCAAATTTGTTTTATGAAGAGTTGTTGATTTATTTCATATAAACGCGTAGAATAAATATGTACATCATTATTTTCAATAATTATTTTTGATAATTTTCATTAAATCAATAATATTCCAACTTCTAACAATAGAAGGAATAGAACTCAATAATATGACAATAAAAGAGTGGAAGAAATGTTAGAAGTGAATTTCATGATCTCATAGTTAACCCATCCTTTTTCAATCTTGATTTTAAACACGTTTGAAACGAACAAAAACCACCTCTTTTTATAATAAACCGACGTTGCATCGTAATAAGCACTTTTCCTCGTTGTCTCTTTTTAACTATTTTCTTCTTTTTTTTTTAATAAACTCTATTCCCAGTTTTGACGCGAACCTCTGCTGCTGATTTCCCACACGATTCGAGCGTTAAACGATCAGGGCGCTTGGGAAATTGCTCGTTCGTGCAATTCTCGTTCAACGTTGGAAGGCTAATTTAACACGAGATGCTATGTTTCATTTTTAACGAAACCGGCACTCTGTTAAAGCGCGTGATGTAAATATAATTAAATGAACATCGAGAAAACTGTCAAAAATTGCAAAATTTATTATGCGTAGATTACCATACATTTACCCCTTTGTTGCAACTACCTACGTTATAAAATACTTCGACGGCTGCGTGCATTAGTAACTAAATATATTATTACAGCACATATATTAAAATCAAATATAATATTATACATTGATACTAAACAAACGAATAATGTTAGAAAATATAAAAAATGTCAAATGTCAACAGACTTGTTACGCGTATGTTAATCTCATATTAACCCTTTCGTTACAGCTATATTCATTACAAAATATTTCTATGAGTTTTATATATTATTTATTGTTAAGATTATACAGTGAAGACGACAACGAATTATTATAAGGATGTGAAGTCAAATAATATTCTATGATTTATTAAAATAATATTACAAGAAACTGATGTTTATAACACGATGGCAACGACACAATAAATTGAACAGAACAGATACTCAGGACGGTGTTCACGTTTTATATAAACCAATGACTGAATAGTCTTTTGTCAATCGATTGCTTTATGAATCGAATAATGATTTACGTCGATAATTTGGTATATTCTCAACATTTAATAAATATTATTGCACATATATTAATATTAAACACAATGGACAATATTGAAAAATATTTAAAAATATCAAATATTGACAAATTTGTCACGCGTATTTTATGGTACATTAACCCGTTCAGTTCAAAAATTATTCAAATCGATTAGGATGATCAAAAAGATGCGATCGATAGTTTAACTTTAAACGTATGACCTATAAATGCAGGCAAAGTAGGTTGCAGAGGAATAAACAATTTAAAAGCTGTCGGGTATCGTGCTATTTTAACCTGCACACTCACGGTACAAAAGTAGACGTGTAATACAATGGTTCCCGAAGGAGAGAGTACCTCCTTTTCGCAGGCGTTTCTGGAATTTATGGTAACATTTGGAATTGTAATGCTTAAAACGGTGACACGGGACGAACAATTTCATTCGAGAACTTCTCAAATAACTGAAACTGTGCACACTTTTATGTCTGATAACGTTGGAAACATATGACGTAGTCGACGAAACATTTGTACTATTCTGTTCCTGGATATTCAACTGGAAATCCTTTACACCCACTTTTATATAAAATTAACAATCGAGAGTAGCAAATTTTTTAACTGAGATTTCAAACTTCCTCACGGATTTTATGATTAAAATTGTTCTGGATGAAGTAGAGATTTCAATAATAAAATAGAGTTTCTTGTTTAGAATGATATATTGCAGGGAGATATACATGAGATATTCTCGTTATATGACATTATATTGGCAATATATGGAATTGTTGATGTGCTTTGATTTATGTATTTGTTTAATTTTTATGTAGTATATGGCGCTTTTAAGAGAATTTGAATCAAAATTTAAATAGAAGCTTAACAATTTAGAAATTTCTGACTGACTTTTTTCAATTTCCTTATTTAAAAATTTGGTAATTTAAGAAATGAACATTTTTGTAGAAATCACAAGATTTGAAAGTGGACAATTTCAAGATAGAAATTTGACAACTTGAAAATTTTTAAATATCAAATTTTTGAATTTTTGAATTGAAGTTGGAAATTTAGAAATTTCAAATATAGAAATTTGGCAATTTGGAAGTTTAGGAATACAGAAATATCAAAATTTCTAATCTGGAAATTTGGAAACAGAGAAATATCAAATTTCCTCATTTTTAAATTAGGAAATTCTAACTTAGAAATGTCAAATTTTCATATCAAATTTTCAAATTTATAGATTTTGTAAGCTGGTAACAGAAATTCCAAATTTTTAAATCTAGAAATTTGACAACTTGAAAATTTAAAAATACCGAAATATTAAATTTCTAATTTTTAATATGGAAATAGAGAAATATCAAATTCTCTCATTTTTAAATTAAGTAATTCGTCGACACCGAAATTTCGAATCTATAAATACAGAAATGTAACAATTAGGAAAATATAAATATTCAACAATTAAAAAACTCAAAGTTACAAAAATACAAAAGTATCGAACCTTCAAATTTTTCAATTTACAAATTCACACCCATACAAATTCCAAAGCTCCAAATTCACAAATTACAAATTTTGAACATCCAAATTTTGCACCTTGAAAATTGTCAAGTTCAAAATTTAATGCACCTTCTGAAATGCATTCGTTCATCATCAGTTTAGAACTCAAAAACGCGAAATTTCAAAAACGTACAAAAATTGACAAACTTCTCAAATACACCGTGTAAATTATGAAAAAAGATCATAATCGATCAAAACCCACCGATCAAGCGAATCATTCTCCTCAAAGTCCAGAAAAATGGAAGACACGATAAAAATGCAGGAACGGAAGGAGAAGAACAATGAAAGAAAAGAAGAAAAATGGGACACGTCCGGTACACTTTGATCTATTTCGATTTTCAACCTCGATGATTTCTTTTGTTCTTAAAACCGAAAATTTGGTCCTCGATCCGGCGATGTAGGACGTAGGTGGCTTTGATCGACGAGGCTTGATTTCCCGAGATCAGAGCACTCTTCTCTATCAAAAAAGTTCGCGGGTCACTACTCGACTTTCGATGAAAAGCTGAAATCGCTCGTAGGGGGTCGATGTTGCTGACCGGACGAAAAAATATGGACATTCGAAGGCCTCCGCGAAGCCGAAATATTCGTTCGGCCGATTTTTTCCACGGCACCAACCAGTTCTCTCTCTTCGTATGCCGGTTTTTTCCGACCATCTATCTATTTGTCGTCGCGATCAGTCGAACCCGGAGATCGATCGACCGTCACGGTTACGAAAGTACCAGCCACCAGATGAAGTTTTCGAGTGATTTTCACGTGAATACGCAGTCAGATTACGGTTCCCTTTCCTTTTCGCGAGATTCATAAGAATGCGCCATCGACGAGCCAGTTTCAACCGAAAGAATCTGCCAATAGAAACAGATGAGTTTCATTTCGTTTCGTTAAATCGATGGATGACTACTTTCATATCTTCGGCTATTACAGTCGTATTCGAGTTGTAGGTATACTAATGAGGTATTAGAGTCGTAGGGTAACTGTACCTAATGTGGAACACCGCGATAGTTCGGTGAATAAATAGCAAAATCTGGCAGTGACCTATAACACTTTATTATAAACAAAAATCATATTAACATTCGAGTTTCAGCTGAAAGTGTAAATGAAAAATGTGATGTTCGAAAAAGCAAGTTATTATGTAAAATGGGAAAATAAGTAGGAAGTGTTTGTCGATAAACATATTCGTTTTTGAGTGTTCAAAATTTATTAAATATGTTTTCTTCTTAGGATTATTATTTTCTCATTGAAATATGTATACTATACGTAGTACGGAATATGTGAAGTGTACAATATATGGAACATATTCCATATTATTACATTCCATATTATTCCATAGTACTACAAGTTATATTTTTCTTGTTCTAAGTATGTCATAGTAATAATAATACAGAAAAGTTTATAAAATTACAGTATCAATAATGATGAAAAGTTACTGTATTAAATACAATATAGTAACAATAATAAAGAAAAAGCAGTTCAAATCAATTTGAAGCTAAAATGCAAATATGTTGAAGAACAAAAAATAATCCATTTAATATTTGCTATAAAAATTGGTTAGACATCGATTAACCGTCACCTTCTATTAGCGCATGACATGTAAGATAGACGATCATGAAATATTGAAAATGTGACAGGACTTGATTGTACACTACATTCTCATTTTTTAATTATTTTCAAGCAGTGACAGTTATAAACAAATTTTTGAGATAGTTGTCTTTATATCTATCTGTTAAAAGTTCAGTGATATATAGCTACAAGACCTTTTACGCTAATAAAATTGTTTCCTTTAAAAAAGAAAAACGAAACAGTACACCATTTCATGTTAGGTTAGGTATACTACTTCATACGTTAAAAGCATTTCGTCCGAAAGCTATACTATTACATAATTCTTTATTATAATATATTTCTGAGTTTAGTTCTGTAAAACTACAAGATATTCTACACTGAAGAGGTTATACAATAAAAATAGAAACGAAGCAATCTAACATCTTGTGTTAGGTTAGACGTATTACCAACCTCACAATTTTTAAGAATTTTGTTTGAAAATTATATCATTAAATTATTGCAGTTTATTTAGAAGTTTGGTGATGTAAAATTGCAAGACATTCTACACTGAAGATGTTTCAATTTAAAAAAGGAAATAATGCAATTCAATATCTTATATCAGGTTTGGTACACTACCACTTTCATATTTGTAAGCTAGTTGTTTAAGAACTGTACTATCGAAGTACTAATTGCACTATTACTTTTTGTTACAATTTGTTTAATAAATTGGTGATGTGAAACAATATGGAGTTATATACTAACTCCATGGTTTTATTTAAAAAAGAAAACGAATTAATTAAACCTACTTCGTAGGTTTAGTACTGTTAGGTTAGGTACCAACATTACGTTTAACACTATTTCTACCACGATTTTGTATATACCTATTTCGACCAAAAGTCTTTTGACACCTTTTCGTTTGAATGCAAGTAATTGCCAAAACTGTTCTGATTTCAAATTATCAGGTAAATATAGATAATTAGAAGATACAAAATATAAATATAGCGGTGTACACTAAAATGCAACATAGCGGGAAATAAGCGAATATCAAAGTTATGCTGCAACTCCTATATTTTCCATTACAACTGAAATCAGGATTCTCTAATCTGATTATAACTGATACGATGTTGCAAAATGATGTTGATATTTATATGTAAAATGGTTTAAAATTAGGCACTGTCATGAAATCCTTAAGATGTCAAAAGACACCTCATGGTAGAAATAAGTATACCATACGTACATTTTTAGATCTAGGACGAGTTGGAAGAAAATGACATCGCTGAATTAATTTAACTCTTGCATGAAAAGTAAAGAAATTAATTCTGGAAAAATGATTCAACTTAGAGAATAATTTTAAGTTAAAGTTTGAAAGGTGTCTTTTGACACTTCCTGGTAGTAATAATGTTAAAGGTTATACGCTACGTAACAAATGTAATTGTTAACGTAATGTGTGTGCAGGTACTCGTGTCTACGATAGTACTGAATTAAAAGGAAGAGATTTATTCGCGGACATCGAGAAAACCGCAGTAATGAACCACAGCATCCATTTATCTGTCGGTAGACGTGACACATAAGTACACGAGGACGGAGAAAAAGAAAGTCACGTAGTTGTCCGATAAAGCCGATCGGAACATTAATATTCAGTTTTCAATCGATCCCAACGATCCGACTGAATGCGATCCAATATGGTTTGTTCGCTCGTTCTATTCAATCGTTCCATATTAATCTCGACGTTGCGTTTCTCGGCAGTCTGCTGGAACGAACCGCAGTAATTTACGACGTCGTAAATAATATTCTTACGTAGGTGAGCACAAATCACGGAATTATTTGTTGCTAGAAGAACCCTCTTCCATCGTCTCCCTCGATTCTGGATGTCGTATAGAGGGCTCGCCGTTTTTGCTGTAAGCAACCACATTCGATCGTATATTCGTGACTGAAAAATTACTCGCTGGTTTCGTCGTCCGATTTGACTCCAACTTCTTTTCTGCTCTTTTTCTATCGACGATATAAATCATTGCCTCGCCTAAAGTTTTTCCAAAATTTCTGTTTATGATGTGTATCAGATGACTTTATAAGCAATGGATATCAAATTATTTCACACACAATGAATATCAAATTATTTCATAGAAAATGGATATCAAATCTTTTCGCAAACGGTGAGTATCGAATTATTTCATAGACAATGAATGTCAAATTATTTTAGGGGCAATGGATATCACATTTTCTCATGAACAACGAATATCAAATTATTTCATAGACTATGGATATCCAATTTTGTTATAAACAATGAATATTAAATTATTTCATAGACAATGTATACGAAATTATTTTAGAGACAGTGGGTAACAAAATATTTCATAAGCAATGAATATAAAAATACTTTGATGAAAACAATTTTGCGGCACTGCAAATATGTTGTATAAAATAATACATTCTGCAATTTTGGTATTTTCTAAAACACGAATGAACTGTTGAAATATTAATGAAATATTAATCTTATTAAAAGAGTTAAAAATATTCCTTGTTTTTTCTAATTATAGTCCTTTCTTTCATATTCGTACAATGTTACAAATTTGAAATATTAGCAATATGTGCATTAGCAGCACAATTCACCTTTTATAAATAAATAAATTTATATGCGGAAGAAAGATGTTGATTGTTATCTTTGTATTATCACGTTAAGAAATTAAAAACGTTCTGTATCACAAATACAATTAATACAATAGAATCAATCAACGCAATAAACGAAAGAAAAAAGACGGAGATTATTTCAGCAAGATTGAAAGACTTATTCAGCACATAATTAACCAAAGCAATAAAGGATAGAGAAAAAAGGTTGGAGGAAAAGAAGATAAAATAGTTTCAAAAAGATTGAAAGATTTACTTATCCAGTACATAATTAATCAACGCAATAAATGAAAGAAAAAAAGTTAAATCAAAAGAAGTTAAATCAAAGAACTCATTCTATAATTTAAATTAACGAAACGACTGAAAGAAAAGATCTGAGAAACAGTAAAGGTGAAAATATAACGGTGAAACATTTCACTATTCATTAAAACTAATTAACGCGATAAAAATATAAATAAACAAATAATTTGGACAGTTCAAGGAAATATAGGAGAGAGAGAGTTCACGGAATGCAACGAAAATCGTAGTTTTGCAATTGGCACGAGAGCCCTCGTTACAAACAGGGGAAACCTCGAGGAATTTCAATTGACAATTTGTATCCCACGCAATGTCGAATCTTTAATTAGTTAGCATTGTTTGCTTAGTTAGCGGTACGGAATAGGTGGATAGTAACAGGAATGAAGATTGCCTGTCCTCGAGAATTTACTGACGACAATTAGCAAGACAGTACACCGTGTTAACCTGAAGATATTGACCGGATAACAATCCTTTGATCCGGAACAGCTGCATGAAGGCATGTATTGTTAATAGAACAAGTATCGTTATCGTTAACTTTTTTACATCGTTTTCCACTTTAGTTTTAAATATTATTATTCAAAGTTTTGAATTTTCAAGTTGTCAAATTTTCAGATTTTCGAATATTGAAATTTTCAAAGTTTTGAATGTACAAATTTGCAAGTTGTTAAATACATACATTTGCGAAATGTTAAATATATAAACTTTCGAATTCCTAAAAATATACATTTTACAAACTCTTTAATATACAAGGTTTCAAATTATTAAATATTTGAATTTTCAAACTCTTTAACATACAAATTTTCAAATTATTAAGTATATCAATTTTTTAACTCTTAAATATATAAATTTTCAAATTCTCAAGTGTAAGTCTTCAAATTTGTATGTTTCTAAGTTTTCAAATTCTTCAATTTTCGGATATATCAACTCTCACATTTTCAAATTCTCATATAACTAAATTTTCAGATTTCCCAATTTCCGAATTCTCAAATTCTGATGTCTCTAAATTTTCAAATCCTCTTGCGCAGAAATATTCAGATACTCAAGTTCCCAAATATGAAATCTCTAAATCCCCAAATACTCAAATTCCTAAATTCTCAAATCCCAAAACACTCAAACTCTCAAATTTTTAAATTTGAAAATTTTCAAATTCCCAAATATTAAAACCCCCCAATATTCATGTATCTAAATGCTCAAATTCCCAAACACAAAAATTCCCAAATTCTCAACTTCTTAAAATCTCAAATTCCCAAATACTAAAATCCCCGAATTCACAAATCCTTAAAATCTCAAATCCTTAAATTTACAAAACACCAAATCCACACATTCTCAAGCCCCCAATTAAATCCCCAAACACTCAAATCCCAATTTCTTAAATCCTCTAATTCTCAAAGTTCAATCAATGAGAATTAATGAATTCAAAAATGTATAGCTTTGACATCTTAATTTGGAAAACCATAAATTATACAAAATTCAATGTATTAATCGTTACCTCTTTCTTTACTATAATAAAACTTTTGATTCCATGTTTATCTACAATAACCAATCACAATTCATTTTGCATGAAAATTATTAACAAAAAAACTATTTTCCATCCACATTCTTTAAATTGATACACCATATTATACATACATAACTATTTTGTAATAACTACTTTCATATGAAATGATATGAAACATATTACATTTAAAAATTGTCTGCACAACAATTTATTACAACCATCATAATAAACACACCACAACAAAAGAACGCATATGTGCGTTAATATTTCTCCTCCAAAAGAGAAAACAATGCAGTGCGCGTATTGAAAACACGACGAAACAGTTTCTGTGCGGGAATCAATCTACCAAAGACACGGTGCTCTGCAATTTTGTATCTTTTTTTCTCTTCTTTTTTTTGGCATTGTTACAGCAGCGTATAGATTACGGGGTCGTCAGAAAATTGCGACCCACGGTTGCTAAGGCGGCCATTATTCGGAATCATCGTGACGAACCATCGGGATGCTTTGAAAGATGAATGCGAAAGTACACGCAGCCTTCCATCGCGATTCGCAACAAATGCATTGCGAATTTCTGTTTCACAATACGGATTCCTCGAGGAACCTGAATATACACGCAACCATGGAATTTCTTATACCCCTTTCGTTCTATCGTAATTGTGAATCTTCGTCACAATTGTTCTTTTCACTTTTCATTTACAGTTCAACGTTCAAATATAATTATAACGTAAAACAGTTTGGGGTATCATTCTAAAAAAAAATGGAATATCGATGTTTTTCGTTAACTGTTTATATTTAATGTTCTATTAAATATTCTATCAAATATTTTTTTTATGAGAAGATAGGTCAAGTTCGTTTTTATTAATGTAGAATATAGAAGAAATATCCTTTAGACATTAATTTTCTATTTGTACCTCAATGTATAATAACAAAATGTTTAAATAAAATATTCGAATGAAAAAAGAAAATACATTCTTATTTTATGAAATGTTTAAATGAATGAAACATTTTATTTTTGGATTTTATCATTTTCACGATCGTTTACAATAATGTAAAAAAATATAAAATTTCTTTATGAGACAAAATAAAATGAGTCTATTTCTATTTTAATTTCATTGATGCTCTACAAATGAAGCGTTATACTAATATAACAACAATGTAAAACTGCATACAAATTTGATAAATTCAGTCCTTCACGTACTACAAAATATTCGACAGGAATAATGTTCAGATTTAAAATTATTTTAAAAATTGCGTTGTATAATCTCGACGTTAGAGAGTAAGAAGATGTTGAGTCACATTCGATATGGTACTAATAGAAGTTAAAGTGTAACATAGTAAAATATGTTAATCATCATATGTAAAAAGCAGCAATGTGAACGTATAATAATTACCCAAATAATTTCGTAGTATCTATAGTATTATCTATATATCTATTCGTAGTATCTATATATAGTATACTATATAAGTATATATGTACTAATACTATATAGTATATATAATATTATGTGTATCATATGTAAGAAGCAGCATTGTGAACGTATAATAATTACCCAAGTAATTTCATAGGAAGTTAAGGAACATAAATATTTGCTGAGAACGTGTAACATACAGGTCGATATCACGTTTGAGTAACACCATGTACAATATCGGTAACGACACCAGCTATTCGTTCCCAGGGGACGACAAAGTTTCGTCATTACATGAGGTAAAGTATCCAGCAAAAGCGTCTGTTGAAAGTTCCACGGTCTCGATTTTCGCCGCGATCGATCCTTCTAATGCTCGTTCCAGAGATTTATCCTGCACCTGCACTTCCGCTACACTTATAACGATCGTCTGCTGCTTTCACGATCATGGGATGCAGAATGCTAACGACCGTTACCTCTACTGATAACTTTTTGACAACGATGATAAGGTGACTTCATGATGGTGTTTCGGGATGCATTGTGGACGATGCAGACGTTAACGTGACGTGATTTTGAGGTTAGTTTGATAAATGAGATTATTAGTTCCAAGAAAACCATCGAATGCATAACACCTTTTCATTTAGTTTTGGGTTAAAATTTAGGTAACTGAATGATGCAGAGTGAAATTTTTCTATGCCGTTTTTATTTATATCTTTATTTTTATCGTACTTATCTATATCTTTTATTTGTATTATTTTTTATCATGTTTTATTTATACTATTTTCTGTTATTTTTTGTATTTATATTCCAGTTTCTCTTAATTAATAGTAATGGGCAATTGTGCAAGAAAGTGTAAGTGATGGACGCTCATGAGTATCAATAGGTAGTTCATTAAATCCGACGATGGCATATTTTATTTTTAATTATTTGAATTGAAGTTATCTATTAACATTCTAATCTAAAATATCTAAAATCATTTCTAAATTTTCAAGCAACCTATTAATATTTATAGCGCTATCAAGTTTTTGTAATTGAGGTAAGTGCATCTCTTCAAGTTATTTAAATGATTGAGTAATTTATATTATCAGATTACTAAAAATTTGTATACACCTCACTAATTATTTAAATTTTAATTATTAATAAAATTATTTACATCATAACCTAAATGTTCTACCTAAACGTATCCTAAACGTTATCTGACCCATATAATCAATTTTCTTCCAATTATCGTATACTTATACCTATATGTATAAGTATACTAATACCTTATATCTATGTACCTAGTTTCAATTATCCAAATTTCACCTAAATTTTCACCTATAAATGACACTCAAATTTTAAACTATAAATAACACCTAAATTTTCAACCATGAGAGACACTAAAATTTTCCAAATAAGTACACTACCGACAATCCGTGTTTTTTCAGTTAATTTTCAATTATCTACCACTACTGTCAACTACTATTCCGAAACTGACATGGTAACCCTATAATAAACAATTCAATATTTTCATGACCTAGCTATGATATAAGCAAATCACAACTTGACATGACATCTGAAGTACACCCGATAGTCACACTTCGACACTGGAGTTTGATGTCGTTAACTAAGTTGCACTCGACTTGATTATAATGACCCAGCTTCAAAGCAGCACCCAAGGGTCTCGGTCATCACGACACCCTTCTCGTTGCTGTTGAGCCACCGAACTCAAAGGAACATCCCTTTATGGCATCTCGCTACCTTTGGATACACTACTGCAACCAGTAACACATATTGCGTATATGTGCGAAAGATGGAGAGACGTATGTAGCGTGAAGATGGTTAAGTAATTAGGTATATTCTGACAGTTGCGCGAGAGGTGAAATTGACTCTTCCGTATATTGTTAGATGGTTGGTTTCGTGAATTTAATGGTGTGAGTTGTTAGTTAGTTTAGGGGAATAGGGTAAATACGAATGTTCCATAGACTGATGTATGTATAAGACACTTGTGTTGTTATATACGGTGTTTCAAGAAAATATATGGATAGTTTCAATATTAATGACATATCAAAAATTAAAGTCATTAAAATTGTATGATATATCTTGTATAATTGTGTGATTATATCTTGATATGTTAAGCTAAATTTTGTTTCATACTACCATTCTTTTTAACAATGTAAAAAATACTATATATGAAATACAGAAATTTCTATTTTCTCTCCTTTTTTGAACAGTATGAGTGACATAATGTAAAAATTGAGGATTCTACATATGTAGTTAAATTGTTACTTACATTCAGAAGTTATTGTATACTAAAGATGAGTAATTCTGTTCTAAAATGATTTAGGACACTCACCTGAAAAAGAAAAGAAACATTACAGATTAGTATGGCACTACATTCCTCTATTGTAATGTAAATAAGTGTAATCCTATAATGATATCTGATTTCAAAGTTAATATATAATTCTGAAAATTACATTAACCTAATTTGACATATATTTTCCTTTCAATAGACAAGTAGTAAAATACAAGATTTTTCAGAGAACAAATAAAAAGATATTCATAAATTCTACAATTTTGAATAATATATTTCATAGAATTTGTAGTGTCACTTTAAAGTGTATGTAAATACACCTCTAGATTCCTAAAAAAATACACTAAAAACAGGTGACAGTATTAAGATATCTTCTTAAATTTCAATAACAAAAATTAAAGGGTCAATATACACGACAGTACATGATTTCTAAAGATTACACAATGTCAAAAGTATACGATTGCCTGGCAATAAAATTGTATCGCTACCTTAACCGAGATTTCATAAATTTTGCTTCTTAGAAAGGGAAGATTTCATGAAATCCATCCGTACAAGGTGACCCGTACACGTTCAGAAAAATTCAGTGATCCACTTAGGTTCGTGATCCCCAGCGGTCAAAATGTAGGTTGAAACGCGGTTTCTTTCGACGATGCATTCGAAGATCAAAGGACGAGCATTGCTTCTATAATCCCTATCCCGGCAAGCAGTATCGAGTCCTGAATCGACTCTCCTCGAACGAGTACTTCTTATTCAATAATCCATTCATCCTCTGATCCGCAGCCGCAAGAACTAGACAGCACTCTCGTGCACTCTAATGACACTCGAGTGGATCAGATTCTATTTTGAAGCACACTCGGGAAATCTAATAAGAGATTATAGCAATAACCGCAAGAAACTCGCTCAAAATGAATAATTTACTCTAATTGGTAACTGCTGAATGTCGCGGAAATCGATTGAAATCGTGCGTTACGTGTTCATTAATTAAATGCTTGTTGAGATTATTAAATGTTATGATCAAACAGATCTTTCCAATTAAAATTTTATTTTGTAGAACTTTTATTAAGTAGAATATTTAATAACACAGAAATTATTCAATTATTTAATGTAATTTACAAAATACGTACATTCTGTTCTGGTTAAGGGAAAACAGACTGACTGAAAATCAAATCGTACATAGCAGTGATGTGTTTTTTCAATAAGCAATGTCTACAATCCCTAACGGGTCACTCAAAGCAATCTGACCAATAAATGCCTACAATTTTATTTTACATAGTTACTATTTTTATAATATTCGTTGTGTTATTTTTAAAATAATTCTCTTAATGGTGTGAAAGCACTGACTGTTGCTTTTATTTTTATTATCGATCCTGTTGGTCGTTCTTTTTCCTTTATTCTCTACTTTCTCAAGATTCTGTTATGCTATATTACACAGTATTTCTCTATTTGGCGATTATCTCTGCTCAGAGTGTTCAAGGAGAACACATAAATTATTTTCACTGCTGTTAAAAGTAGAGAAGAGTGAGCGAGGATAATTTATATGATTCTACATAGGATAACCCCTTGCCCTACTATATCGCGTCACATTTGTGACGTACATAGTCCGAATGTGATAAACCTGACTCGCATTTTCACTGCAATTGAATTTTGTATTCAATTCTAATTATGATCTGCATAATCAAGGGTCGCTGAAACGTGTCTAACATTTTAACTTCCTTTAGCTGCCTTAACGTTGTGGCACTAATTAGCCAGCGGTGACGCAACTGCATAGAAAGTTGTAGGTTAAAGGGTAAATAGCGATAATATATTTATTCAGATGTCCTACGTGTAATTGCAGAATTATCCTTATATCATAGTGACAATGATGTTCTGTTTAAATAAAGTACACTATATATTAATTTTTAAATAGTATTTGTCATAAATCAGTGCTTCACCCATTGACAGTTTATCCCGCGATAGTCACGAGCAAGATAAGGCGTTCAAACTGTTTAGTTTACTAAAGATATCTAAGTCTATGGCTAAATTTGCTTCCTCTGTTTTCTAAGATTATTCTAACTGAAGAAAAAGGAGATGTTTAGTTTTGTTTTCAGTATAAACTAGATATTTTTTGAAGCAGAATTCATAATTTTACCACACTGTGAAAGGGTTAATAATAATAAGAGAAATTCTATTGAGAAGAAAATAAGCTTAAGTGAATAGAATTTAAGAATAAAATAGCGAATAAAAGTACGGTAGTAAAATAACTAGAAATAATATATAAATTAATAAATAATAGAATTATATTGAATAAAGAAGAAGGCACGTTAACAGTGACGCAATATTGATAATTCGTTCGAAATCAATGGCGAAACGCTTCTTCTATTAAGTACACAAGAAGAGAAAGACCCTTCAATTGTCGAGTAGATTCTTGATTCGGCATCGGGCATTAAATGCAACCATTTTCAGGAAGAATTCATCGTTGAAGGCGCATAATTTCGAGCGGGGCTCCGTTTCGCTCATTATACCTTTGCATTGTTCATCTGCGGGAACAATTAAAGCGAACCATTCGATGGAAAAAATAGGTGAAACTACTTGTAAACGGCATTCTCGACGTTCAGTCAGGAAAACGAGAGAAAGAACAGAATAATAATAATGCCGAAAGAAGGGAAATAAATAAATTTATTTTAAACAGCGAGACAATGAGCTGCCAGGTTCGATGCAAAATATATAGAAATTATGAATGAATATATTTAGGCGAAGAGTCGTTTCAAAGTAGTTAACATCAGACTTGAATATCGTGAAACACACCCGTAATTAATTATTTCATTGGTTTTATAATTCAATCTATATTTAGTACATTGAATATAGAGTCAGTAATAGAGTTACAAATTTGATTTTATAAATAATTAAAAAGCAGGTGTAAAACGATTTTGTATAATTGTTTATTGATAACATGAAGTAATTGAAACAATTGAATCAAAGTTAAATTAAGAAGATATTTTGATTCATTTGTATTAATCCTTATTAAACGACTTATATTAATTTTTATTAGACAATTACAATTTAATTATATTAGTAGTATTAAATTTTTTCGTTAAATTACTGGCTTCCATACTGTAGAATTTTATTCTCTTCTTAATTTGTTATAGCAAACATAAAGTGATTATATTAATAATAATAAAATATTTCTCCTGAAAAGGGTTCGCTCGCCCCGCTTTCAGCGCCGCCTGGTGTGTACGCGTTCGTCGTCCTTCTTACTTTGCGCCATGTGCATTCTTTACATTGAATTAATCATTATATATATTCGTACTTATTATTAGTTCTTAAATACTCAAACCTGTGTTTTTTTAAAATAAATTTCTAATAATATGATTTACCAGTTTTTCTTATACCCAACATCTCTATTAACAATAAAAAAATTGTAACTGTATTATTAGCTGCTTCTAAATTGAATATAAAGTCGAAAAGTAGATAGTAAATGATAGAAAATACATTAAGACAAATAATCACTCTTTATTTCTATGAAAATTTATGTACATTTTAACCAAAACATCTGAACAGATTCCATAATTTGAAATACATAACCTAAAATCTGTTATGTTTACAGGTTTGGTTATGTTGGAGTTGAAAAATAGTATGCGTAGGTATAATTGGTTAGGTTAATTTCTGCACATCATTTATACATTATTAATTTTACCAACTGTTAATTTTTTAAATCAGAATCTGACCGTAGTTTCAAAGTATTTAAAAAAAGGAACAAGCAGATAACTGGAATAGTTATCGTGATCGTTAAAGCTCGTTTTAATGGTAGCCATCGGAAAGGCAAAAGTTTCGATTAGAATTTTAACGAACTCGCAGCGATTAAAATACCAGAGCTACAGGGAAAAATCGTTTGTACTTTTTAATCGTCCAAGCGTGGTTGAAACGGCGTGACTGAAATTTTTCATTACGCTACTAGCTATTTATTTCAAACCGTAATTCTTTGAATTATTTTTCATTATAG
This sequence comes from Megachile lagopoda, assembly GCA_036983795.1. Lineage (NCBI taxonomy): Eukaryota > Metazoa > Arthropoda > Insecta > Hymenoptera > Megachilidae > Megachile > Megachile lagopoda. Next base: position 2,344,639 of record CM072788.1, on the reverse strand, counting down.
TGATCGTACAACTGACGTACAATGTAATAACTAGTATAGTATAACAAGTTGAAAATAGAAGTTTACAATTAACTTCCTGAAATAGAAACGGAATCAACGAATAAGAGAGACGAAGTTTAATTTAAAGCTGCCTAAATTTAATTTTAAATTTAATACAAATTTAATTCTGAATTTAATACAAATTTAATTCTAAATTTAAATTAATTTTGAATTTAATTGAAAATTTTATTGTAAATCTAATTATAATTAATTCTAAATTTAATTAAAATTTAATCTAAATATATTTATAATTTAATCCAAATTATTTCTAAAGTTTAACTTAAATCTGTAATTTAAGTAATATTAATTGTCAGATCCATTAACAATTATGCAAGAATGATTGCAAACACACCTTAAGCCCAATCAGCCATGCGTATTCAGTAGTTCGTCCGGTTATTAATTCTCGAATGAGTAATTTAATCCGAAATAAATAATTCATGATTCATGTTGACATTAGCTCCATTTGAAACATTTGCAATTATCGAACGATGATAATCCGGATTTTATTGTATTTATCTTATTGTTCTTGTCATTGGGTATCGACAGATTTTAGCGTTATTAAGGCGCTGTTATTATTAAACGTTAATGAGCTACATTTCCAGAACAAAATAAATAAAATAAGTGAGATAAATGATCAATCTAATAATTTCATATCATTCAAAAATGTAGAGAAAATCAATAATAAATTAATAATACTAAACATAAATATATATTAAAAATTTGACTAAACATATATGAAGTTTGAAAAACTTGTTAGGATGAACCATGAACTATCCACTTAAAAATATGTATAACTTTCGTAAAATTATCTGAGAAATATATCATTAGTAATATACCTAACCTAAAAAATTTTCTGACATATACAAGGTACTGAAGTACAGTAATTAAATTCTAATTTTAAATCATAATAAGAGATTTAATTTAATTTACTTTATTTATTTTTTAACGATTACATACGCAGAATCAAAATAAACTCCATATTCATTCAGAATATATTTATAAACACGCGAAGAGGAGCAGAATAATGATGGGAACGTTATTAAAACAAAGAAACAAAGTGATTTTATGAATTATAAACTACATTAGTTTTAATTACTTTTCAGATAAATCACATTAATTTTAGCGTACATGAGTAATCGCAAGAGGATTATAAGTTGAATGGAATTAAATAAATATTCAACGAAAAAGGTGTTCGTTCTGTTTTCGTAGTGGAGATGAAACGATCGAAATATTAGTTTGACGATGCGTAAAAACGGATTTGAAATATTTTCGACACGTTTAAATCCGTTTTGATAGGAAAAAAAAAAACAAATAGAACGACTATTATTCTGTTTGCAGTACGACGTAATCCGGTAATGGTTAGTAGTTTTTTCGGTATTAGCCGGTAAAAAGCAAGAGTCCAGTAAACGTCCGTATTATTCCAACCGCGGTGTTTTCAACTTCGGTTCGAAGTTTCCGGCTAAATAAATTCGAATACGTTCACCACGACCGAACGAACTGGATGAAACGAATTCGCAAACTATCTCCAAACTGTACCGGTCTCGATTAATTCTGACGATTCTGGATCTCCTAAACGTACAATGCCTTCGAGTATCGATTAAAAGTTTCGCAGTTTATTCGTAGACATGGATAATTTTTGAAAATATCCGAACTCTAAGAATGTCTGGGATTCATACAGAAAAACGTTTTGCTTTCTTTAAAATATCTTTATTCTACGACTTCTCTTTGTCGCCCGAGGCGAATACAAAAATGGTAATGTGTTTGCCCGTACCTTTCCGACTATTTTATGGAAAACGAATTTCCAGTCACTGAAAACACATCGAAACGTAGTACAAGTAATTATTCGATATAAGCAAGAATGTCGTGTACGATATAAGTGAAAAAGTTATCCTCACTACTGGGGAGAAAACTTCTCTAGACACCCGGAAGCTCGCTCGTCGAGAAATTGAACGTGATCCAGGTTAGGGTATATCCGTGATAACTTTTTTATCTTTGATTTTTTTGTTATGAAAGTTTTACCAATAGACTTTTCACATTTCTCTGATTGAAATAAGATCAAACACGATATAATTTTGACTATATTTACTAGTTTAATTCACAATAAAATTTTTTAACTCAGAGGAGGATAGCGAGTGAAAAAGAAAGAAACACTGCGATTATGGCAGTCGGCAAAGATCGAAAGTCTTTTCCATTGTTTTGAATGGCAATATATTGCAAACTTTCTTTATATACAGTCCTTTTATTATACAACTGTTACCAACATATTGGTGATATTTTCCTAATTTAAATAAGACCAAACACGCCGTAATTGGGTCATATTTATTTGCAATTACGTATTGGAGTAAAGTCCTCGATGCGTAACGTTTGAAATTACAAATAAATATGTGCCAAATTACGTTGTGTTTGGTCACATTTTAATCAGGAAAATGCCACAAATATGTTGGTAAAAGTTTCATTAAAAAAATCAGAAATAAAAAGGTTTTATTTTTGCATTAAGATTGTCCCACCAATATGTGGGAGTTATAACTATAATTGTAAATATAAATATAAAATCAAAATTTGATTGTGGTAGAAATATAAGTCAGGGTTGTATCACATTGTAAAATAACAACTTTCTAAATTTTAATTGAAAATTTGGAAATGTGGACTTAAAAAACTTACAAGTTTCAATTTGAGATATTTTGGAACTAAAGTTGTAAATCTATGAATGTGGACGTCTGTAAATTTACAAATTTGGTAATCTATAAATTTGGAAATTTGTCAATCTATGAATCTGGAAGTTTGTACATTTGTAAATTTATCAATTTATAAATCGGAAAGTTTGGAAATTTGTAAATTTGAATATCTGTAAATCTGGAAGTCTGTGAATTTGTAAATTTGTCAATCTACAAATCGAGAAGTATGTAAATTCATAAATTTGTACATCTATAAATCTGGAAGTCTGAAATTTATAAACTTTTTAACCGATAAAATTAAAAGTCTGTAAATTTGGCAATCTATAAATCTAGAAATTTGTGAATATGTAAATTTGACAATTTATAAATCTGGTAGCCCGATTTGCAAATTTATCAAACTATAAATCTGGAAGTCTGTGAATTTATAAATTTGCTAATCTATACATTAGAAAGTCAGTTTTGTATATCTATAAATCTGAAGGTCTGTCAATTTTTAAATTTATCAATCTGCAAATTCGAAAGGCTGTGATTTCATAAATTTGTCAATTTATAAATTGAGAAATCTGAAAATTTGTAAATCTATGAATTGAGAAATTTGAAAATTTGTAAATTTATCAATCTACAAATGTAAAAGTCTGTAAATCTGCAAACTTGTCAATTTATTAATCTAAAAGTGTGTAAATTAGTAAATCTGTCACCCTATAAATCTGAAAATCCATGAATTCAAAATGTCGTGCCACTGGAAATCAAAAAATGAAGTAATACAGAATTACCAAATTCTCAGATCGTAAACTTAAAACTATACAACTGCCAACTTATAAAATAAAAAACCTAAGAACCTAGTAATTTATTAAAATATCAAAACTCCAAAGATAATATTATCAAATCACAGAACTATCAATCTAAAAAAATGGTCAATTCCTAATTTCATTCCACTCTCACAACAAATTCACTCTCCATTCTCTGAAATCACCAAAAAAAGACCATCTTCACCGAAAGACAAACGAGCAAAAAGCACCTACCTTGTGTTTGGTACGATGTCGGTGATAATGGTTGGATCTGGGGTGCTCGACGACGACGTGCTCGGAGGTGGTGGTGGTCCCGGGGGTGGGGGTGTTCACCCTTGATGTTCGCGACTGATGACGAGAGGTCTGAGGTGGTTGTTGTTGACCCCTCTTCGGCGATTGTTGTTGTTGCTGTTCTCTGTGCACCTCGTGGCATCGACACACCGCTCCACCCCCGCCAGCCGCACCCCCGCCACCCCCGGCGAAGGAACCACCGCCGCTTAGAGCCGCCGCAGTCAGCTTGCTGGCGTAATAATACATAGCGCACATTTATCCGGCGAAAGCTTAACACCACGGCCTGCACGCCACCTCACTGCTGTCATCACTGACGTTAGCGATGACGCTCGACCCTGCTTAGCGCGTCGCTTTAAGTGTTTGACCTCTGCGAGGCGACTTAGCGCGAGCAAATAAGAATCCGCTCGAAATTTACTCAACTTCACCGACAAATTTCAGGTACTTCTATTTTACCTATCTTTTTTCTTTACTAATTGGTACGATTTATAACGTGATTTCTATGCAACGTCTTTCTTGATAGTATGGGACTTCAATGTTACTTGGAGGATTTAGATCTTCTATTATGATCGTCTTTGAGGTTGGTTTCTTTGTTGCTGTATCGCAGGTACACTGAGCTTCAGGAAGGCACTGTTTCTTGTTTTATGGTTCTTCAATCCATGGATGATGCGGTGAACGGCTCTGATATGCTGATCTAGGAAATGGTGGATTTGTTTGAACTTGAAATTCTGGAGTTGAGGCGGTGAGCAGTGGCAGAAATATTCTTGTCGTTCATACGGTACAGTTTTTTGGAAGTTGAAGTTCAAAGTTTTCTTAAATTTGAGGGTGTATTTTTTAATTTAGGATGTATGTGATTTTTAGACAGAATGTGCGATGTGGAACGGTTTGAATAAATAATCACATACGGGAGCTACTTCTGATTCTTATTGTCAATGTCACCATTTTGAGCAGTGTTCTAAAGATCTCGGGAAGAGTTAGGTTAGATTACAAATAGGTTATATTGATATTTTGTAGTATTGATAGTATAGTATTTCAGTATTTTTATCTTATATATTATAATATTAAATTATGCAAAATTTGTACACCAATGTAGCACTCATTTAACGTAACAAATATTTATTTTTGTACTGCACATTGTGTGATGTTCATGTATTACAGAATATTTACATGTAACATTTGTATTAAGCAATATATTCAATAAAATAACTATAAGTATTTCATATGACATTCGTATAAGAAACAATATTTATTTAATGTAGTATTATGTGTTCTATAAGAATATTATACTAACTATTATATTGTAACAGTTATTTATAATTAGTAACTGTATTTGAAAAATAGTAATACATTATAATAAATATTATTATTAATTTTTAAAACATCTTTGATGAAGTATATCTTTGGAACAGATAGAATATATTAAACATTTTTCTGGAGGTTTATCTTTAGAACGGTCATAAAATTTATGATATAGCGTAAATTACGAAAACGTGAATGAGATATAAACTTTCATTAAGAATTTTCATTATCAACAGGAAAAGGTATTAATCTTCTTCAGGAATGAAAGTCTCGTAAGTTAGTTTCATGATAACGATGAATAATGAAAATCACTGACCTAATTTCAAAATTAATATAAACAAACCGTCACTTCGTAGTATTTTCAACCAATACTAAATTATAATAATAAAATATTTTGAATTACAAAGTTTCTGTAGACGATTTCTTATTAAGTGAATAACTAGATATAATAATTTAATAATGCATATTTCTCCTCATAATACTATTTAGTTGAAAAATTCTCTTATAAAATTGGTACAATAAAATAAAAATATTCTGTATAGAATTTTAGCTTTTCTGGATATCTCTTGAGAATATGGCGAAGAAATAAATAAAGTAATATCCGTTATCGGAAACAGATTGAAAGGAGGACAAAACACACTTGTATCTCACAGCCCTTTCAAGAATTTACGCAAGCCGTTATTTTAAACTCGACTTGTCGATAAATCAATCTTGGAAGTCAATTTAAGCTACACAGCTAATAAAATATGTAGATAAAATTCAATGAAAAGGAAAGCGACGATTTCACATGTGTACCGTACACGACCAAATTGTTCATCTGATTATTGACAGTGGCAAGCACGATGAAGCGTTACTAACATGAACTTTGAATTCAAGAATAATTTAAACCATTTCCGAAATACTCGGATCGCGTCGACCGCAATGCTACAGTATAACGTGAATTGACGTTGAAGTTACTGTTGGACGTCGAATGACAGAGACGGAACCTAATTATACAGCAACCATAAAATGTAGGGCGATACAGCTGAAATATGTCCACGGAATATTTTAGTAGTTAATCAATATTCATGTATATTCAGTAAAATCGAGGGAAATGGATTACCAACATCGAGAATTAAATTTGGAGATCCAGTTAGTAATATAACTAAAAGAAGTATAATTAAGATAAAGTAAATGAAATTAAAATAAAATAAATAAAATCCAAATAAAGTAAATAAATAATAACACTAGTAAAGATATATTGTAATAATAAATTTAAGGATAGTTAACTCTTTCGTTAAAAAAATTTGATTAATAAAATTGTGTAACGATTATAAAACAAATTTTTCTGTCACAATAGAAATATTTTGTATTACCTAAAAAACATAAAATTTCGAATACAATAAAATACATAATGCTAATACGACATTTCTAATTTACAGTACGTTCGTAACAGCTAATGCTAATTAGTCACTTATCTTAATTTGACGTACATTTCAATTTAAAATTAATTTTAGTAAATCTTCCTCAATCTCAAAGTAAGACAATCTTCTACAAAATTACAGATTCAAAATCTCAACTTGTAATCCAATCTTTCTCAAAATTATTAAAATCGTTAGCATTTTATTTAATGAAGTGTACAGTAAATACAAGAATGTTAATTGTCTTTCTTCAAATTCTATTAATCGTATTATAACGATAAAGCTAAACGTCCGTAGTATAAAGTACTGATTAAAAGCAGTTCGTTTTGAATCTGTTGTGAATCACGTATTGAATCACTTTGTGAATCAGCCTATACTTCAATATCATGCAACAACATGTACGATGGAGTTTCAACACGAAATCGGCGGTAACGAGTTTGTGATGGTAAATGTCAGAAGTGAATGTGGTCGACATGAAATTATAAATACGAGCATGCGGCTTTTGCCAACATTATAAAATGTTGTCGGAACGAGAAAATGTTCGGCAAATCACAGAAAAGTTGGATAAACATGATGCTGAGTTTCAAACGGAGAGTGAACATAATCATAATCGTACGTAATATTTTAGAAAATGGTGGCTGGTATTTGCCAGATGAATTCCGTATTGATTTACAACCAACAGAAGACAGATCATTCGATAGCTGACAGTTTGATGGCTTTGAAATTTCAGAACAAAACGTCGATACACGATTTTTTGAATATAAATGTGTGCTACGTTGAACACGTTGCTTGATATTTTATTTTGTTTCCTAAACTGACTTTTCCATCGTTTGTCATTACTTCAAAAATATTGAAACGTTGTTCCTGTTACGTAATTCCTGCGTTAAAAAAGATTTATCAATATTTTACTGTTTATTCCCGGGGAATATGTAAAATACTCTTTCTGTCCGAGCAAAGTTTTATGATAAAATGCAAAGATTATTTCATTCAAATTGTTGGAAATGAAAAAGTTAATATTGAACGTTATAAAATATTAATAACAATTTCATGTGACAGCAGCTCTGAATAACGCTTTTCTCAATACTTTACAATTGATGCCGTTAACATTCAATTTTTTACTGTTAGCTGAACAAAATTTGTTAATGGAAAATAAATTTATCATCAGGTTATGACTTAAATATTTGTAAAATCATTATTTCACCTTGTTAATTATTTCAGCAAATATATTTAAGCCTGTATTCATTTATTAAAAATCACATGAACTTAAAATATGGATGCGTTATAAGCATTTTACTAAAAAAAGAAAATAAAAAGTAGATGCAATAAAAGGGAAGTAAAAGTGTACATAAAATAAAAAGACAATAAAAGGGAAATATGAAAAGTTTCATCGAATACATTTAGAGAGAACAAAATTCCTAAAAGTAGCTTAATTTTGTTTCTGCCGAAGTAAAATTCGTATAACTAAGATAGACTTGGATATCGATCGAACAAGGACTGTTTACAACAAAAATGTCGGGTACACATTTTCTACTTATAAAACACGCATCGACTAGCGGCGCAGTTCACTGTTAAAATCCTCGTAAATCTTCTTCTCCATAAAAGTCGAATAAACTGCGAGAGCACAAAGCGGCAAGCATTAAAACGTCCCTGCAAATTCAAGCGATGGTCTACGACCCTCTCGTAACTGTTATAAGGGATAGTCGAAGGACTGAAAAAATATTCTCCCTCAAGGGTGTTTGCAAACTTCAGTGACAATTAGAGACGCGGAAGTGAACTTTATATTGTGCTAACGTTGCACAAATTGAGTGAAATATGCAGCAGAATTTTATAATAATATTTAGGTACGAAGTGCTTTTTAATTTGAAATGCTTTCAAAGCAACGAACTGAGTTTAAAAATGTAAGTTGATAATTGGTACATTACTAATTGGATGCTACTGTAAATCTTGACGACAGGATGAAATTAAAGGGACGAAATAAAAATTGAAGAAGTAAATGATGTGAAAAGTTAATATTAAGAAATAAGTATGTAGAAGATAGTATAAGTATAGTTAAAATTAATTTGTAATTTGAAAAGTACTAAATTATTATAATGAATATGAATGTTGTTTTAATTGTCGCAGTTAATTATAAAGTGGAATACTATCATGTAAAAGATATAAGTATAGCAAACATTATTTACAATGATAGATATTGCAGATTAAATATTGATATGTATTAAATGTACAAGATATTGAAAATCAAACCATACAAAATGAATGAAATATTAGAAATCGAAACGTACATTTTGTACAAGATATTGACAACTAGAACATATGAAATATGAAAAATATTTCATATCAAAACGTACAAAATGTAGAAAATGTTGAAAATCAGAACGTATAAAATGTGAAAAATATTAGTATTAAAACATACAGAATGTACAAAATATTGAAAATCAATACATACAAAATATTTGAAATCAAAACGTATAAAATGTACGAAATAAAAAACTAAGTACATGAAAATAATAAAATTTAAATCGTGGAGATTACTAAACCGAAGAAAATGAATTTATAAAAGACTTGACCATGTGTCACCAGACAATGTTACAATATAAAATAACACTTTCAGACAGACACAAATAGAACGGAACAATTGATTGATCAAATCATTCAAACCATTCAGCGAATAAATGAAAAAAGTCTCTAAAGAATGATTGAAAGCGTTTGAATGAAATAGATGATATCAATATTGTAACAAACGTGTAGTCTTTCATCAAATATCATGAAATTCAAAAAACAGAGAGCGTTAACAAAAGTTTCACAATGTTCAATCGAAAAACAAATAAAAAAGCACTTTTAAAAAATTGATGATGGAAAGCCCTGAGAGAAATTTCACAGCATTCAATCGAAAAAAAAAAAATAACAAATAAAAAGAATTTTTTGATAAAATTTATGATTAAACGAATTTACACATACAATTCACACTGTTTAGTGTACTTTCATAAAAATATTTTTACCTTTTTAATACTGTATCGTAGAAGCGTATATTATCTTTTACATATACTTTTTTGTTACAGATATACAAGAAAGTGTAAAGATGGCTTAAATTTAACACACAAATTAAGTCACGAACTGTTAGAAAACACAACTATTATTTAAAATCTTAACCGTTCGAGCCGATCACAGTTATCAACGATAGTAAATTACACATGTTTCATATAAGTGCCTTCACACAAACCTGTAGGCATAGATGTCTTTACACAGATCTTCAAACGACTTACAAAAGAATTTTTAATTTTTTGAACCAGTGCATCTTACATGAAATTTCAATAATTAGTGACTGATTATGCAGACATAAGGCGTATGGAGAAAGCAGAAGGATTAGTTATTTCCGCGAAGCAAGAACAGAGCGTTCGTTGTACGCTAATTTCATGGTAATTAATAGTAACCCCTCGATAATTCGATGAACCCTCAAACTCCCTCGGAGAGGGTTGGCCAACCCTTGTATCCTCTCAAGGCTATCCAACAAAGCCACACCGTTGCACCGATACTGAACTCTGTATCGTTGGTCGCTTTGATCTTCCAGACTCCCCTGATAAACGTAGCTTATGCTTAACTTACAATTTAACACGGAACATTTTAATTGCTTGCATAGAACGTAGAACCCGTTCTATAATTACGGGTAATATTAAATAGTTTGGAATTTTTCAAAAATTTTATATTAGGTAGGAATACAATTACCTTCTTTAAATACGTACTATTTAAAAATAAGTAATCAAGATTTTTCCAGCGATTATTTATTCATGTTTAAATAATATTAATCAGAGGAATGTATTTTTAGACATGATTAGTAATTTCATGGAGGAATATTAAGATACCTATGTAGTAATTTTAATTCAATTTTAGAAATCTTGAAATTCAAAGAATGTAATTTTTAAATTTTCAAGACTCCAAATTGCGGAATTCTCGAGTTTGTAACCCTACTTTTTCAGTTACAGAAGTTCTAAGTTCACAAATTTCCAAATTCCTAAATTCCTAAATTCCTGATTTCCTGAATTCCTAAATTCCTGAATTCCTAAATTCCTGATTTCCTGAATTCCTGAATTCCTAAATTCCTAAATTCCTGAATTCCTGAATTCCTAAATTCCTGAATTCCTAAATTCCTAAATTCCTAAATTCCTAAATTCCTAAATGCCTAAATGCCTAAATCTAAAATGTTCAAATTTCCAATTTTCTAATCGTTCAAATTTTCAAATCACGAAATCCCAAAATCCCGAAATCTCCAAATCTCTAAATACCAAAATCCCAAAATTTCCAAATTTCTAGATCCCAAAATTTCCAAATTTCTAGATCCTCAAATCGACAAATTTTCAAATTCCCAAATTCCTCATATTTCAATTTCACAATTTCTAAACTGCCAAACATCCAAATACTCCAAACATCTAAATCTACAAACTCGTGCTAAATATTTTCACCAAAAAACTGTTCGACTAATTCAATATATCTCCAATTGCAATAATTCTTCGTTCGTACACTCCGACAATGGCAATATAACGAGAGCCTACTATAATTCTATCGAGTGGTATACATGTATACGATGCTCGTAACGAGCCAATGAATAAATTATATTGTCACAGGGGGCGTCGCTCGTATTTCCATGAATGCCAAACCACGAGATATGCAGTATAACAACGTGGTCCCGAAGGATGTGGAGGAGCCAGGTAATAATATCTTTTCGCGTGTCAATCGCACACGAGAGCTATTAGTCATGAGTTATTGCTTCAGTCGAGGGAACGTTCAACTTCTGGCAGCCGATCGCAGATGCAATTAATTATTCGGCTGCTCGAGTGGCGAGCAGATGATGGAAATTTACACGAATTATCTCGGGATCGTGATATAAGCGACACAAAGAACATAAATTTGCATTTTGCACACAACGTTAATCGTATTAATCGCTGAACGATACGCCCCGGGGAACCAGATTAAGCAAGTCACAGTTTTAACTGTAATACTCTGTGACGAGCATTTATTTGTTCAAGGATTATTATAAGCCACTTGTTATTCAACTGAACAAGGCCCGAGTTAATGCAACGAATAGCGTACGTTTCGTTGAAATGGATTTATTTATCACGTTTTAATGATTTATCGATAAAGTGGCGTCGGAAAGTTCGTTATTGCTCGTTGAATGCAATCAGCAATTGTATTCTGTAATTTCTTTATACTGTAGATTGAAAGTCATTTTATAAAAACGTGCAGTAGATTGAAAATTCCGTTCGGTTATTTCCGTGATTTTTATCGGTGAGAAAAATGATATGTTGTTTAACACTGATTGAGCAATTTTTCAAACTGTGCAGATTGATATTTGGTTTACTTTCGGGTCTCAAAGTAAATGAAAATTAAACTGTGTATAACGTAACAAGCTTTAAAATATACAAAATGGTAACGAATAAGATACATAAGATTTTACTAAAACAGAACATAGCATAGTACATTATGTATATTTACATAAACAGAGTATAACTTTAATAAAATAAATATGAATGTAGTAAGATTTGGTCAAAATAAACAGTTTGATGAATATTTCTTTAAAATGACGAACTTCAATTTTGATAAATAAAAATCGAAACGAATTGATTTTATTTGTTAAATGTGGAGAATGGGCACAAATGATTAATAAAATGAATTCGTAATGTTGGAGCTGTAATGATGTGAAGCGAATCATCATCAAAGGGTCTATCCTTGTTTCAGTAGATGTTAGACAATCACGAGGAACACGGAGATTCTCTCTAGAGACACGTTCTGCACGATACCATTACAAGATAATGCTAATATGTTATCAGGTGTTGTGATTATATACAAGTGGGCCTATTTAGATGCCACACCGTAATCGATAAGGCGAATCGAGGAACAAACTGAAACTAATTTAATCTCTTTCATTCAGTTACTGTTAGATTCAGCTACTTCAATCACTGTTTCATTCGATTGCTAATTTATCGTTTTATCTTGAATAAATCGCTAATGCGATTTTTTATTATATTGTTCATGTAACTATGACATACTATAACTGACACAGTTGAATATCTTATACAGGGTGTCTTACAATTAGTGTAGGTCCCGGAAATGGGGGGTAGCTGACGTGATTCTGAACAAGATTTCCCATTGCAAAAATGGGTTTTGAAGCTTCAAACGTTTTTGAGTTATTAAGAAAAAACGAAGCTTGAAACCCCATTTTTGCAAAGGGAAATCTTGTTCAGAATCACGTCAGCTACACCCTACTTCCGAAACCTACATCCGTTGTGAGACACCCTGTACATTAACTGTCCTTGAATCATTCTGCATATTAACTGTCCTTGAATCATATACTTTATACGAATCATATTCTGATTTAATATACATGTATTTAAGTATGTAAAACATGTGTAACAATGTGCTTTCTCATTAATCTTTCTCATAATTTTAGTACTATCACATGATTCAATTAATGAATAATTAATTAACGAAACTCGTACAATTAATTTTGATACTAGAGTATTCGATGTTTATATAAAGACTCTTTAATCAGTGAATCTGAATGGAAAATGCAAATAATATTCGCAAAGTGACCGATTAAATTAGAAACGAGTGAAGACGAATATACGTAACTCAAATTCAAGGTGTCCATAAGTGAAAATGGAGATCGAAGGATTAGTCGATAAGTCACGACCGTTTTTATCGACCGGGTTTACAATTACAGATATGTGGTGATTAAATAGCGTGTTATACATATCCTATTTATTTTATTGTCTTAATGTCTTTAACCTTGTTATAATAAATATTGTCAAGACTATAAACCATGTGTTCTATTAATAAAGATCTTGATTAGTAGTTGATAATAAGATCGATAATAATGTCCTTATATATTGAAAAAACAATTGTTGTATAATGAAATTTCAGTTACATTTGTAATTGAACAATTGGACAGTGAAACTTCCATTGGTTAACTCGGTATTATAAAAATTGGATGTGTTGGAATTAAAAATCAGTTCATACTCTTGGACAAGGCACACATATCGTTCATTTTCGACGTGTCGAGCTAATTAGTAAAATTGAGCGTCCAGTCGGTCGGCATGTTTGCGATTGGACGGCCACAAATAGCCAGAGCATTCGGTGCACGCGCCACCATAAATACGGATATGGAGGCGACCGAATGGATAATTATGACCGCTTGCTCACTGTTTCGATAATTAATTGATGCTCTGATCGAGATCCACCGATAAACTCGGTTACAGCTCTCTATACGCATTTGGAACACGCGCGAAGGGATATTGTCAATCGTCGTTGACCGATTCGTTGGATCCTTAGAGAGAATTTACATTATTCCGCTCCTTTGTATATTACACAGTTCACTAAATAAGCAAACGTCTAGTAGGTTCGACCTACTTTATATTTGTGATTATGAATCATATCCATGATCATGAAATGTGTATCTGTAACAGAGTTACCCATATTAATGTTGTTGCGGCACACTCTTAAAATCGTAAAACCATCAAGTTTATCTTTATTTTTTGGAATATTCTTGAACAAAGAAACATTGCCTTTTGCAGCTGTTTATTACGGACAATTTGTATTTCCAAATTTTTCTATTTAACATATTTTGTCAAGACCCAGCAAACTTTATGGTTTTATTACTGTCGAACCATTAGGTGACGAGCGATGGCGTAGTTTTTTCCTCAGGTCAAACTTGACTTCAGTACGAACATCTTGTAAGGGCGGTTCTCATCCCCTTCTCTTAATATTTTTTTTAACCAATCCAATAGTTCATCTTAACCAAGTCGCTTGTTCAACCCAGCAGCATGTCGACCCCACTCCACATTTCAATTTTTGGCAAAAATATTCTTTTTAGACTATTCAGATTCTCTCGTTAGCTCTCAACGAGTTAAGTACAAAATTTTAGAGACCGTAGCTACGAAGTGTTCTTTTAAAGTGTTGGAAATGCAACTGCATGCCCCGTGCGCAGTTCGGGGAGATTCGGAGGCGTTCGTGGCGAGTCGGAAACCGATTCGCTTCTGTCCAAAACGTGTCCGTGCGTGGAATGCGACCGCGTGGTTAATAGCGTCGGAAAGTTTCCTCTGATCGGTCGTAATAACAACGAGAAGTGTAATAATATAACAACATAAAGTACAGCAAACCAACTTTCACTTATAAATAAATTGAACATATTTATCCTGAAACAGTTGTTAGTTCATTTTGTGTCTGAGTGGTGTCATTGATCCACACATTAAACTAGCTCGCGTTATCATTAAGTTGAACCGCTATAACACAACAGACGCTAATAAAGAAAGTTTACTATGAAAATATTACTAAATTATATATTTAATAGTCAAGTCTGGGAACCGAATATTCCGAACATGATTTTTCGGGTTTTTTTTTTACCACTGGCGGAAAATTGATATGTTTCTGCGGTCCCTGTTTATTTTATGTTATTTTGGTTAGGGGAAACATGAATAGTACATGTTTGACTTCCAAAAATGTGCAAAAGTGCGACTTCGCAATTCTAGTATTTTGAAGTCAAACAGTAATATTTTGTCATACTCTTTTTTTGAGAAATATTCTGTAGATTATACTTCAGAATTGCACAGAGCAGGATTTTGCAAATTCGCTTTAAAAACTTTTTAAAAGGTGTTTCCAAATGCTTTCGTTTGTTATGAAGTTTGTATTTCTAAATTAGACATTTAAAAATTCGTAAACTTGTATATGAAATAAATTTTGAAACATGTAGATTTGTAGATTTGTAAATTTATAAAGTCGAAATTTCAGAATTAAAAAATACGAAATTCAAAAGATTAAAAAATCAGAAAATCTGAAAGTTGAAAGACCAGAAAATTAGAACATCAGAAAATTGCGAAATTGGTATATCGGAAGAAATACCAAGAAATAGGAAAACCTCAAAATCATGAAATCAGACAACCAGAAAATTGGAAAATTGGAAAGACAGAAAAACGAAAAAATCGAAAATATAAAAAAAAAAAAATAGAAAAAATTGGAAAATCAGAAAATTGAAAATTTTCAAGTACAAAAAATCAGAGAATTAAAAAGTTGGAAAATTGGAAAGGTGGTAGATTCGAGAATAAGCAAATAATAAAATCATAAAATTAGAAAACCTTAACATTAAAAAATCAGGAAGCTTGAAAATACACAAACTCGAAAGGTTGAAAATCTAGTTTCACCACATTCTACGCTACGAAAGCAAATAATAATATTGCTATTCCGCAACGAAAAGTAACACGTCAGCACCGAAAAACCAAAAAGTGTAAACGTCATTTCGCATGTAGCTCACAAAAGCGCATTCGATTTACGATACAAACAAACGCAGCACCGTGTGATTGTCGTTTTCAGTTACGTCGCTGCAACTATATGTACGTGACTCGTTTGTTCATTGCAAAATCTGCCTTTTCTCTTTTTCCACTTTTATTTCTGTAAATAGAAAAGGAAAAGCAGCGAAGAAATCTGTCGACATGTTTGCAAATCAACTTACGCAGCTCAAATGTTTTGCAACCTTGAATCGGCTGTTAAATGATTCTTTAACAAAGTGCATTAAGCAAAGAATTTACACAAAGGATACCTGCCAGTTCATATCGATACGTTAACTTCGACGTTGTTCTCCAGAAAAAAACGCATATCGTTTATTCTGCTCGTCGAGTTTTATGAATAAAACAGCGAAACCGTAGCATTCAACAGAGGAATTTCATCGAGTCCATTTTGTCGGCATTGATTTTTAATGGCAATCGCTGTTTGCTCGTGTTTTTAACCTTTGTTTTGCGCTGTGTGTCACCGTGAAATGTACAAACAATTGAGTCTCGATGAAGTACGAGGGTCATTCCATTGCTAAATAACCAAATGGCTGTGTTATGAACATCGAATATGTAAGATAAGCGAGAGAACTGTGGAAATATGGGAATTTGGTAATTTAAAGCATGGAGAATTTAAGTATTTGAGAATGTGGAAATTTTAGGATCAGAAAATATAGACATTTAGATGTTTCAAGAATAGAGCTTCCGAAAACTTTTAAATTTGGAAATTAGAACTTTTTAAATATACGGACATGAGAATTTTAACAGTGTGAAAATATAGGAATTTGGGAATTTGATGATTTGATCATTTTAATTTTTGTTCCTGTAGTAATTTGTGAAGTTGAAATACTGGAAAAACTGGAAAATTGAAAAATTGAAGAATTGAAAATTTAGAAACTAATTTTATCTCCCACAACACATAATACTAAAGATTATTTTCAGTAAACCACGATATAAGTATGCAAAATTATTTAAACTTATTAACCTTGGTTTTCATCGAAACTCTTCCCTAAATCATCAAACACTAAAAGAAACAATTATACAATTTCTGTTTCAACACTCCATGAGGAGTCCTCGATTAAAAATTTTGGTGTTAACATAGTGAAATAAAAAGTCAAGTTGAATAGTTTTCCAAAATCGTTCAGCTATTCCAGACAAGATTAATTCGTAATTTCGTTTACGCAGTGCTGTTTACGAGCTAGACAGGAAACAGCTCGTCGAAAAGGGCACGGACGTAAAACGATGGTAAAACGAGCGAGAGTTGTGGGGGGTGTAACGGCGAATTGGGTGGTTATGGGGTGGCTAGAGTGGAAACAGAAGTGGGGAAAACGGACGATGGGAACTGGAACATCGTGTTACCTTTACGCAGCCTTTCGGTATTTTCACATCAAACGAAAATGCTATAACTTCGTTCTGTGGAGCGAGAATAACAAACGTGTTTCTTGTTCTTGACATTTAATACTTCGTACCAATTTTTTCGTTATTACTTTATTTTTATGAGCAAAGGTTCTATAAATTATTGTATCAAATAATGTATTATATTACATTTCATGTAATTTTATGTTTGACGTAGAAAAAATAATTAAGATAGAATATTGATTTAGTTTTATGAAGACCCATAAATCATTGTATCATAGGATATACATATTATATTATATTTTTTGCGGAATTTTATGTTTAGTGTAGAAAAAATAGCTGAGAATATTGATTTAGTTTTATGAAGACCCACGATATATTATGTTATATTACATTTTACGTTATTTTATGATCGATGCAGAAAAATGACTAAAATGGAATGTTTAATCAATTTTATAGACAAGGATTCTATAAACTATTATGTCAAATAATACATTATTTTATATTTCACATAATTTTATGTTAGACATAAAATAATTAAGACAGAATATTAGTTTATTGTTTTGTACAAAAATCCATGAACATTATTTTATTTAACCATAGATTTGAAGTGTTAACATTTCAACCTCTAAGCTTGCGAAATAGCACCAGCCTTTAATTACACAAAATTTAATAAAAACCAGAAACAGGTAACTGCGATACGTTTCCTTGTCGCCATCCCTTGTTAACACTACATATAAATAGTAATTGCAACACTTAAATAGGAACAAGAAGAGCATACAAGGATTCACATCCCCTAAACAATTGTGGCAGAGAATCATTTCCACCCTGTCGACATCAACCAGCCGCAACTCCTTTGAAAAGCCAAGCAAGCAGCGACGGAGCAGTTCAGCGACAAAAAGGGGGTTGGAAGGAGTAATCACGGAGGGTTGGTGAAACAAGCGTGACGATGTTCCCGGTGTCACAATGTCGGTATAGATCGAAAAATCGAGGAATAAGGGTGAACGAATGTGAGGGAGGGGGTGGAAAAAGCGACCTTTGGCACGCAGGTGTGCGAATCGACTGATCGCGGTGGGGGACGAAGTTTCATTTAGGTCGCGACGAGTACCGGGAATGAGAACTGTAGAGGGTGGAGCACCCCTGTAGAGGGTGTATTTGAGTGCAGTGCACTCGAAACGGCGTACAGGGTAACACACTGCTCTTATTCCCATCGCAGGTCGTCCGTAATTTTTCGCGATTCCTCCTTTGCTCCCTGTCCCGCTTTTACAACCCCAACCCACCCCCAGCGCACCCCTCGTGGCCGCTTTATGCGGCCGGCTTTTTTTCCCTCGAACGAGCTGGCTGGCTTCGTTTCGTGCCTCGTGAACGAGAAAATGTAAACGGAATCGCGGATTAACCTCATTAGCGATTGTGGCGGTGCACGTTCATCAGCTGGATTTCCAGCTGGAATTCTCGATTGGCGGCTGTTTCAAACCACCGAACCATCGCCGCGATGACCTTCTGCCCTATTTTGTTTCTACACAGGGTGTTCAGGAAGTAACGTTACACGCTTGATGTTGCTTCAGATGGTACTCCGTCATCAACTGTTCCTCGACAACTCCACCTAACCGTACCTTTATCGCTATTAGTAACCCTACTTTTATCGCAACCATTCATTGCATTATTCATACTTATAAATTTATGCACCGTCCACTACGAATAACCACGTAAACATTCCATCCATGGGATATAAAGCGTAAAATTTACTATACAGGATGTTTAGAAAGGTTGGGACCAATAATATACTACGTATTACTAACAATAAGGTTAAATAGTTGAAAAAGGTTCATGTAAACTTATGCCTAAACATGTTTTATTGGAAGGATATGATTCATAGAGTTACGAGCAAAATTCGTGTTAAAATTTATTATATAGAATTATGTACGTATTCTAATTATTATTATAACTATTATTTTTAAGAGTTATTAAAAGAGTTCGATAAACACTAATTTGGCGAATGTACGCCTGCATTCTTGCAGAAAGAGGAATTTTCGAACATTTTTTTATAACTTCCACAAAAAATCATAAATATCTTCAAAAGCATATATTTTCGGGCATAAAATATAAACTTGTTTGATCTATTTGACCACTGTAAGTTTGGCCCTAACCTTTGTGGACATCCTGTATATAATTCAATGTTTACACGGATTATAGCATCTGAAACACAATAATTGATACTAATTGATAATAATTGATACTGGTCATATTCGATTGAGCAAAGAAAATATAGAATCATGTGAATTAAAAACATAGTTACGTTAATAGATATGGTTTGTATCCTGTCATTTTTTTGCATGAATTGCCACATACATAATAAAACAGAACAGGTTATAAATTTTATAGAAATACCTTATAACTTCATGTGTATAAACAATTTGGATTATTTATTTGGTGTTGTTGTGCATGTTTATATATTTTCATACAAATGTTTTGCTTTAAATAATCGTCGACAATTAATTACTGAGATATCACAGTCCAAAGTTCGTTACTACATTACATCGCATTCTATATCATACGACCGTTTAATTTAGTATAAAAACTTCAAAAAGTGTTTTTAGGTTTCTACAATTTCCAATAACGAAATTGAACGGGGATTTCCAATATTCATCACAGACATTTCTTTTTCGGGAAGATTAATTGTAAATATCAACAACCACAAATCACATGAAATTTCTATCTGAAATGTTTCATATATCTATAAAAATCTGAAAATTCGGAAACATGAAAACATGAATATTTGGAAACTTCAAGATCTGGAAAACTGAGAATCTGAAAATCTGAAAATTTGAAAATCTGAAAATTTAAAAATCAAAAAGCCTGGTAATTTAAAGATCTGAGAACTGAAAGACTTGGAAACTTGAAAATGTGAAAACTTGAAAACCTGAAAATCTGAAAATTTGGAAACCTAAAAATTTAGAAATAAAAAATCTGGTAACTTAAAGATCTGAAAATTTGAAGACTTGGAAAATGTGAACTTGGAAGACTTGGAAAACTTGAAAATGTGAAAATTGGAAAATCTGAAAATTTGAAAATCTAAATGTGATAATCTACTACTTTAAAGATCCAAAAACTTGAAAACCTGAAAATCTGAAAATTTGGAAACTCGAGAATTTGATAATACTGCACCATATTACAATTTTCACAGAAGCATCAAACGGATCAATAACCATTAAATTAGAATTTTTTGCAGAAGTTGAATCAAATATGATATATTCGTCAAATGAATGGTTTACCCATTTATAGAGAAAACAGGCAACTTGAAAGTGGAGTGGGAGGCAAGGAAATGTCGGATCTGTTTAAGCAGCTCGTTAAGTTTCGACCAACTTCGCGATGGCTGCTCAGTTTCGCAATTTCGCGGTCATTATGTTTGCAACGTTCTCCTCTTATTCGTAATCCTGTCTATCACGGAAGCTTGTTTATCGCCTCGCGAATTTGCTTAATGTGGAACTCGAGTGCCATTCATTTCCAAGCCTGAAAATGCGAACTTCCATTGGCTGGCTGAAATATGGCCACGAACAGAGTACGAAAACCTGATTTCAGCGAAATTTTTGTGCAAAAAAGATTAAACTGAGATTAGCCCATTTTGTTACTCACTATAGATAATTAAAAATCTCTTTAATCGTCTGAACTGCATAATTTCTAATGCTTTCAATGCCGCAAATTTCAGTAAACAAAAAATAGCTATAAACTTTTCTCGCAAGAAATGAAAAATTATTCACTCTCGCAAGAAATTAAAAATTGTTCATTGAAATAGGTAGGAGAAATTATAGAATAACATTCTATAATTACAGAAATTAAAAATTTGATAGAACAAAATGTGATATTAAGTTAATAGTTAATGTCGCAATGTTTGCAATTTTTTCTTGTAAAATTATTTACCGAAATTCAACAAATACCTTTTAATATAAGCTATTATAGATGATAACAATTTGGTCAAGCACTCCGCGTAAAAATTTGAATGATTTTGTATTGTTTAAATTATATGAAAGAAAAAATTGAGGTACTGATCCAATAATTAGAATTTATCGATGAAGGAGAAGTAGTATCATATTAACCCTTATCGGTCGTAAGTCACCTCTCACGTGACAACGCTACTTTGGCGCTGCGGTCGCACGTCACGTGGGAGGTGACAATGATGGAACCTGTCGAAATTCTAATTTTCGAGAAGGTGAAACTGTGCGATATGGAACGCCATTAACAACAGACAATAAGGATCGATTAGGTGGAAAACTACATATCTTGCAACTTAACTCTAAAGGAAAACATAACGATTGCTTAGTATGTTCTAATCGTAAGTTGCCTGGAGGAAGAAAAGCAACACAATGCTTCTGTGAAACGTGTCACAGAAAACCATTCCATCATGTTGGAGATTATTTAAACAAATATCATACATTAAAAACTTATAAATAATTATTTGAAACTCATATATTTGTAATATACCTTCAAAACAAAAATGTTATTCTTATAATACTGAAGATTTTTTGCATATTTATCGAAACCAGTTACAACCTACTGAGAATCAGGTATAAAAAATTAGCGAACGATTAGGATTAAAACGAGTATTTTGTTTCGTGTGATATATGTATTTTGTGTGGATGATCGAAAATGATTTGTAACAGTCGAAATAAAGTTGATGGATGGGATAAGTTAGAAGGGTGAGCCACAAGTAGTGCACGAAACTTCAATATTAACTGAGACAACCGTTCTCTGTTTGTTCTCGACACCCTTTCCTTCACTCCTGGGACTTCAACCTCTCTTCGTATTATCTCTGAATCCCCGGCAAGATTTTTCCTCCGTCTTATCCAATAATCGGAAATCGCTGCACAATGTGCTCACCCTCAAACTCCATCTTTCCTCCAGTTATCTTCCAATGGATTTGCAGTAACCAATCTAAGATGTTCCCGCGAATCAGATATCGACCAACTCAATGAAGACGGTAATTAAGTGGACTAACCCGCATAACCTTGCGGGGTTTAACATTTAGGGAATGAAAATGGACAAGAAATTTAAATTAAGTTCACTATTATGGAATTGAGGAATTTTAATTTTAATGCCTTGGGAATTCCAATGTTATCAAACTTTTTAGCTATTCATTTCTTACATTTTCAAAATTCTATGTCTTTTTAATTTTTTGAACTTTTAAATTCCTGGATTTTCAAGTATCTAAGTTTTCAAATTTTTGAATTTTCAAATTCCGAAGCATCCAAATTTCCCAACTTTCAAATTTCTGAGTTTTCAAATTTCTGAATGTACAAATCTGTAAGCATCCAAACTCCTAAATTCCTAAATCCCAAGTCCCACAATATTCAACAATTCACAGATCTCTAAATGCCAACATGTACACATTCCTAAGTCTCCACATTCCCAAATCTCAAAATCACCAGGTCACCAAGCCTCAAATACCTTAATTCCTAAATCCCTAATCCATAAATCCATACATCTTTGAATCCTTAATGATATGAATATCTGAATTTATAAATCTCTAAATATGTAAATCCCTAAATTCTTCAGTCCTTAAATTCCCAAATTCCTGTATTAAAAAATTCCTAAATTTCTAAATCTTCCAATCCCTAAATCCTTGTATCCTCATATAAATCAGCATATCCCTAAATCACCATATCCTTAAATTCCTATATGCCTAAATTTCTTACGTTTCTAAATCCCAACATCCCTAACTCCCCATATTCATAAATCAGCATATCGCTAAGTCACCATATCCTTGAATTCTCATATGTCAAAATCTCTTACATCCCTAAATTATCTGATCCCTAAATCTGTAAAACCCCAAGTTAATACATCCCCGAAATCTTCCTAAATCACCAACCTATAAATCCTTAAAACGTAAGCGTCTTTAACAAAATGGAAACGTATCCTGCTTAGTGAATTCAATCTCAGTGATGAAAAGATTAAACCTTCATCGACCGACGAAAAATCGTTCTTTATACGATCATGAACGCAGATGTGCACGTGTAATGCGCACGTGTAATGTACAGGAACAGGACGAGCAACGTCTGAAGGACGATTAAACAGAATCTCGATGCACGACACGAACAGATTCATCCCAGACTCTCTTCAACCTCGTCCGTCCTTCTTCAAGGCTAACATAAGCTTCTGTGCTTGGCGTCTACCCGTTTAAACGGATGCTTCTTCCTGTTGCTGTACACCGGAAGTCTCGACGAGTTGCTTCGTCGAGATATAGTTGAGTTGGAGTTAACGTAATACCCGTATGCTTTAGAAATGCGTGAAATTTGCACGTAAAGCGTTTGGGAGCATTAAAGTGAACACGCGTGTTAGTATTTTCCACATTTTCAAATTCAATTAATTAGAATAAAATTAAATAGTATTTGAATCTTAAGTGTAATGTTAGTGTACCGTTGATTCAAATCATAAATTAAACAGATTTTTAAGATATTCAGTGAAATAATAGTTTGCATGAAGTAAAAGTAGTAATTTGATTTCTTGATTATATTATTACAAACAGTTATTTGAATTAGTTGAAATAATTTATACCATATTGAAATTTTGCATTTTTGTTGTATAAAATACATTAATTTATTAAATATCTCATATAACGTAAATAAATCAAATAATGGAGTTAACAAACTCAAGCAAGAAATAAATCAAATAAAAAAGAGAAATAAATATCTGAACAAAATAACCAAATAAATTAAATTAAATACTAAATACTCAAATACGTACACCACGAATTTCGTTAAGAACAAAGTACACAGTTTACTTATCTATATCTAAAATACATTAGTGGGTCTACAGACCAGATGCCTCACGCGAATTCGAATGTACGAGGCGAAGTCAAAAAGTAAAGGGACATTTGAGAAAAGGGGCATTTATTCTAATGACGGTCTGCTACATTCCAACGACTAACGCGGGAATAAGAGTTACACGTTGTATAGAAGTGTTGGCCACTTATTCAGTACTGAATACGAGCAGTGTTACCAAACTCTGAAAAGAGAAATTAAAAAAATCCCTTTACTTTTTGACTACTCCTCGTATATTTCAAATTTTGAATACCTACTGCACATATCGGTGGAGTACAAATGAGATGTAAAGATGTTAAAGTTGTTTCGAACGATTAAACGTGACTGAAACTATTGAAAACAATACCAAATTCGATTATTGTTCATTTTACGACGATCGGCGTCAATGACAATCAAGCATTGCCGTCAACAATGAGTTATAGGGTTTTTAATGTGGTATCAGTCGATTCTGTGTCAAAAATTATCGAAAACGATACCAAAACACGGTTTTTTATCGGTTCGACGGCGATTGACTTCGATGACGACAGGTTCCTGCCGTCAGATCGCCGCCAATATCTGTACAGCAAAAGGGTTCTTCAAGTCTTTGCGAGACTACCTAAATATCAAGTCAAAAGATCTATAATTGTAACCTGTAACGTGCAGACAAACACAAACGAGCAAGTGCAGATCGAGTTGGTCCAGGAGCGTTACTACGTTCGCCAAAAATTTCCATACGTGTTTAATTCATCACAACGAATGGTTAAATATTCCATCCGAATACTAAAGAATAATAGAAATATATAAGCAGCCGGACATCTACCAAATCCCTAGATACGTCCTTTAGATACAAAATCCCTACATACCAGAGGTCCACGACATTCATGTGGACGCTTGGTCCGCAGAAACGATTAAGCAGCCGGAAGAATTAGCTGAAGAATTAAACAGCAGACCGGCTCGTGGACCAGGGACGAGATATTTCGTTTCTCTCGAAAATCCAAGATCGCTGGCTCTCGAACGAGTTCGTATCTCGATTCGTAGGAAAATCCCAGTAGCACAGAACACGTACGCGAAACCCAGCATTTACGTGCTCCCGGTCGGTGGACGGGGAAAGAGAATAGAGGATCTAGGTAGGTATAATTCTGCAGGTTGTTCCGGCCCGACATAACTAACATCCCTCTCCGACTTGCTTGAATATAGGCGTTTGCACTGGGAAAGCCATTAGCGTCCAAAGCAGTTCACCCATCGCCCGTTTCCCGTTCCCCTTTTCGTGAATCCGTCTCTTTCTGCCTCCATCGCGGCCCTGAGACAACGTCTGGGAGCCCTTTGCATAACGAACAACCGCAATGTTTCCCGACATTTCGCCGATCTTAAAGTGAAATCCGTCATTGAATCGTTGGAAATTGCGATTCGCGATTTAAGAGACTCGGTTCGCGTCGTTTATTCAGTTGCATCGTTCTCTCTCGGAATTCAAGAGAATTGTTGAGTCGCGATTGCTTCATATTACAGTGAAGTATACCGGCGAAAAAGGTTAAGCGTTAAGACAAATTTAGACATGGAGACTTCAGAAATTCCGGAAATACAGATATTTTAGTATTATACATTCCGCAATTTACAAATCTTAATATATTTAAATTTTTGAACTTTCAAATTTAGAAATAACAGATCTAGCAATCTAGAATTATAAGGATATAATGACATAAGGATACAGGAATATAGGAATCTATGGATATAAGAATCTAGAGATATAGTTATGTAGGAATCTAGGCATATAGATATACAATAGGAACATAGGAATATAAAAATATAGAAATATAGTGGCATAGTGGTATAGCGATATATAGGGATGTAGGAATATAGAGATATAGAGATATGAAGACACAGGAATTTTTAAATTCTCAAATGTTCAAAATAAAAAAATTTCGAATTTGCTTATTTCATATTTACAAATTATGAAATTTAAACATTTCCAACTTTTCACATTTTTCAACTTAGAAAATTAGTAATTTCGAAATTTGAAAATTTAACAAGTTAGGAAAACGGAAAATTAGATATTTGCCAATTTATCAATTTGAAAATGTTGAAATACAGAGAATTTAAAATCCTCTGAACTCAAGAAATCCATATCCCTAGATGTCTATATCTTTACATTCATAGATCCCTGGATTCCTATATCCACATATCACTATATCTCCATACACGTTACATCCACACATCCCTTTAATATCTTTAAATCTCTAAATCGCTATGTAGTCTTAGAACCCCGAATTTATATACCCTTTGATCTCCATATTGCTTATATATTTTTATATTCCTAAATGTCTATATTCCTATATCCCTAGATTTCTGTATTCTTATGTGCGCCTATATGCACATATCACCACGCCCATATATCCGTAGTTTGCATTAAAACAGAATGTTTAAATTCAATATTTAAGAGCTTTGTATTATCAAATACTTGAAAATAATTTACAACATTATGAAAATCATTGCACAATTAATGGGATACAAATAAAATACAAAACGACAACTACTGCAATATAAAAAAGTAAAACCATGATCAAATTTTCCGCTTCTTCCCAAAACATTTTTGCGTTGAGACGGCAATAAATCCAAAAAAGATGGCGAAGCAAACAAAGAACAAACGCAAACAAAAGAGAAAAGAGAAATAAGCGGCAAATATGAATTACCGGAGTGTTACAAACAGCAACAATTTTGAACGGTCGCCGCGCAGGTCAGCACAAAGTACACGAACACGATCAAAAGAACCGTAGAAAACAGTGAAAATTTTGAAACATCGCGTGCAACAAGGTTTCGGTTGGCGCGAACCGCGAGATAGACGACGTTACGTTGACAAAAGCCGGTGAAACATGGCCGCAGAACGGTCGACGAGAAAATACACAGAAGAGACGGACGGTCGGCTGCTGGTGCAGCTGGAACTTTGAGGACAACAAATAATAGCGGCGGATACGGAGTCCTCGTGGCAGAATTGCGGGGCCAGCAATATGCCACGGGTGTGTAATGAAGTCTATCGGCGAGGGGGCCAGAGTCGCTGGACTTCCACTTCCGCTCCGGAACTACTCGACCAATGCTTCCAAACCGAAATCACGATGCTAGCTTGGCGTTTCCTCCGCCGCGTGTCGAGTTCACTGTTGCATCGTTTCCGTTCGTGGTGTAGAACCCGAAGATCGGTGCTCGAAGATCGTGCGATAATGCGCTATTATTTTGACACCGACGCTGCCAACGAAACTTAACGATACACCGTGAATTATGGCCAAAATCGTGTGTAAGGAATTACTTTTTAATTTTGGATATCAAGGGGAACTTAAAAGCTAAACTTTACTTTGAGGCACACAAAATTGTTGGAGGTCCTACCTATGTGTTTACCACATCTTTTTTTTTACCACGCCATTTCCTTTTCTTTGTCAATTTTCCTTTTTTGTCATCAGACCCTTCAAGAACCCATAAATTCCTAGTTTCAAAAACCCTCTTTCCTTCGATAACCGTAAACAGATGTTTTTCTCTCTTTAAATAAACAATATTATAGAATCATTTTGTCACTCGTAAACGTGGCCCAATTAAATTACAGATAGAAGTCAATGTGCAGTCATACTCCCATTTCAAATAAACTAAAAATGCTGAATCTTATATACGTAGATGTGCGCATGTAAATGAATAAATTCTATATGTAAATGTACGTATGTAACGCTGATATCTCATAAGTTATATTCATAACAAAATAGCAATGAATTTTCTGTTGTCTTGTATTGAAAGTAAATTATTTATAGTATATACTCATAAATATAATTATAGTATATACTTGTATTAAAAATTATTTAAAACGATATAGTATTGTGAATTTGAAATGTAGTTTAAATTTATTTAGTTACTTAAGTTATTTAAATTCAAAATGTAGTTATGCAACGAAGAGTTGAGAGAATAAATAATTCACCATTTACTTTCGTTATAATAATAACGAAAGAAGAATTGATATTGAGAGTATATAAATATTTTGCATAATTTAATTATCGCCTATTTAATTAACTTCCTCATTTCTTTTTAAACTGCAACATTTCCGTCTTTTATTTCTAGACACTCTTCATTAACCTCCATTACCTCTTTCGCATTCCCTTTTCTGCTCTTGTATTATCACTTAGAACCTGCTTTGTTGTGTGACACATTAATCAAGAAATTCTCAACCAATAACGTCTTTCCCGTTCTTTTACAGCTGCAATTAGTTCTTAATTATATTAAAAATTGGATACGTTTCTCTTTTTAATGGTAAAATTATAAATGATCAATGTATATTACGCGTAAATATATATTTTCAGAAAAGAGACAAATTTTATTAAGAGTTTGTCTAATAAAGTATAAATTAACCAGTGTCGTTAATTACTTCTACTTACTTATACCCACTAATTAGGTTATACCTACTTGCACCCATTATTTAAACTGCTTTTACTTAATTGCACCCATTAATTATATTGTATTAAACATCTTTGTAGTATTCTACAAGAATGTAGTGAATTTATTTAATAAAGTGATGAAAACATAAATATTGTAACACCGTACTGCCTGTGACTTTTATTCGTATGTTTATCAACGATTCTATTTTATCAGTATAAACGAATTCCGAGGGTTCATGATTATTTATGAAATATTCAACAGCAAATCAATATTCGAAGCTCGAACTCCTGTTTAACAAAATAGATTCTACGTAACTGAATATTCATAAAATAAGACAGGAGAACGAATGTTACTCTCGACATACAAAATTATTAACCATGTTGATGGATACTTAAAAAATCACTGGACTGCTGTTTTACAAACAAAAATATACTGAATAAAGTACTTATGCATATTCTGCCGACATGCAAAATAAATATCATTTAGAAATAGTGCACGCGTAAATATTAAATTGCAAGAGGAGAAATTTTTATATACGCATTTACGAATTTTTACAATCTTATACGCATTTAACTTAATTCAAAAGTAAAAGAAAATGGAAAGTATATAAAATTTAATTTAGAAACATATACATTCAATAATAAATCACTATAAAATTGCGTTGTAGAAATTTGATAAAATTTAAAAGTAAAAATGAAGTAAAAATACATATAAAATTTCATTTATAATGATACACATGTATAATAAATTTCTATAAAATTACACTGTACCAATTTGTCATAATTTCAAATCAAAGATGCAGTAAAAATCCCTAAAAGATTTGTCGTTTCTAAAAACAACATTGCATGTAGAAAGCACAGAACAAACAAAATATTTTAATAATAAAACGATGGCAATACATAATACATAAGAAACAGGTGAAGATTTATTATTTATACAATTTATATATTGTAGTTAAGGTATGCCATTCTTTACAAGTTAAATTTCGCGGTGCGGATTTCGTTGAAGAATGGCGAATGGTAATCGACTTACCCTTGTTGACTATTTCAGTACTTTGATTGAAGATTTTCTACACTGCATTGTGGAATTGTGTGATGTCATAATACATTTATATGCTTTATTGTGATATGAATGTACTATGATACGTTCTGTTATGATCAATGTGTTATACAGGGTGTCCACGCCTAAGTGTGACAGCGCGATATTTCATGAACTATTTATGACACGAAAAAGTGTTTATATGGAAATTGCAGGGTAAAAGGGGCTCTATGTTTTGGCCTAAACGAATTTTTTATAATGTTATTAATGTAAAAGATATGATGATGAAGTTTCGTTTTTTAAATGGAACTATATATTTTTTTTTCAATCACGCGATAGTGCTTTTCAAGACGAATTCATTAAGATTTAATGTATCTACCCGATTTTTAATAGTTTTCGAGATATAACGCTTAGAAATTTACTGATTTTCGGCAAAGACGTCACAATTTGAGTAGTAAGTCATAAAAACGATCTTATTGTTGCGGTAAGTGCCGCATGTTTGACTCTACCTGCCGAAACCGATAGCCGCGGGTCTACGATCGGAACGGCAAGTCCGAAGAGTAAGCAACGTGGAAAGAATTGTCCATCATCCTTAATGCGGAAAACTTAGACCGTAATGGACAATTCTTTCTACGTTGTTTACTCTTCGGACTTGCCGTTCCGACCGTAGACCTGCGGCTATCAGTTTCGGTAGGCAGAGTCAAAAATCCGGCACTTACCGCAACAATAAGACCGTTTTTATGACTTACTACTCAAATCGTGACGTCTCTGCTGAAAATCAGTAAATTTCTAAGCTTTATATCTCGAAAACTATTAAAAATCGGGTAAATACATAAAATCTTAATGAATTCGTCTCGAAAAGCACTATCGCATGATCGAAAAAAAAATATATAGTTCCATTTAAAAAACGAAACTTCACCATCATATCTTTTACATTAATAACATTATAAAAAATTCGTTTATGCCAAAACATAGAGCCCCTTTTACCCTGCAATTTCCATATAAACACTTTTTCGTATCATCAATAGTTCATGAAATATCGCGCTGTCACACTTAGGCGTGGACACCCTGTATGCTTTATTACGATATATTACTATGTTTTTGCATTAACAACGTTATTTTTGCAGGCAAATACAGGGTGTGGTCAATCGCAGCTGTCGGAATTACATCAGCAATTGCCAACGTCTTCCCATAGTGACCACGTTCGCAGAATTCAAGCTGTTCCGGGTCAGAACCGACTCTCCGATTAATTTCGACCAACGGCGTCGAAATAGCCTCACACCTCGATTAACCTAACCCAGTCGGTAATTGAAACATGAACTGCAACGCGATGAATCGTTGGTCTAGGAAACATTTACACGACCAGTGATTTTCAATAGCAAATCTGTACATGTATATTTCTCAAAATTCTGATTGATGAAAACCTTACAAGGGAACCCCGATGATTGATACACGCCGATTTTGACGAAACTTTGCACAATTGTTCATTAACCTTATCTGAGAATATAATCATAGTTCGTTGATGTCCGTTTTTTACTTTTAAAAGCTATCCTTTGCTCTGATACAGTCTATGTCACTAATTATAAATCGTGAATGATAGGAGATATTATAAAATGTTTGCAATAAAAGTTATACTATTTCTTTAAATCTACAAACCTATGTAATATGTTTTTGCAAAAATTAATTTCTTTATAAAAATTAAGTTGAGAAAAGATAATGAAAAACGATCAATGTTAATATTCACAATTAACTTCCCTTAAAATTTGTTCATTAAATATTATACTATATTTTAACTAACTATTCATTATTTAGATGTCCAAGAATAAAAATATTTTTATAAGAAAATTTGTAAATTTGAAATTGAAGAATGCATCAAAAAGATGTTAATATATCATAATTTTTGTGATATAAAATGTTCAAAAAATTTTGCAATTTAAAAAATTTGAAACGGTAAAATGTATACTGCTTCTTATTTACTTATTTTTAAAACTGAGTCATAACTTTTTAGTTTTGTCCAAATACCTGATTAGTTAAATGTGTATATTTAATTCCTACAATCATAATTTACTATATTGAATTTCTTAAGTGCATAAATTCAATATGGAGCCTAAATAATCATTCAGTTAAATGAATAGTAAATTCTGACAAAGTTAAATATTTATTCAAGTAACACAAATCAGAATATTCAAATAACATAGTGTTATCACACATTAACTTATTCAAAATATGTGTATGTATTTTTGAAATTATTTCATACAACGCACATTATAAAATGTATACTACAATAATATTTTAACTTTTAATTTAGTAAAACTTCAATCTTTAATAATTACAATGAAACTTTACGCACCAGTAGAGTGCACCATCTAGTTTTTACGCACCATCTAGTTTTTCAATTCGCTAAAATTTCGTGTCGGCCATTACGACAGGACAAACGATATATTTTGTCATGTTGAAAGCTGTAACTTGTGCTGTGAAACTGGATGTTATAAGGCAACGGATTAAAGAGAAGAATTGTTGGGTGTTTTTAGCACGATAACAACGTTTCCGCTCGTGTGCATTTAATCATTCGCTGCACGGGTCTGGGGATATTGAATTTACAGCAGCCATGAGCCGATCGATAGCACTGCGAGAGACATTCCACTGTTTAGTTATCGGGAGTTAATGATTATCAATTGGATAATGGCTAATAAGGGTAATCGTGACACGGAATGGATACGAGCGAACGATTTTAACAAAACTGAATCCTAGCCTTTAACAAGACTATCCTCACCTATAATTATATTTTTTACATTAATTATAGCAACGTGTTTAACATGTTAATTAGCTACAGTGAAAATCAACATTTATGATATAGATATGTATTTATTAACCATAAGTACT
Source organism: Megachile lagopoda (assembly GCA_036983795.1). Classification (NCBI taxonomy): domain Eukaryota; kingdom Metazoa; phylum Arthropoda; class Insecta; order Hymenoptera; family Megachilidae; genus Megachile; species Megachile lagopoda. The sequence continues at coordinate 2,312,364 of CM072788.1, read as the reverse complement.
TGCATATACTTATTACTGGAAGTACATACTATTATAATATAGTAGCATGTGTAACGCATTGCTGTAACATAGATATGTGATATGTGATTGTATGTATACATATATATTAAGCGTTTTATATATCTTGTCAATCCATATATGTATACGTACACATATTTATTATATATACAATTATTGTTCGTAATGTGTGTGATTTGTTATACATATGTTAATAACATATTTAAGATATTTAATTTATTACAAGATCACACGGTTAAGAACGAAGTCCTCTTATTAGAAAAATGTTCGACACATACATACTTTGCAACAAACCAGCTTTAATTAAAACTTAAAAAAGTTTCTAAACCGTTTACTTTTCTCTAAAAATAATTCACGTACAATAATTTACTTTGTTAGGAATTCTTAAAAATAAATAACAAATCTCTATTAATAACTAAACTGCAAGTTTCCCACATTACAAATACGTTAAAGAATATTTGCAAAAATATTTGATAATTTTGTTGCAAACAGTAACCGAGTTTTCACTTATAAATTATATTTCGATAGAAATCATTTATGTTTCATGTTTAATCAACATTTGCAACTTGCTCATACCATAATATTGAATCGATAGCAGCAGAAACAAATGGAAGGTAGGTACACGAGTATGGGAACAACAGCGAGTTGAATCAATGATTTTTAATATTCGAATTCGAGCCACGAAACCTAAATCTCGATTTCAATTCCTGCCGCGCCATCGTCATCGTATAAATTGTATTCCGATAGGATCGAACCGATTCGAGAGATTTCGGGGGATAAAGAGCTATTCGGGTCGACGTCGTAAAGTACGAGGCATCGAAGTTTTCGAGATTATGGCGGATTAATGCACCTATACGCCATTTGCTCGGCTTCAATTGTAGATTACGTGTGCATTAACTACCATTTCTTTTTCTGCATTCTCGTTCTGTTATTTCTATCGAGAACTTTGATCTAATCAGTTTAACCTGATCAGAAGTAAACGAAGCGAATACTACCATCAAGAAAATAGGATTTTATATCGAGATTCGTAAATAAATAAGAGAGGAATAGAACATACATAAACGACCACATTTTGCTCGTTCCTTCGTTTTCACTGTTAATGAAAGTAAAAAATGAGTAAAAACTGCACTTAAACAGGGAAGTTAGGCGAACTTGCGTCGTTCTTTTATACAGTTTCGTTGTTGGAACGAGCAAACATACACGAAACAACGATAGCAACAGTTTTGATAACACTGGGGGAGGAATTAGTGCCAAAGAAGTTTTATTAAACTGTTTCCCGAGGTCCCCTTCGTAACTTATTTCGAACATCGTAGGAACTCACTTTTTCGGGTCGTACGAAGTTCGCAACTAACTTGTGCAGTGCAGCAGTCATGCAAAAACGACAGATGGCTCGAAGTTCCGGGTAAAACATCGAACTTTCTATAATGTATTCGCTTTTTCCAGCTGTCAGGCCACACGTTCCGTCCTGAGGATCAGACTTTCGAGCTCTAAATCATTTTGGACGTAAATAATTTCCAAGAATCGCTCAATCTGTGCCCGCATCAATTATCGTATGCGACTCAAGCGAAAATGTCAACGTTATTATATCAAGCAAAACACTTCTATTAATCATTTCATATTATGTTGATTTTTTTACATTTACGGTGACTTTTATTAATATTCGGACCTCTCAATTACTCGGTGTATACAGCATGTAAAACTATTTACAAAAAAATGTAGTACATGCTACAATTGATTCTGACATGTAATTAGACGAAATTAACTGTAATTAACCTAAGCTATCTGATAAAATATTGATATTTTTTTCATTTTTGTATTATATACATGTATTTTTTATGTAAAAAATGGTAGAAAATCGAATGTTTAAATATTTTTGGAACATAAAAATAATATATTATCTGAGATGAATTAGTTTAAAAAAATAAAATTTGCACTATCGTTAAGAAGAACAAATTGTTTATGATAATAAAAGACAAAAAATATCATAATTTAACTATGTAGGAGTTAATAGAGTAGCAAATGATAGATATAATGTTTAAATATTAGTAAGAGTCACTGTATAAAATGTGTACTTGCTAAAAATCGAAGGAGAGTATTAAAATTTTATTTCTAGTTATACATATTTTAATGTTCAAAAGAATTATGCAATTTGTCTTTTCAGAAATATAATATTTGTAGTATATTAGTTGAAATCATGAGAGATTTATTTTGATTTGGTTTTCAGTGTAAATTTAAGAATATGTACATTTGAGAAATAAGTTGTAGATTAGTGAAGTTACAATTTTAATATTAACCTGTGGGGACTAAAAACTTGAAAATGTGTAAACATTGAAAGTTTGTGAAAATTGGACATTCGAAAATTTATGCAGATTGAAAATTTGTATATTTGTGAACTTGCAAATTTACAAATTTGCAAGCCTAAGAATCTGTAGATTTGTGAATTTGTAACTTTGTGACTTTGTAAATTTGGAAAGAGTTTTGAAATGAGAAAATGGAAAAATTTGAAAATTTGAAAGCATGGTTTCATACACATGGATTAAGTTTTGTCTTCGCCCAATTCGTAGAAAATACTTTACCAGAATACACAACATGCAAATGTTAATAAAAAGAATTATATTCCATGCTTAAAATGCAACATGATTATATTTGCAATATAGAGCATTAGGCTATTCTAACGAAAATGGGAATATGGGAGATGAAGATCTCCGCCAGCTCTGTTAATAATTGAGAGTGTCTGTGTATTCTCATAAGAGACAATATATGTTGGTCGGTAAATAAACAAATATTGAATTGAGCTCATCAACTTCACTAATTACTAAATGAACTAATTTACTGTGAAGTGTGTACTTAACTGGATTCTCGGCACAATGTATAGTATGCAATGTGCAATACTAGTTAGCTAATATACGCGTTATATTATAATAGGATAAGTGTATGAAACACATGATAAAATACATTAATACATTGATAGCTATATAGAAGTTACTCATGCATGTACCATGTGAATTCATCTGAATAGCTAAAAAATAGAAAAACAAACGAAAAAAAAATAGGAAAAAAATAGAACAAAAATTTGTCAGTTCTCCTATTAATTCTTGATGATTCCGTAATTCTTCAATTTTTCGACTTTTTAGTCTTTCAATATTGCGATTATATGATTCTTTTGTTTGATTCTAGATTCTCGATTCTTAGATTTTTTATTTTTCAATTCTCCAATTCATTCTTTTTTCCATTTTTCAATTCTTCAATTCATCTAATTTCAATTTGTCTTTCTTTCAATTCCCTGATTTTCCAATTTTCCAATTTTTCATTTCATCAATTCTTCAATTCTTCAATATTTCAATTTTTCAATTTTTCGATTTTTCAATTTTTTAATTTCTAAATTCTTCAATTGTTCAGTTGGTCGATTTATTATTTTTTGATGTTCCAATTCATCAGTTTTTTTAATTTTTTAATTTTTTAATTTTTCAATTTTCTAATTTTTTATATTTCCATGCAAGTAATAAGGTACTCTTGTTAACCTGAAAATTATGGATTAAATTATTATATTTTAACATTTTTCCACATCCGAATCTTCAAAGTTTTGTTAAATTCTCATATCCCCGTGTTCCCAAATTCCTCAAATCCCTATACTCCCAAATCGCTGAATTGCCAAATTCCGAAATTCTCAAAAATTCCTAAAAGGAAATGGCTTCTTTCCTTTCTTTCCTACTTTCTCCAACGTTAGGCCCGGTACAGGCAAGGGAAGAAACGCAAAAATTCGAGTACCTACTGGCAAGGCTACTAGGCACCAGTTACTAGCATAATGTAGACCTAAGTAACAGCGTACCTCCGGCGATTACAAAAGAACGGCAAACAGTACGGAAGAGTATTATCCGGTAATCAATTAAACGTTCCCATAGATTTTCAATGAACCTCATTGCCAGTCATACAGCTCGAAAGCTGGCAATAAAGAAAAAACCGCTAAAGGTGCATTTCGTTCCAAGTAAACGACTTAACTTCCACCTCTTTCCATTCCTTAAACCGGCATGGTACAAAACCGTACTGTCGTTTCGTCTCGGTTAAACGACGCAACTTCCGTGGATCCTTTAAACATGCATTTTAACGACCACTTTGTTCAGATCCACTTCTCTCAGTCTTCATTTTCCATCGTTGAATGTAGCCCCGTGGGGTGTGGATCCTCCTTCCGGTATCCTTTTAACAGAAGACAGTTTTAGCGGCGTCCAGAGAGCGGCTCATAAGATTTGCAAATTTCCGGTGCGCCGGCGAGGACGTTTTGTGTGCAATGCCAGGTTCGATCCCCTCGTGTGGTTTAGCATACGACGAACACCACGTCTGTAAAGAAAGAAGTTGGAAAACCAAACCCCTGGGTGCCTTGAAATTCGCGATAAACGCAGCTGTCGCTTCTCTACGTTCTCGCAGCAACACGTGGTCCGACATTCTGAGGATAGAATACATTATAAAAGGTTCTGTTGTTTCATCTGAAACTCGACGTGGCCATCTGTTGTCTTTTTTTCGGAGGGAGAGAGAAACGCACGAAAAGTTGGACGAAACGACGCGGATGGTACATGGGACCGGTAGGAGTTCATCCACGATTTCCAAATAAATCTAGCGAGGTCCCTGTAGGGTGATTCGCGCGCTAGAATCCGAATCGGTTTTGAATTTAATGCGATGGCACGGTTCCATCGTGATGCCGATTCAAATGGACGCGTTTGCATAAATATAGCGACCGGGATACGTTTGATTGCTCATTTTTCTCCGTTCTCGGCGTTTGTTTCTTCTTTCCTCTTTGGGAACGTTTGGTGAAGCTCGATTTTTGTGCGTAAATGGCTTCTGTAGGGCCGGATGCGGAATTTGTGTCTATTGGGGAACACATGAATAATAATTTGGAAAATTATTGGACTTACTTTATTGAAATAAAAGAATTTGTGTGTGGGAATTTTTAAATATAGAAACTTCTCGTTGTTGATTTTTTAGGCTTTTGAAATTTAAAACATTGAAATTTAGTATTGGGAAATTTTTAATTTAGGGAGTGTGGGAAGAAAGTAATTTGGTAATTTCATGACTTGATAATTTGACAATTTGACAATTTAATAATTTTATAATATGGTGATTTGATAATATGATAATCCGTTAATTGAGGAATTCTAAAATTGGAATCATATAAACTCACAAATATGAAAATTCTGAATTAATAGATCTGAAAATTATCAAATTTCTACATTTATAAACTTGTAAATATAAAAATTATAAAATTGAGATTAATAGAAAATTGTAAATATTTTCTATTGTAATTCAAAATTAAAAAACAAGTGGAAAAGAAGAAATTTTTAAACAGAAATATAGAAATTCCTAAAAATCGAAATATAGAAATTTATGTACACAGAAATATAGAAATATAGAATTATAAAAATTTATAAATAAAGAAGTATAGAAACTTGTAAATATAAAAATAAAAAATTCAGAAGTATAGAAATATAAAAATTATTAAAATTAAAAACTCAAATATTCTGAAGTTTACGAATACAAAACTCCCAAATCTTCAAATTAGGAAGTCAATTACCTAATCACAAGTTTCCAAAAGAAATTTATGCAATTAAGCTTCATCCAATCTACGGAAGATTAACTCATTTTATATCCATCATCAAGAAACAGTACAAGTAGTTAGGCAGCAGTCTAACTTTAACAAGATACAAGTTAAAAAGCATTGTAGGATCAAAGGAAGCATTAACACGTTTTACAAGAAGCTTTTAAAGGATATTTAAAATGCAGATAGTTCAGAAGCACGAAATAATTATGACGAAGTGAGCAGTTTCTATGCTTGAACGCCTAACGCTAAAAGGGCCTCCGCGAAACTGAACTTCCGGGCGGTGGCCGATTAAGAATAAGAAGAGCAAAGTAGCCGCAAATTTCACCCTTGCTGCCCTCACAACCTTCTACCAAGGTAAACTTTCATCCCCGTGTTCGCTTAACGATTATCCTTTATTTGTACGAGCTTCTTGGAAATTCTAACGTGTCGTAACTTTGATAGATCTTTTAATACCTGCTTTACATACTTCTACCAATGAAGTAAAAGCTCTCTTACAACCTTCTGCCCAGTCATAATTAATGGAAAATTAAACTGAAGGGTGGAAGAATATATTAATTGGAAGTAGAAAGGATACTGGTATTACAATTTATGAGAGTATTTGGTTTAAGTATAGCTAGTTATTCTTAATAGCAATGTAACTTGTATATTGGTACATGTAAATTATCGTGATGAAAATTAAGGAAAAATTCGAAATATTTGTGACGTTAATTTATATATTCATTTGATTGCATGTTCAATGATGCGAGAAATATTTATCTGTATTGCAGATTAATACGTTTGAGAGTGTAGATATCCAGGAATTTTTTGTTTTCTAGTTTTTAGATTATTAAATTGAGAAATTTGGACATTTGGAGATTCAGGAATTTGATTATTTCGAAGATTGAATATTTAGAAGTTAGATAAACTTAGAAATTTAGGAATTTTTAAATTTGATTATTTAGATGGCAGAGAATTTAGAGATCTGGTGATTTAGGAATTTGATTATATAAAAATTTGAGAAAGTACAAATTTGAGATTTCCGAAATTTGATTATTTAGAAGATTGTGAATTTATAAGTTTGCGAATCTAAATATTCGGGGATTAAGAAAGTTGGGTATTGTAAAATTTGCTATTTTAGAATTTTAGGAATGCTGGAATTCGACAATGTAGTTGTTTGCAAAAATTTGGTACTTTAGAAATTTGAAAATACAGAAATTCGGTTATACAGAAATTTCGTAATTTAGAAATTTGAAAATGTGGAAAAATATGAAACTTTCAAATTTGGAAATTTCCAAATATAGAAAAATATCAAATTGATAAATTTTCATATAACAATTTCCACTTTTATAATATTGATTATTACACCGCCATCCATACATCGTTTAAATGACTTATGCATGATGTATATACCATTACTCAACTTCAAAACATATATTAAGAGTAGAATTCAAAAATTCCCCACTCAATTTTTCTGTTTTCCCAAATTACCTTTCTGTTTTCCCATTATTACCGATCGTCGTGAGGCTCCTACTGTGACACAATCTGCATTTGTTCGTTTGTCTGTTTGTTTGTCTGTATCACGTTACAGGCCGCAATTTTGAGTTTTTTTATTTTAAATTTTGAGGATAGACTCGTGAGACATCTCAAATTATCTGTATAGATTGTGCCGGAGATTTAATGTCAGGAACCTGTCATCATCGTCGTCGATAGTCGTCGAATCGACAAAAAACTATGTTACTATCGTTTTCGATAGTTATAGACAAGTTTAATCATTTGGAACGACTTTAACATTGCCACATCTCATTCTTGTTCTACCTACACAGTATGTCGGAAAAGTAACGGAACGTTTTAAATTTAAGAAACACTACTAGCGACATCTATAAAAACAATATGCTATTTGAAAACAGTATTCCTCCCCTACAAAACAAAACAATCGTTATTGGAATCGAGCAACAAATTGTAAACTTATAGCGTTTAAAGCGACAGAACCTTTCGTCACCATGTCACAAAAACACGATGGAGCAAAGAGCGAATATTAAATTCTGCCCGGTAAAGCTCGGTAAAACTTTTACAGAAACATTTGAATTAATGAAAAATGTTTATGGCGACGATTGTTTACCCGTACACGTGTGTTCGTGCGGTATAAGCGATTCCAGGACGGTCGTGAAATTTTGGAAGACGACCCAAAGCCAGATTTTGGGTTTTTCTAAATTCTAAACGATTCTAAAGGTATTATACTTCGGGAATTCGTTCCACAAGGACAAAATGTTAATGGCGAATATTATCTGGGTGTTATGGAACGTTTGTGGAAAAGAATTGTTCGTGTGAGGCCCGAATATCGAGCGCCGGGAAGTTGGTTTCTGTTGCATGATAATGCACCATGTCACAGAACTGTCGCTATTCGTGAATTTTTGGCGAAAAACAAGTCTGTGTGCTCCAACATCCTCTTTATTCGCCCGACGTATCTCCATGTGATTACTTCCTTTTTCCAAAACTGAAATTAGTTCTGGAAGTAACGTTTTATGACACTGTTACACAAGTCCAAGCAGCTGTGACAAGGGTGATTGAAGCGATTCCGCAAAACGACATAAAAAAATCTATGTTAACATTACTTGAGCGTGTCCAATGGTGTATTGATGCTGAAGGGATGTAACTTGAATAGAAAAAATTAATTTTGGCAAAATAACTAATACTTTTCTTTTTATTTAAAAAGTTCCGTTATTTTTCCGACATACTGTGTATATGTATGTCAACAGTAGGTACCCGATATTTTAAATACACATTCGAATTCGCGTGAGGAATTTGTTCTGTAGACCCACTAGTATTAAGTGACTATAACAATTTAGTAGTTCTAGAAAATTTCTTGTCGCTTTTATTAAAGTATTTTATTGTTAATTTTTAAGTAGAACACATAATTTTGTCAACGTTAAATTAACTGCGCGAAATAAATTGGTTGGCAGAGTTTTATTTTACGAGCTGGCTTTAAATGATCACGAGTGGCAACGTTAAAATCTTCTACCGAATTTAACTAGCAGCTATAGGATTTGGAACAGTTCCAGCACGTCTAGAAGCCATTCAGTACGAGATATACGCAACAAGTCTGACGTAAAGATATCCGCCCTAAACGTGCAAGTATCATAACAATAAATTCAAGCAATTAACAGAATCGCATTGCGTTCACTTGATTCTGCGTCATTTATTTTCTATTCACATGCAGTTGGTAACATTTCTTTGTACGAGTTAATCTTATTTCGGTGAAATTAAATTGACAACCTCCTTTTTTCGTTTAAAATAAGTTAACGAAAAATACGCGAACGTTCTGATAATACTGATACGTGAAATTAAATATTAGGTACATACATTGATTTAATTCACTTAATATTACGTTTCTCTAATTATTTTAGATTTTAATAGTTTACTATATATAATGGTATTATGTAGTTAGATTTATTAATAATAGTATTTCAGAATTCGAATTTTTGAATTTGTATGTATTAGGGATTTTAGGATTTTGGAATTTGTATAATTTCAAGGTAAAGAATTTTTAGATTCTCATATTTTGGGGTTTTAGAATTTTGGAATGTTGATATTTTGAGGTTATGAAATCTTCACATCTTGGCGTATTAGAATTTCAGAATTTTTAAATCTTCAGATTTTTTACATTTTAGAATTCTGAGATTCTTGAATTTCGATATTTTCAGACTTCAGATTTTACGATTTTTAAATTTCGGAAGTTTGGAATTGTTGAACTGTGACATTTAAGATCTTTAAAATTATATTAGAACCGTTGAAATTTTTAAATGTTGGAGTTATAGTTATAAAAAAGCAATATAACGAAAATCTACTGTAACGATTCATAACCTAGTTAATTCATTGACTGATTAATAAAAAAATCAACTATTCTACATTAAGAATATTTACGAAATATTTTCACATAATTTCATGCTTTAAAGTGACGCGTCAATATTATTTTACCACACCTTTTATGTTTCAAAATATAATTTTTGGAAGTAAATTGCTAAAGAGAAACCATTAAAGATATTTTATTTGCACATAAACAGATAACTGCACAAAATGTGCAATTATCTTTAAAACAAAAGTTAACAAAATTTCAAATCTCAATCGAGCTTACAAAAGAGTACTCGGAGTTACCCACTTTGACGTTCAATTTAAAGCTCGACCTATTACGGGACACAGAATCAGCGCAGTTGAAAATTTGAAAAAAAAGAGACCACGAGTTTGTTGGAGCAATGAAAATGCCAGAATAACGACGTTACATATCCAAAAGCAAACGCAGAGCACTCAAACCGTTTGGTACTAACGTACTATGAAGTATAGTATTAAAATTATAGTTCACTGCCATTTGCAGGTTATGTCACTTCAAGTAGCATTTCTAGTTGAAAATTAGCTCAGGTTCGTGAACGCATCAAGTTTATCAGTAGCACATTGAGAAAAGCAATTTACTACGTGTTAAATCATTCTTACTCTCGTTGTTACCTTTGACATCATCTATTCTTATTGCCAGTTAATTTTTCGTTTCAAATAACGTTGAAGTCACGGTGCAGCGTTCTAGTATTCGTTTGAGCAGCATGAATTCGCGAATTGTAATTAAACACGAAGTAAATTGTAATCAAGACTGCGTTAATAGCTCGCTTTCTATTTCAAGTTGTCGACTGTTAAGGTGTGCGTCTGTGCAGGTAATTATTTCAATTAACTTTTAATACTGGAAGCTGCTATTGCGAGAAGAAATTCTGTTTGAAGTTTGAATTTTGAATGTAAATTTCTACTTCATTTTAGAGAGTTGCGTGATTTGGTCCTTCAATGTTATTACTTTCGATGTACTTTATAACTGTACAAAGTTTGATTGAAATTGGTGACGTCAGTATAGTATGTAGTAGGTACGTAAATACGAACATGTCACGATTTTCGATTACAATCATACGACAGTCGCGTGTGTTAATATCGATCACCTATAATACTCAATGACAATTCACTTTTCTGACATAACTGTATTTTCTGTCACCAAATTTTACTTCGTTAATCTGTACAATCATGTAAAAATATGAATTAATTTGTGAAACATTTTTGGTATGATAATACTTAGCCTAACCTATACTACTCATACTCTTCCATACTTAAATAAATTATGTATTTGAACAATGCGGAGAACCAAACTCTCGGACTTCTAATAGATTCCGACACTCGAACTTGTTTTATTTATCGACTGGTTATACAAGAAAAGTTAAAAAATGGTGCCCAAAATTAAAGTTCAGCCTACTAATCGTCTGAAGTTTCTACGGAATGCTCAGTGCATTCAGTTATTTCTTCGCGTGCCATTCCATTGTCATTACAGCTAATTCTTTTCGGAGAAACAAGCAGGAAAGTCGGATTGACGTTTTGGCAAATGGTTCTTCTGCGGTTCCGCTGAATACGCCGCTGCAAGATGACTCGACTGCCGTTCTGTTGGCTCGACTGGCTCGGTTCTGCGGTTTACGCTGTCAATGCCTTTCGCTGTGTACCACCCTCGTATTACTTCCCATTTCTAGTGACCCAATATCATATTGCGTCAAACATCTCTAGCTTTCCGGACATAAATTCCAATAGGAGGTTCGAGTCACCATGCGTTTTTCACGCTGTCATTTTATTACCGCAACACATCCCTCGTTTCTTCAGCTTTCGCTGAATTACGATGAAGCAAAGTAAAACTCTTATCAGTAACATTTGTAAAAATCTGATAAGATCCATATAATGAAACTGTATTGCATTTAAGACAATCGCTTAAAGCGCCATAGATAATTCAGTAGTCTAATAGAAATGTAGTGAACTTACAATTTGACTATCTGTGTAAGTTACAACATCACAGTTGACATCACAGCTTATATCACAATATACAGGGCGTCTCACAACTAGTGTAACTCTCCGAAAGGGGTTGTAGGGGACATGATTCTGAACAACTTTTCCCTTTGCAAAAATGAGGTTTGAAACTTTGTTTTCGAATTATTAAGTAAAAATACGGACCAGTCAGAGCGCGAGAATTACGCGCGCCCAGCGAGAACGAAGGCTTCGAGCCTGACGGCTGAGCGCGAGCATGAACAAGCGTTTTTGCGCCGGGACAGTGTAATCGTTTAAGAAGCCTTTATGTCGAAACTCAGTTAAATAATGAACAGAACAATTAAAAATAATGTTCATTAATTCATTTCTCGAAAACAGATACATATCGATTTCAGTTCTTGAAAACAGTTACCGATGTCAACCCACGAGTTGACGCCTGAAGAGGCTGACCTAGATGTCCAGAAGAGCTATGGCTCCAATTGGTCAGAATAAAAAAATGAACGTCTAGACTCATATGTATTTTCGACGGTAGGATCAATTGTCTCGAACGGTCACACACACCAATTAGGCGAAAAACAATGCCAGTCAACAAACGTTTCTAGAGTGAGTGAGATAATGCGAATTGTGTGATGCAGTTATTGTCATTATTATTTTTATTTGCCAAAACGTAACACTAGAAGTGTTCACAGTGGAGATAGGCATAGCTTCTTTTACTTTGGAACCTCACGCACCAACTCGTGGGTGGACATCTGTACGTATGTTTTGTCTAATTTGCCGATAATAAGCTCACGATAATTTTCGTATGTAATATGTCCCCCGTACATATAATATATAATTGACTTGTTAATATTAATCGCAGCTAGTATCATGAGAACAACACGAATCGAGTTTAGATTTGATGTTCTGATTGTCAAATGTATTGTTCCGTTGCAACTGCTCAAAATAAAAATTATTCGTTTGTTATGCATCTTTCCTCCAGCACATTTGCACATTTGATACCTTCTACGAAGAAGAAGTATTTGTTATTCACTTCTGATTTGTAATGGTATACGAATGTTTACAAATTAGTAGATTAGTTTATACTTTTATACACCTTCAATCAATTACAACTGAGTATTTCTCTTTGATCCATTTTGCGTTTACAGTTTGTTACAAGTAACTGAAATGAGTAGAATCTGCAGTGGTACACAAAGCGGCGAGGAATATGTATGAGCAAACGGTGGTCGACAGTAGAACGACACTGCGCTTGGTCAGACATCCTTTGTGAGGCAAATTCAGCGAACTCGACAAATATTCTTTATCGTTTGAACCGATGTTAATGAGAAAAACTACAAAAACGTGTGTTTAAGGTAATTATTTGATTCCTATACAGCTCTCCGTTTACATAAAACTGAGTTTAACAAGCAATTAACGATGGAAATGTGGGTTCAAAGGAATCTTTACATCGATGAATTATTAAAACATTTTTATGAATTCTCAAATAACATTTATGACATTCTCAAATAACAGTTGCAATATATTATCTATAGATTACTATGACAAAAGAAATATAATAAATATGCAGACTATTGTAAACAAAGGAAACACAATAAATATACAGATTACGACAAAACAAACAGAACAAGTGATATTACTCCACCATAGGAAATACGATAAATATGTATACGTATAGATGACAATTATAAAAGAACAATTAATAATTATTTGCAAAATCTGTATTATTTAAACAAATAAAACTTCTCTTACGTTTTTATGATCATTTCTTTATGAATTTACCTTTGAACTCTATGAATATTCATCTATGAAGTCGAATTAAATAATCGTTAACCATAATCTCTATTCAGAGATTTTCAAGTATTACAAAGTAATAATAAATGAGTTAAAGAATAAATCAATTCGGAAAACTTATGCTAATCAGTTTCAAATCTGTTTGAAATAAATTCCATTTCTTAATGAATTTCACCAAAAGTAATATTTCATGTTGTATACAAACATACTGTCCATAAATATACTTCATATTCAATATTTCAAACAAATTTCAATCCAATCAGTTTAATTTCAGTGTGAAATTAAACAAAAGTCGAATTTTTAATAAATCAATTAAACGAATTACTAATAAGAAATGCATATTTTGTACATGCAAACATTCCAAAATAGACATAAATATACGTTATTGAAGCATAACAACTTTCCCGAAACCTATAATTATAAAACTAATTATACAACTACAAGCTAATTATACAAAGCGATTGTAAATCAGCGGGAAATATTTGTTTTTGTAAATAAAAGGATCGCATAAATCCCGCGGCAAAATGTAAAATATGCCACACCATTGAATTATTAATCCACAACGCGAATATACATAGGTCGCATGGAAATAAATTATGTAACTGTGAGATAGCTAACTGAAATACGAGTTAAGATATTATCGTGAAACCATCGATGAAATTTCACGATACGTTGTACACTATCGCTCGTACGTAATTGATCGATCAATTTCCCCGATAGAAAATTTCATCTTGTCATTATTGGGAAATCGATTCCATAACTTCGTTAAAACTTTACCAAAATACAATTTCAGCAATATATAATATTACTTAGAAAATTCAACGATTACAAAAAATTTAAAGAAAAATGTTAAATATCGGCACATTCATAAATTTTCTGCAGAAAATATTTTTAGCTTCTTAATATTTATGAAAAATTAGATGTGTTCTTTAATGAAACACGGACGTAATTAATTTAGCCATCGATCGATCGAAGACAGGATCTCCCATTAATTCATTACGGCATTTTATTGAAGCTCGAACAACAAAAACAACGAAAGCACACGCAGTCTCGCGGTGTATCGCGGCACAATACCGTAAAAGCACGGGCCACCATGCTTTTAATTAAGAGGCTACAAGCACGATGCTTTAACGATCGATTTCCGTGGTGAACGTTACACCTTTTTAACGTCTTCTCTTCGCGAACCTAACCTAACCTGCAATCTTTACGTCGATAACAGGCTTTTCAGCCACGCAGGAAAACGAAATTTCTTTGTGCAAAATCTACACGAAATCCCCATTTGATATCCCGGAAACATTTTAGTAAGTTTGCCAGTTAACGACCAATATGTGCGCCTTTTGCACCGGAAATCTGGTTTGATTCGGTTCCAAAACTGGTTTCGTGACATGATTCCCTAGTTTTATCGTTAGTAAAACGATCGAAGTTTCGAAATTTGATCTTTATACTGATTAGTCAAAATTATAAGCATCTTGTCGATTTTTTAGTTGGAATAAAAAAATTTTTTGTAAGAATAGGTGAGCAAATCGTTTTTTAAGTTCTTTTCGTATTACAAATATTGTCCTTCTATTAGATTCTTAGTATATTAAAATTAATAGTATGGAAGTTTTAAATCACAGCTTGATGATTTTGAGGTTATATTACGAATGAAATTTGAGATTGTTATTTTATGAAAAATATAGATTATGTTATAGTTTGAATTATAGCAAACTTAACAGTCTACCTAAAGAATTAAACTTAATATGAATTTTTAATGATAAACCTAGATGTAAAAAAAATCCTAAATGTCCACCAAGTATATATTTTTAATGACTCCTAAATTTGACTAAAGCGAATTTCAGCCAACTAAAAATTATTAAACCGAAACAAGTAGTTGAAAGTATGAAATCAATAAAACATTAAAATTGAAAAACTGTTACTTTCATTGACTCAAAGAAAATCTGTCTAATTTTCTTCTTTAAATTTCTAGAGTGGAACATATTTTCCAAGCAATATTCGTCAACAGCAACGTAATTCCGAAACTTCAAACAGACCAGAAACCATTAAGGAAAGACGTATTTGCAAGTTTCCTTAAATCAGAGACGAATATATTTTGCAGCTAATATTTGTCAATTATAGAGTAATATGAAATTGCAAACAAACGAGACCGCATCGACGAAAGACGTGTTTACGTCGATGTAATTAATACAAGATTGCATTGACACGACGTATCGAATTACGGTGACACGCGGCGGTTACTTCGACTGAAAACAAATCACCAGCTGACAATTTATGAACTTCACCTGTAATACTGTTTCGACGTTAACTTCAACGGGAATATTGGTTCACAGTTTCATTCAATTTCCGAAGTGATTACGAGCTGCTAATGACATTGTCGCGTGAATTGCACACAGTCTTCAAAGAAATTTCATTAAAATTAAATATTCATTGTAGTCAGAAATTAGATCATCCTTTATGAAATACGATAAATATAAATTTTACATTAAATAATCGACATTGCACACTACAATCGACAAATGCCTCTTCACTACATTATTCTTTCTCTACAAATTCATAGATTTTAAATTTATATTTTATAAATCAAATAGGGTAATTTCTTCAGAATTAAAAATTTGCAATTTTGTATATACATTTTCAATAAACTTTCGAAATAAACGTGCGTATATTTATTTAACAGGCTTTATTCTAAATTTCTATCTTTGTAAACAAATTTATGTTAAGGATCAGTAACGAAGAGTACGAGAGTTGAATGATTCTTAAAATTAAATTGTGACTGATGTTCTAAGCGAGATTATGGCTTTAATCATAATTATGGTATCTCAGGGCTTAATAAAACAGAATATATACTTGAAATAAGTGAACGTAATATAATAACGTGGACGAGCGGAGAATCCATGTTTAAAGGATGATGGCGGACTAAGAGTACATTCGAGGGTAGCTTCCCTAAGGGCACAATGTAACCATTCCTAAAATAATAAGCCATAATCGAGTTTATTTTGCAGTTTAAATGACAGAGAAGGTAACTTTGTACAGAAATGTGAAGTGGTATCACAGTATAAACTTTGAAAATTCGAATAAATTAAATATGATCTGGTTAAAAATAGCTACAAAGTTATCAACTAAAGAAGGAATAATATATTTCAACAAACAAATTGCTTCTGTTTTATTCACAAAACGTAACAAAACAATATTCTGCTTTGCAATTTTGACAAGTAATATTTTTAATCAGTAAGGTTTTTATTAGAAATACGATACACCCTGTCACAATAAAGTTAATAAATCTTTAACTATTTGACAAGCGATTCGATTTATCTACAAAAACTCCAGCAATTCAGATAACAAATGATAGTTACCTACAATCTAAAAGTTTTATTGAAGTTACAGAAAACAAACATCTAGCAGACTCGCCAAGAAAAATGTAAAAAGTTTTCCTCTCGCCTTCAAATGAAATCATCAATCCACGTGTTATTTCGAACTACTGTTGAACCTTTTGAAAACCAACGAAAATTTTCTGTGAAGGTATATTAATACAATCAGTGCTTTAATAAAGCTACAATTTTCTATGAAGGTCTAATAATTCATTTAGTGCATGATAGAAATGGAGATCTTAAGAGTACGCTGTACTTATTTTTTCATTCTGTAAAAATTACATAAGTCAATTAATATTTGGAGGTTAATTGAGTGGGAATTATAATGGTTAGGTAAGATTAGTTTAACCTAACAGTAAATTAGTTTTGAGTGAGTTTTAGATTAGGTTTTACATTTTGTCTAGATTTCTGTCACAGCGTCCAATAGCGTCAAAAATTTAACTATAAAAATTAATATTTTGTGAAAATATGAATATCCAAGTTCGAAATATTTACTTTAAAGGTTATTTTAGATTTCTACCGTATTTGTACTTTACGGTATTGACTAATGAAGTGAAGTAATAAGTAACTATTAACATTGATTTAAATTATTGTAGTAATTTCAGCTAGGTATCTCTCATTTGATAGCTAGGTCATTGATAATCAAAACTCATGATGAGTTCCGTTAGTTTGCTTGCAGACCAATTTCCCGGCAATATTAATTAACAACCCGAACGCACAATAGGGCATCACGCAACCTGACTGCATTTGTGGCTGCGCAGGAATTTCAGAAATTTCCCTGCAGCCATAGTTCCTCCACTGCATGCTTCCTTTCTAAGTATTTCGTTTCGTAAATGTTGCAAAATAAATATAAATTCCGTTGGAAAATAAGTTATTCTTTCTGTGTATAATACAACGAAACAATTAAGTTAGTAAATAAAACATAATCAATAAATGTAACGTAACGATCAAAAAACCACGTCACCATTTGAATATAAAATGGCAGATTAAATTATTCTTGTTGTCAACCGATTTTAAATATTACTATTTTCCAAATTACAATTTTTAATATATAACTTGGAAAATAAAATAATTTTCCTTTTTCAAGAATATTTTTAATTTCATTGATCATTTTTTTTGTTTACGAATTAATCGAATTCTTCGTTCTGTAAATAATTCTGATGATTTTTTAGACAATAAAAATATAAAGAAAAGAAAAGCAATTAAAAAATCTTGCCATTTTATTACAATTTATTTTAATACCATGGAAACTGTACTCTAATTTCGCCGAGTATACTCGTCATGGTTTATAAATAAATTGAGCACACAGGTGCTTTCGAAATGAAGTCACGCATTGAAACATTCGAACGCCACAAAATACAAGTATATTAGTGCTTGCCAATATTTTCAAATGTATTGGAATGCAAACCCGTAAATATCTCTCAATAATAAAAAATGAATTTGCCTCACTTTCAAAATAAACGGATCATTTCATACGGTCGATCACACATTCGATCCTGACACATTTCGCGTATTTCCTCGTCGTCGTTATTCGAGCATGAACCATTTCACTAGCACAGTTGCGCGTATAAATTCGCGTGTCAACGTTTTTACGCGCGAATACATGCGCGGCCGGTGTCCGTGTCAAGAAAGAGCCGAAGCAAATCGCTCTCTTTGAAAGCTGTTGCACACGCGAGCGCCCGTCGCTCTTTATTGAGATTCTGAGGGTGAATTTTTGCACCTCAAAGAACGCGAACACCAAGTTGCATCGAAAATTATTCGCTTATTTTCACACGCCGCGTCGGCACAACTCGCGAATAGAACTTGTTCCGCCTGCAACCTGTTTCGTGGAAGAGTTATTCAAATTTACTGCAACTTCGAAGAATATCGACGAAAATCGAGTTTCGCTTGATGGTTAAAGAACACACGAACGAATTTGTAACTTTTGGCTACTGCTTATATCGCTTGGATTGGCATTTTCTGTAATATTTGATTTATATCAAAATTTAAATCTTTTCGTTTTATGGACTACCAGTTTTATATACTTACTGGAAATGCATAACATGTATTTGTTGATTGTGTAATAAATAACTTTTAAGCTTACTAGTGGTGGCATATTTGAATAAATAGTGTGTGGCTGCACAGAATCTGACATATTTTACTACGTCGTTATTTTATTATTACATTGCTTTACTGTTTTATTATTTTGCTCTTTTACTGTTTTGTTATTTTTCTATTTTTCTATTTTACTATTTCACTATTTCACTATTTCACTATTTCACTGTTTTACTGTTTTACTGTTTTACCATTTTACCATTTTACCATTTTACCATTTTACCATTTCACCATTTTACCATTTTACTATTTTACTATTTCGCGATTTTACAATGTTACTATTTTACTACTATAGTATTTTACTGTCTTACAAGTTTTACTACCATATTATTATACTATGTACATATGTTAGTATCGTATAAATTCACTTAAGTCCTTTCAACATTTCTTTTTTGAAATAGTTAATATCATATTCTTCTATAATCTTTCAGTTTCATTAACAAAAAAAAAAATAAATACTATATTTATAAACGATAATTAATGACGTAACTTCAACTCCAGCTACATTTTTAGTTTTCTCTATAACGCATATGCTAAATGTTGTGAATTTAAATGCAATTACCTTCATTTTAATAAAGAAAGAACTTTTTAAATTTCACAAAATAGTATTTAGTTACCGTTATTGTCATATTTACATTCATTGACAGTAACTTCATAATAAACTGCACTATAGTGTTTGTTGTATAAACAGTGATCTAAGTAGAAATAAAACGAAATAATAATACAATGAATATAAGGTAATTTATTATAGATGTAGTAAAATATTGAATATCATTCGTATATACAAAGATAAAAAAGATTAAATCCTCTACATATTCCTAATATAATTGTTAAATTACTATTTACACTTGCTAAAAACGATATTATTATACTGTTCGACAAAATTAAAGCATTATCGGCATTCAACATTGAAAATTCTTGAAATAGGATATGCAATATATCAAAGACTTAAATGCATAATTAAAACGAATCCGCACATCAATTTGAACGAGCAGAAATGAATTGGAATGTGATTTGATGTGTTCAAAAGCATGGAAAAAGTTACTTTCGTTCGATCACGTGGGAATACGAGTGTGATGATTGAAATTCACTGGACTGTTAACAGTGAAGAGTACAGAACAATTGAAATCAACTTTTATTTAAATGCCGTCGAGATATGTTCTACATTTTATCATTATGCAACACGTGGATCGAGAATGTTTGTATTTAATATTTTCGTTACAAAGAATTTTGTCCCTTTAATTCGTAATTTTTATCCAAAGATGAAACGAATATATTTTTATTCGAACCAAAAATTATTTTTCGTCATTATTATCTTTCTTAATAAATAATTAACACATCATTTTTTTCTCATTATCATCTTTCGTAATAAATAATTAATTCATAATTATTTCTCCTAGTATTTGTTATTCGTAAATATAAATAGTTCTAATTGTAAAATTTGAAAAGCATATGTAAATTGTGTACGAAGCATGTTGTACAGTACGATTTATGCAATTTATGAACAACTGTATTATCAAAACAACAGAAAATTAGAAAACTAAAAATTTTATACTTTTATATTTCTATTTTCAAATTTCTAAATTGAAAAAGTTAGAACTAGGAAAATTTATAAATTTGAAAATCTGAAAAGTCGAAACTTCTATATTTCTTAGTTGCTCAATGTGTATATTTAAAAATTTAATACTTTTACGTTTGTAGATTACAAAATTATATAATTCCTATGCTTTACAATTTAAAATTTACAATTTACAATACCAAATTTATAGTTCCCAATTAAAAATTCTCAAATTCCGAGCCCTTTTGAACGTCACATTTCTAAACTACCAAACTTTCAAATTTCCTCCCGATCTGAAAAATAAACTTGATTTTAAACATACTCAAACTTGAATTAAAAAAAGCGGTAATCCAAAACTGTCATCACACATATTCCTATTTCATACACAATGCAATATATTTCCACAACAGCTGAATGCAGCAATCTAACCTCACCAAAATCAGAGTAGCGTGACAAACATGTCAGTAGAATACACTCTGATGCAACGAGAGCGTATTCACACACTCATAGATCAAGTATGATATTTGTACCATAAGAAAATCAGGAGGCATTTTGACGCTAATTTATTCAATATCACGTTAGGATCACTCGGTGAACGTTTAAACGAGATCGTAAAGCCACGTTGATTTTCTACGTCCTCCTTGACACGCGTACATCGCCGAGAGCTAAGGCTGCTTCCTCGCTGGGATGCAAATTTCTGACGGCATTTCCAAGCACTGCCTCGTAAATCGGGAACAAATCGTCGGGGAGAACGTCATTTCAACCCCCTCGTGGCTTCCACGACCCCACCAATGGATTCACGTCGTTTCTTTTTCACTGAACGAAATCGTGTCACCTCGAGCTTTCATCCGACGTCGAGCTGGGAAATCATTTCAGTATCGTACGGATCACTTAATGGATTAACCCTTTGGCTCTACTGTTTGCCGTCTGCTAAGTCAATCGTTAAAGTTTAATGAACTTGACTGTTACTTGTACTAATACGTTTAATAATCATTTACAGTCTCTTGCGGTTGCTATTATATCAACTTCGTTTAAATTATCATTTGTGAATCACATTTGGCCAAATATTTCATATTGTAAGACAGAATTGACAATTTACATTTCTGTTACGATGGTCGTTACAACTTTCGATGCATTCATACACAGCGTCGATTAACGAATAAAACAACAAACATTGTATAATGCAATGCAGTACCTATAAATAATATAGGGCACTTACACGGCCCTGATTTGATTACAGTATAAATATAAATATAGATATGAATATTGTGATATACTAATAAAAGATAATAATAATAAGAGTGTTTAGAATATGGTATTCATTTCTCATTGAAGATTATTTTGGTCATATAACGCGACGTAATGTAACTGTTGTTGTTAGATATATAGAACGTATTGGATGCTATGTTGATTCAGTAATGGATATAATTGTGTATAGTCGTTCGCTGCTATGAACTGAGATGTAGCAATTTGAAAATTTTATAGTTTAAACATTTGAAAATTATGCGAATTTATAAATTTAAAAATGATAGGTCTGCTAAATTAGAACTTTGAAAATTTTGAAATTAAACCATTTAAGAATTTAAAACCTTAAACATTTGGGAAATTTTGAAATTCGAGAATTTAAGAGTTTGGAAGTATGAAAATTTTGAAATTTAAGAACTTCAGAATCTAAAACCTTTAAAATTTGGAAAATCAGTAATTTAGGAATATCTTGAAAACTTGAAAATGTAAGAACTGAAGAATGTAAAACCTTGAAAATTTCGAAACCTATGAATTTAAGAATTTTGGACCTTGTAAATATGAAAATTAAAGAATTTAAGAATTCAGAAATTTTTTAAAGTTGAAACTTAAGAACTTAAGAATTTAAAACGTTGCAAATTAAAGAATTTAAGAATTTGAAAGCTTGAAATCTTTCAAATTTTAAAATTTACGAATTCAAAATTGTATAATTTTGAAAACGTAACAATTTAATCCCTTGAAAATTTGGAAATTTAAGAATTTATTTTTTGAAAATTTGAAAATTAGCAATTTTTCACCTCAAAAATCAAAGTTTGGATTTTCTCCGAATCTAACTGGAAGAATTACAATCTAGTATCGAGAATACATTACGAAGAAAAGAAACGATTATCGATACTATGGAAACATCTTTAAATTGTAGCATGGCGAGCAATTAGGAACTCCGGCTGTTTCTCACGATTGATCTAGCACAAGCACACGAAATCCCAATGTACCATTATTCCTCAAGTGGCAATCGATACTCGTTAAGGTCGAACGAGCGAGTTAAACAAATCTCACTGGTCGTGATTCTCGTTTCAGAAGCAACTGCGAACTATTTAGCTACCTTTACACTACGAGCATTAACGTGCATCGAGGTGTAGATTAGAATTCTAATTCAAACAGCAGGTTTAATGATCCTGCTAATTGTACTAAGTGTTTAATTCTCGAAAAATTTCCATAATTTCATTCCTTTGTACTCAAAGATATATCTTACACAATCAGTTTTATTTGTTTAATTTCTATGGCGGGAAATTTAATTTAATTTAAACGTACTTTCATTTATTTTAATTTTACTGCATTTTACTTTAATTTCTTTTAATTTAATGTTAACTTACTCTCATCTATTTTAATTTAACTGTAATTTTAAACGAGATGTATATATTTAGTATAAAGTTATTATGTAATTAATGAAATAAAAATAAATATTAATGTAAAAAATAAACATATATCTATTATATATTGATTGCTAATAACTATTAAAAAATATTTCATTATAAGTTAAATATATAAATTGAAACAAATTTACTATTAGATAAATTAAATATTTCAATTCACAATAAATGTATGTACCTATATTTGTTTTACAGTAAATGTGTAGCTAAAATATTTATTTTTAATTCAAAATAAACATGCATATTTATATATTCTCAGTAAAGGAAATACTTTAAAATAAATTAAAGGTACAATAAAAGTACTCGAGATACTCGAACGCATAAGAAAGATTTCAAGCAGTTAGAAGGTAGAGAAAAGAATGAATGCAAGAAGGACGAGGCAGATTTAAGTAAAAGCCATCACATATTTTTCACGGAGATAACAATACATCGTGGTGCTTAAAATCGAGGTATTTGAAGTGCATTTATCGTTAAATCCCAGCAACGTCGACGATTAAGCACGGCCAGAGAAGTTTCTCTCGATTTCAACAACACGAAAATCCTCGAGATCCAATTCAGCCGTCTCGAATATGGATTGATACTCGTTAAAGTCGACAAGTGGCCCGGAAAGTGTTAGCTCGCCTCCGAAATTCCTAGTCGGCCGTAAAACTATACAAATATTGAAATACGAGGCAATTTCACGGTGAGGCACGTAAAACCGCCACCTTTCACGTTCAGCATTTAAGTCGACGGACAGAGCAATTAAGGATTATTTAGTGGCGGTAATTAACTCGACCTTAAATCCGAGCTACCTTCGAACCGACACGACGACGCAAGCACAGTTAATCCCACAGATTGTTCTTTCTTTTCTGTTTCTTGATAGCCGAAACTTTTCCACTCGTTACGAGATTAATTGACAATGGTAACCGGTACGTTTCGCGAAAACTTCCCGATAGTATCGAGGATGTTGAACTCCGTGGAGGAAAGAAATTATTGGGAAACGTAGCTAGGTATATAATATTTTATGTTCACTGTTTACCGTTCAAGTTAACGTTATATTTTCTTATCGATAAAATCGCCTCGATGCAGTGAAATAAAACGGACCGGATGAAATAAAATCAGAGTATGATTTACGTTTTATTTGAAATTGAAGGAAAACAATTACGGTATAAAAGGATAGTTCCAGAAATCATGGGCAAACGATTTACTTTCATGTCTGTGAAGTTTATTGTTTTTTTCGTTGAGAGTTCATAAAAGAAAATGAATTGAATTATATTGGTTTCATTATAGTTGAAGTTTTAGTAGGTTATAGATGTAGGTTATGGACATTAGAGATTTATAAGGAAACGAAATTTAAAGAAATTTAAAGAAATTAGAGAAATTCGAAAAATTTGGAAGTGCACTCTTTTCAAAATTTTAAGATTTGGCAGTTTTTTTTTAAGTTGGGAATATAAGATTCAGAAGTTAAGTAATTTGATAATTTACTTACGTTGGAAATTTGAAAATTTAGAAATTCAGAAATTTAAGAATTGAAAAATTGAGACATTGAGAAATTGAGAAATTGAGAAATTGAGAAATTGAGAAATTGAGAAATTGAGAAATTGAGAAATTGAAAAATTTAGAAACTTGAAAACTTAAAAATTTGAGAATTCAGAAAATTGAGAATTTGTAAATTTCTAAACTTTTTAATATCTAAAATTCTAAATTTCTAAACTTCTAAGTTTCTAAATATCTAATCTCTAAATTTTACAATTTTTTAAACTTAGATTTTTGTAACCTTAGAAAGTTAAGAACTTGGAGATTCAAGAATTCGAAATTTCATAAATTTATCAAATTAGAGTACACAAAATTTGGAAGACTTTAAAATTGATACAATTTTAGTATTTTACCTAAACTGCAATTTTCGTAAAAGGTTTGACTTCACTGACCTGTTTGTAAACGAACTACAGCTACAGTAGTGTGTACTGTACTAGAAAGATATTAATATCGATAGAGAACAAGCATTAAATGTTTCCCACAATAGAACTCAATAACAAGAAAATAAAAGATCTTCATGAAAACGCATTTTGGCCAAGCAATATTTCAAGGGACTTCTACATTTAACCCAGATACGAAAGCTTACAAGAAAACAAAAAGAGAGACTTCCACTACAATTTCAGTAAAAAGCTTCTTCACCATGTTCAAAACGAAACCATCGTTCCAAATGAACATTGTCAATTCCAGCAGTAAGAACAACTAAGAATTCTTCGCTGTAATTCACTAGCAATCAAATCGTCTTATATCGATAACGGAATCCTTCAAATTTGAACTACTATACAATTTTTCTGGAAAAGATTTGTTCATTGCCATCTTATTACTTCTAAGAGATGATAATTGAAACTTTCAACATAATTTTGATAGTTAGTATTAAACAGTATGCAAGTTTTATATGTAATTTCATTTTGTCAAAAATAGAAAATAAGATACCATGCCGTAATTGATAATCAAGTTTGAGAAAGTCTCATAATATTACACTTTGATGGAACAAAATTAGATTAAACTTTTGTGATTGGTAAGTATCCTCAAAAGATACAAAATGATTCAATGCAAATCCTCAAAGAAAGAAGGTTACTTTTTTCTTCGAGTTTTAATAAAGTCCTTTTACAAAATGCAAGACAAAATTATGATCATAAATACGATTTCATTAAAAATTCTGTGTTGTAAATTACTGGTAATCAAGCTTACAAAAACCTCATGATATTACATTTTAACGTCGTAACAAAATTCGGGCAAACTTTCATGTCTGCCCTACATATGGATCCTTAAAAGAGGCAGAAGTAGTCTTCAACGTGAATCAACGAAAGAAGGTCACATTTTTCTTTCGATTTCAATGAATTTTTTTTACAACATTCAAGCTGAAACTGCTACATCATTACGAATACAAATTTGTACTTAAAAATAAAAAATAAAAACATTCAAGCTATAATTCATTTATAATCACATTTAAAGTGAACTCATACATATTATATTTTTATATAAAATAAAATTCGAGTAAATATTTATGTTTGATGTAAATATGAATTTTCAGAAGAAAGAATTTGTGGGTTCTTCAAAGTGAATTCTCAATAAAAGAATGTAATATTTTTTTTCGATTTTTAATGAATTTCTTTTACAACATTCAAGATGAAACTGCCACATCACCACGAATACACGACTTGCATTTGAAAAAATTTACAATTCCAAATTGTAACTCATTGATAACAAAATTTGAAGCTATCTGACAGGCATCAGATATGCGTAAAAATAAAATTTTTACGTTTAGAGTAAATATGAATACTCAAAAAGAGAATCTGTGATCGCCAGAACGAAAGAGCGTTATATTTCCCCTTCGATTTCAATGAATTCCTTTTGAAACGTGCAAACGTTCAGCGTCACCATAAATAAAGAGGGTGAATCAACCCTCGAGTGGCAGAACCGCAAGCAGATTCACCATTTAGGATTTAAAATCGTAGGCACAGAGAAAAGTATCGAAGGGCGAGGAATGTCGTCGAAGAGAAAAGGACGTCGTTCGGGAGGAGAAAAAAGGAAATGTGAAAAGAACGTAGGAGATAAATAAGATTCTAGAGGAGGAAAGCAGTTTCCCGAGCTGCGCCCCATGTTTCCTGCTGCGGGGCTCGCTGGCGGGAACAGGGGTGAAAAGGGGGTGGGCCCCGAGTGAAACACGGGGGCGGACCGGGGTTTGTTCTGAGACGAGTGCAGCCTGCATTTCAAACAGGACTAACTCTTTACCCCTCGAGGTCCTTGCTGGAGTATTAAGTCGATGCCGGTCTCACCCTTGCACGCTTTTCCCGCGGATTTCAACCCCAGGTTCGAAACTATTTCATTCTCTCTTCGTCATTTATTATCGTTGTTATCTCGCCGGAACCATCTTCGATATTGTCACTGTCGGCTCGAAAGCGGGGAAACGCGGCTTAATGGAATCGCCGAGTTCCGAATGAAACGGTGACTTCCGGATAATGAAAGGAGTTGACGAAACGATATTAATTTTGAATATGGTAAATCGTAGAATAGTGCGGGTTCATATATCACGAGGTAAAGATCGAGAATTGCGTTCGTCAGCATCGTTGCGAGCGGTGCATAAATTGGACAGGATTTCATATTTAAATTTTCCTTTCCTTCTGATTTATAAGTTTGAAATTTTCAGATTTATGGGTCTTCACGTTTCTTAAATTACGAGATCGAAAATTTGGAAATTTTAAACATTTACATTTTTACAATTACAAGTTTGAAAATTTGGAAATTTACAGATCAGCAAATTTTTTTAATTACGTGCACCAAAATTTGAAATTGTCAGATATTCAAGATACCAAATTTCGAAGTATCATGTTTACAAATTTGGATATTTACTAATTCACAGTATATCGAATATTTGCATTTATAAATTATCAAACTTTCAAAGTAACAAAAATTTACTTTACAAACTTTCGTATAGGTTAGGATTACGCGTTGAGCGTCATAACCTTATGTTAGGGTTAACATAAGCTTACATTACATTTTGTTGTAAATATGCTATACTAAATAAAAAAAGAATTTTTACTTTTGCACCAAAATCCTTCAATCTATAAATTTACAAGGAAAAGACTTTTAAATTGATTTAATAAGAAATTTTTGTATTTTATTAAACAGTAACGAACAGAGAATTATTGCAAATATTTATTATTTTTCGAAAAATTGGTATTTTTCCCAAATATCATAAATTTGCAATATTGCAAAGTTTTTTTAGATATATTGATTTAATAGAAAATTTTTTCTTATTATCTACTATTTACATATTAATACTACTTGTAGGAGTTCACAAGGATATTCTTTTAAGAAAATTGTGCAACTAAGGACAAAGTTAATTCTATGAGACCCACAAAATGTTTCAAATATTATTATTTCTGTGTTTTTCTTCATGCTATACAAAAGTTTGATTTTTGATAATCAAATATAGATAAAAATACTTCATGTATTATTATTTTGTTACCTTTATACATTTGACATATGTACAGATTTGATAGGGTATATTAGGGTATATTTAGTCTTTTCCGGAAGTTAAACAAAAAAACTGATAGTGATGGATCAATGAAGAGCGAGAACATTCTTTGGGACACTCTATAGCACAAAATAAACAAAGAAAAATTAAATGTCAATATTACTGCTTTATATTTAATAAGTAATAACGAACATCGAAAGTCAATAAGCACCGTATATGTAATTACACAATTTACGCAATTTAAAAAAATAGAAAGAATTTGAAAAAATGTAGCATGTTGACAAAGCACGTTCCAAGTGTCAGAGTACAAGGAAGTTATAAAGAACAGTAACATGTCACAGTACATATGTCTACTTTGTAAGCAAATATCTCAGAAAGTAGACGTCTGAAAAATATACAAGAGATTAAAGTACACCTTTTGTTTTCAAAGAAAAGCAACTGTACAAAAAATAACAAGTGCGACATCTTCAGTAGCTTCAACAGTTAAGAAAATAAAGAACTGAGGGTAGTATCAATATTGTCATTCTCCAAGAATTATCTTGTCTTTAAAACTGCAACCGTGAATGCCTCTCATATTTGTTTATCCGTTTTCTACCGTATCACGTATAAATTACTCGTTCATACAACAACCCGTTAAGAAACGTATTTTAATGACACGTACTTTCCAACTATGCACACGTATAAGGGGTCATTCATTGAATCTTCTGTAGCCATTGGCCTCGTTTGAATATCAAACGATGAAAGACGACAAGTTTTATATAATGATTCTTTAGAAAATGGTGTCGACAATGGCATCGAGTGCACGAATTACGCGATAAATGGAGTACGGTTACATTTACAGGTGGAGGAGGCTGTGCATCGTCGCAATTTCAACGTAATCAACAGAATTTCTGCATAGAAAACGGCAAAGGAAAGGAAGTTAAGAGCTCGTGAATCTCTAACGAAGAACGGTACTTTTAAGAGATGCGGTATTAAAAATAATATCTGGAACAGTTCGTCGGTCTGAATTATGCGCTCTCCATTTTTCTTATTAGTTTCTTTTTTCCCTTTCTTCGCGTTACAGCGAGCCTTGTCGGGTTCACCTTGATCTCCTCGTTTTCATCCATTATTACAACAACCTTTGCCTTTTCGAATCGCTTAAAAAACGCCGGAAATAACGTGCACTAGTAACGTAGCTGAATAGATCTCCGGAAAACGCAAACAGCTTTCGTGAATGAAAATACAAGAGTCCGCGATATAACGCGATACATAAAACACCGTTTCATACGTGCACATTCTACTTTGATAACTTTTTCAAGAAATTATACTTTTACTAAAAATTATTTTTATAAAGCATGAGTTCCAATATATATTTTAAGTGAGTGACTTTTAAAAAATTTTTATAAAATGTAACTTCCAAAACATTTGCATAAAATATGACTTCTAAAATATCTTTATGGAATATGACTTCTGAAATATTTTTATGAGACGCGACTTCTAAAATATTTTCATAAAATATGACCCCCAAAATATTTTTATGCGATGCGACTCCTGAAATATTTTCATAAAATATGACATCTAAAATATTTGTATAAAATGTCTTTCATATAAAAATTTGTGTAGGATTGAATGTATTTTAACGCTGTTAATTTTGTACTAATTGTTGCTCGAGTAGTTTCAGTAAGGATTGATAACAACGATTTGCTGAATATTGCTTTTCGAAATATGTGTGTATTTACATTTTAACGTGATATTGGATCGTGTTTTATGATATCTGTTTGTAGATACCAATTACTGGTACACACAGTTTCAATCAACAGATCAACTGTGCCAATTATTATCCTCCGCTACCACTTTTTAATGAATTTACAATATACTTCGTAAGTCAAAATCTTTAATTAAAGTAACTGTTTTGTTTTATTTTACTATGTGTATAAATCAACTTTCGTGCATGTGATGAAACAATGCGTAATTTCAGTACGTTGCGATGCAATGCGTAGTAATTTCAGCGCGTAGGAATACAATGCGTAGTAATTTTAGTGCATAAGATTATAATGTGTTATTTGGACGCGTGGTGAAACAATGCAAAGAAATATGTTACGTAGCAATTTGGATGCGTGGAGATACAGCGCGTAGTAATTTGGGAGAGCACCGATACAACGCGTAGTAATTTGGGGGAGCGGCGATACAACGCATAGCAATTTGAAAGAGTAGCGACACAACGCGTATTAATTTCAGCGTGAAGTATTTTTAGCGCATAGGAGTAGAACGTGTTGTGACTTTCGCGATACAACACATAGTAATTTCAACGCATAGTAACTTCAGCGCATAGGAGCAAAACACAGCAATCTAGATGCGTGGTGATAAAGCGTGTAGTAATTTGGGAGAGTGGCGATACAATGCGTAGTAATTTGGGCGAGTGGCGATACAATACATAGTAATTTCAGCGTGCAGAAATACAACGCCTAGGGACAACACATAGCAATTTGGACACGTGGCGAAAAAACGCATAGTAATTTGAACATATGGCGATACAACGTAGAGTAATTTCAACAGATGTATGATGCAACGCGCAGTAATTCGTGCACGTGGCGATACAACGCGTAGTAGTTTCAAAATGTGGTGATGCAACGCATAGTAATTTAAGTATATGGCGATACAACGCGTAGTTATCTGACCATGTGGTAATATAACGTGTACTAATTTTAGTGTGTGGCGAACGTGTAACAATATAATGTTCGGCGTCCTATTCAGATTTTATAATCTGACCCACCGATATAAAATTGGTAATATATAATTTATTGGGAGAAACAGAAATCATGTCTCAAATAAAACAACTATTATTTAATACAAATATTACATTTCAAGAAACATTAAGTTTGATACAAATCATAAGTAATAAACAAATATGGATAATTTTTTAATATAGATAACCAATGTCACTCGTATAGCTAATCTAAGGTTAAACGATAATTATTAATGGCAAAACTCCGATATCACATAAATTTGATCAATTAAACTTTTCGTATTACATCAATTAACAAAAATAATTAACACGATTACTTTAGTATTATTCAATTGCATATGTTTTAATTTAACATAACCAATAAAACATTGTTTCATTGTACCCTTTTGTAAACAAGACAATTTCGTTAACTAGGTCCAATTGTCGTTCTATTTATGTTGCACAATTTAATGCTTAATGAGAATTCCTCTACAATATTGTTGAAATTAATCGAGACAATAATTCGTTTTCCTTCGTCCTTTTCGATGAATTTGCGGTCAAATGTTTATTGCACAGAATGCAATGAATAACGTTCTGTTACGACACAATAGGATGAATATTTACGGTATTATATGATAGAATTGTAACTATTCAGAAATTACTATAAATTGTTCCTATTGAAATGTATGACTAATTTCATCCGGGTGAAATGATTTCATTAATTCATTTCAGTTCATTGTCCTCATTTGGAAACACCAAATTTTCTCTTCGTTATTGTAGATTAATTTGTTGTACATAATAAGAGGTAGATTTAAATTTGTATTATGGATAAAATTATTATGTTACGTATTATACACGTACGTTACATAATTTAATATAACAATCGTCAAAATTATAGCAACATTATTATTACAATTGATATTTATTACATATTGTAATAAAGCTTTCAAACAGTCAAATGATCCTCAGATTCCATATTTCTATTTACAGAATTAATTAAGATGTTTTTCTAAAAATGTTGATTTCTGTCAAGATAAAAAATGAATGTATAAATTAGTTTATATTTTCATTTATTTACTTACTTTCCTACTGGGTTCCAGATTTAAGAATAATTTACTACAGATTTTAGGTATCATAGTAAATTTATACAAGCAACTGTGAGAAAAATATAAGAAATTTTCAGAAAAGTTGATATATAGAAAACAGACTAATAAATAACAAAAATTATGAAGATAAATATGTATTATATGATTTAGGATTTCATATAGTGATGAAAACACTAAAAGTTCCTACTTTTGCAAAAAAATTCTCTGTTTATATAACGTTATTAAAAGTTCCTATTTTTACTAAAAAAAAGTTCCCAATCTACACCGAATAACATTACCAATTTATTTTCATTTTGCATAAAACAAAGACCCAAACTTCAAAGCACTCCCATCGCACTCCATTCTCATGCATATACTAATAATTCCTGGGAGAGAATGTGAACTGGAAGCGACAAAGTTGAAGTAATAGTCAGAAAATGAATTTTCCGACGGTAACGATGAACCGAGCGAACAAATCAAAAGATATCGAACGTCTCCACAGAAATTCACTCTACAAAGAGAAACGTTTGTCATCGCAAGAAATTTTCCGAATGTCGTATGCCAGGGAAAAATGATTTCACTCACTCGTTTGATTAACTTTCTTGACGCGCTTCAAGTATCAAATTTTACTGATTCGATCAGGCCACTGTCACACAATTTTCATAAAAAATGACAAATTAAATCGCTAATATTTCGAGTACATTTACTACACACTCAATGTAATTTTAGGATAAAATGAATTCTTGAAAGAGTAATTTAATAAGTAAGATTTTTGATTGTTCACTTGTACTAATATTATTCGAACTTAATTACATATTGGAGATTGAATGTAATTTTAAAGGTTATGAAAATTTACTTGTAAAGCAAATAATTGGAAGATTAATAACTTTCTTCACAAATTATCAAAAGTACCAAAATAACCTGTGGTTTTAATGAAAACGAAGTGATTTTAACTGTAGAATAATTTTATAATGTTAATTGACTTGTTCACTGAATTATTGTTCACCGAATCATAATCTCAAAACATCAAAGAAGACAATCAATTTATGATTTATAAAGTTTACTTATTTTAATATAAATAAAGAATTTTACTGATTCTATTAAAAATCTTGTTACGTGCAAAAGGGTTAATCAGTATTAGTTATAACTTGTCATTTGCAAAATTTGACTGATAATGTTGAATTGTGCAACAGGGTCCAAACATAAGGGCGACACCTCATCGAACACGATCCAAGAAGACGAGTTCATATTGGATAAACGATCATAATCGTCACTGAAACACGATATCAACAAACGAATAGATCCTCGTTTCATCTAGAACGATGCTGCACACCTCTCCATTCTCGTTTACTCTTTCATGAGAACACTGTTGAAAGAAAACTGTTGATGGATCGGTCAGAGACCTCATTCGTTTTACTTTGCCTCGTAAAACCTTCGATCTATCCTTCATTTGCACCTTCATTCTTTTGAATGTACTAAGGTTGAAAAATTTCTATCTTGATATACAATGCACTCATTAAATAATTTTAACACATTCCAATTTATTTAATATAACTTTTCCAAAGAAATTCATCCTGCGAGTTTGCACCCTCAAACTTGACTATAGGACTTTTGTTTAATAGTTCGTCAACTGGAAAGTTATTAATAGAATTTTCGGTGGTGGTTATTGACTGAAAACTCATTAACACCTCTCCGCCGTTCATAATTCATTCGATGCTCATTCAGATGCTAAAACTGAAATATGTTTCGGTGAAAATGAACCGGGAGTTAGTTGATAGTTATTGGATTGTAGAGTGATAAATAACGTGTTGAGGTAGAACATATTTCTTTCCGAAGCTTTTATCATTCTGTAGCGATGTGGTGATAATTTGCACTGATAATCCTTTTCTCTGTAGTAAGAAATCACACCAGTTGTAAATGACTACAATTTAAACCCGTACGTGGGTTCATTACTCTCAAGGGTTCACAAGAGGACTTTTAAATCAAACAAGGGTAACTACACTTTCCATAATAAACAATGCAACACCTCTGAAACTGCAACACTTTTTACAGAAAATACATCCTTCAGACTTTTTCAGAAAGGACAGGTATAAAGATACCTTTCGTAATAAACAATGCAACACTTTTTACGCAAAATGCAATGTCCGTTCGATCCGATTTTAGAAAGAAGCATAGAGCCATCTTTCATAATAAACAATGCAGCACATACATTTTCAACATCAAAAGTAAGAGAAACAATTAGTTCATGAAACATGAACATCTTTCTTTTATGTCACAAATCGCAATTAAATGTATGATCCTTCTGCGCGACTGCTTTGAAGTGGTTTTCAAAGACAATCAGATGAAGAGCATCACGAACTTGGTACACATACAAATCATTTCATGTTCATAATAAAAAACGCGATACACGATATCGACAAGAATATTTCTGCCAGGGGACCTGCCTCAACTTACCGCGCCACTTAGCGAATTAAATCGTGCAGGCGCGTAATTAATTCGCGAATCTCTCCGTGCGGACTCTCCTGGACAATTTGTCAATCGTGACGTGACAGAAAATCCTCGTTGTAGCTACGATTCAACACATTGTAGACGCTGTACACTCGCGAACGAAGGATCTTTATGTGGATCCGAGTATCTCCACTCCACTGTTCGACCAAAGCTCACTGCAATAACATCAACGGCAATACACCACTCACTTGGTCAAACTGCAACACCACTCCTATCTCTACAGTGAAACACGCGCGAAACAATGTTTCGAATCAAACGAACGCGTCGATCGCGGGATGAAATCGATGGTGTAACGACGAGATCGAACTGTTCGCGAGTTTCCCGCCAGTACGTACGAGCTTTGGACTATTTCCGGTTTCCTCCGAAGGAGAGCAAGACGGAACTGAGCGTCTCTTGGTCGACAGGCCTCGATCGGCGGGGTGGCACCCTCGGTAACGGGGCTGTGGCCCAGCGCGCTTGCGTTACGCTCCTGCGCGCGTACAATCACCCTTGTATCTCTGTCTTTCTCGATCTGGTGCACCATCACCATCTCATGGGGACCATCTTCGCTCCAACAGATTCTTTTCCTCGTTACAAATTCCGGGAAATCAGAAATCACATGCGAGATAAATGTACCCATTAATGACCGCATTCCTATTAGTGACCAATTGTTTCATTTGACTGACGCTTTGAACGCGAGGTATTTTGCTGTTGACTGACAGCAAATGTAACCCTAGAAGTAATATTATACACTATTATACTACCTAGTATGTATACTAGTTATATAACGGTACTTTACCTCGGTGAAGGTTAGCATTTTGACAAAAGCTTTTTGAAAATTCTCGTCATTTAAAATAAGAAATCTAAAATCCGTCATTTGTATGGGTTCCATAAATCTAATGGTAATGCATTCTTTACGGGTTATTATTTTTCTAGTATCAATTACCGCTAGTGTCTGGCTTACTATGTTTATAGGTCACATTTATAACAAACAACTTAGAAATTTACTAGTTAAAGCGTTTAATGAAGTTCTTTGGAATTGTTATTTATGTATTAATACTACTAGTACCTGTTTCACTATATTTATACATCATATGTATAACATTATAGATTTAGTTAAAGAATACTTATTTCAAATTATTGGTAAAATCCGAAAATGCCATTTTTAGATTGCAAAGGGTTGAGGATGATAAATAAAGCTGTCTATTAATTGAAACATTAAAACGCAGTGAAAAGTATTTTTTTTACTATTTTAAAGATTGTTCTTTTGTTAGGATTAATTGTTTACCACAATTAATTTGAAGCTAATTAATAAATTGGTACATTGATTTTCCATGAGATTACAAGTAACCCGATGTAATATTGAGGTCAAATTTAATGCCATAATATAGGAAAAATGTTCACCTGTCATTTTTACGTTAGCATTCTTAAGCAAAAAATTTGAAAATTACATGGAAATCTCAAATTTATCCTGCGCGTAATACGGTGATTTTCACGGTGTACGAGCACCCGCAGTTTTTTTCGCTGTGTTATAACAAACCACGTCATATGCACTATGTCATTATAAAATGTCGTGATAGTCGATAAAGGAAATATCAAATGTAATTTTCATTAACAACTTTTCGACAGATATTCAATGTTGCAGCTGAAAATCGAGTTATTCAGAAACTCCGAATAACCAACATTCAACGATCAATATTTTACACAGAACTTTGTATATACTGTTAAAGTGACAACTATTTTTAAACAATCACATTCTTATATGTCCGATAATAGTACCATTTACGTAGGATCAGAGATGTGATGATTGGAGATCGAAATCTGGGTCATTTTTTAAATTCATGCTGACTTGGAAGTGGTCGAGAATGCGTGACGGGTTTAATTAAAATCACGGTTACGCGAGTGACAATGAATCCTATGCGAACAATGCATGTGGACGTTTTTACACTTGTTAACGAGTTGTGGACATGAGGGGTTTTGGAATTGGATTTGAGAGAGATTCTGAATTAACCCTTTCGGTGTTTAATTTTGTACGTCGTACGTAGATGATGTATGTGGAATTTTTATATTTTTCGGGAGACTTTATCGCAAAGATTTAGAATACCTCACGAAAATTAAACATCTACACTGGTCATGTATTTAACCTTTTCAGATCTTATTTTTGTTACAATTACAGGAACGCCTTCACTATAATACAAACAGATTAATAGCAATGAATTTCGAACTGGAGACATTAATGTAGCCTTAATTAATGCATTTTCTTAATTTTAGCAATTCATTGGCATAGATAGAAGAAATATGTTTAAAAAATTACAACAACATAAATGCCACGTACATTTTAATGTGTACTGGGCTTAAAAGGGTTTAGACCACTTTGCAATTCAAAACGTAAATATGATTGACATCTTATAAAACAATATCTTCCTGTATTAAATTTGAAATATATATGGTAGACGTCGTTTGTTCTAACCAAGAAAAAGCTATTTGAATTGAAAACATACATTAAATGCTTATACAATCATGATCAAACCTTAAGCTTCAAACTAACTTATCTACTATAAGTGCTACTTGGGTATACTTATGTCTCAACAAATTATATCAAACTTTCGGCATTTCTAAATTGTTATTTATACATGGTATGCAACAATCCAATAAGATTTATTATAATTAATCAACCTGGATTATAAAATCAGTCGTTGGTACGTAATGTAAATACACTTTCAATTTATACGATGGGTTTGAGTGCACCCACAAGTTGTATACAAGTTTTGAACACGTTGATTGCCAATTTATGTTCAAGAACTTAGTTCAATCAAATATTGACAAAGATTCCACGTCCATTATTCCATATGTCCATATGATGGACAAGGATGTATACATATTATTCTGCATAAACAGAATACATGGAAAATATATAGAACAGAGTATTACACACTTGTCTCGTAATCTTCCACGTTTAAAATAAAAATCAGAAAATAATCACAGATATAAAAACAAGAAAACATTTTCTGGGGAAACTTTCATCTGGGACATGAAAATACGAGTGGATGAAACTGAGTTATTTATTTCCTGCCTTGAGATAGTTCGTGGTATATTAAATGCTTACGGTTATCCTTCTTTTAGTTTTTCAGAAAAAAAGAAGAGAATGATCAACGCGAGTGGAGAAATTCTACACAACAGATGCTGCGAGCAGATGTTGCGGAAATGTTCGTGTAAAGTGCTGTAAATTTGTAAAAAAGTAATTTCAACGGTTACAGTGATATGTGAATTCTTTCATATTCTGTAAAAAATTTTTGCTATAAATCGCAAGATATTAACTTTTTTTTTAATGAAAACTTTTATCCATGGCAGTGATAATTAAAAAGCGTGGTAGTACTAATATCAATGCAATGCAATTAATGCAATGCGTTGCGTTGATATTAGTACGCATAGCATTCATTTCGTTGCATTGATATTAGTACAGTGCGTTGCATAAATATACCCTCTTATTTTCAATGATTTAAACTTTCGGCAGGAAATTGTAGTCAATAGTTATTAAATATTAATATGTGGTGTGTAAAAAAAAATTGACGTCATAATTGACGACTCTATGAATTTATTTAAAAAATAGCAGTTATAATTTTCAGTTGAAAACTCAGATTAACAAAAACAGAAGGGATTGGTATACTTATACAACGCACTGTATATTGATATTGTTAAATCAATTTTGTCACGCATTTATTATTCTACAACGAATAATTGAGTTATTTAAATGCCGTATAAATCAAAGTTACATCTTAATTACAGAAATTAGGAGTACACCCCGATATATTATAAGAAATGGTAAAATATCAATTCATTCATTTGACTCCTTCATATTTTAATTATTTAAATTAGTAAAGTTTAACCATTACTTTAAATGGTATTTTTCAATATATACATTTAAATTGTCAGAAATACGATTCATATAGTAAATTATTTGGAAATTGATTAATACCAAACAATTTGGAAATTGATTTATACATAATCGATCAGTAACTATTTATTCCAGATTAATACTACTGCTTTTTTGTTCTAGCTATCATCGTAGCATAAGCTGGAGGTGTCATTACAGACAGTTCCCTGTGCAGAAATTCGCGTTGATTATTACAATAGCATTATGAGCATTCCCTGCCGTGAGTTAGCATAATAGATGTTGTAGACGGTCGCATAGCTGTCAAGACAGCGATTAACATAACAAACGTATAATAACGCGATGATTCACAGATTTGCACTCAGCAGAATCAACTGCCTTACAAACGAACAGATGCTAAGAATTTCGAGAATTCTTTGAGAACTATAACCATATTAACGCAAATTTTTATTCAATTTTAGTCAGGAAAGTGGCATTTATTTCCAAACATTATAAAATTCAATCATTCAAACATCGTAAAGATTTTCTGTATCTTTTAACTAATTAGTTATTTTTGAATAGCGGAGGAGTGGAAACACATTTTTGAAGAAAATTTTGTTCCCTAAAATGCTATTTTTTGACAAGATATATCAAAACTTTTTTCTTATTATAACTATGAATAATTGTAATAATATTTCCATCTACGAATTGCAGAGGTTTATGTAAATATTCTTGTTATAAACGGAAAAGAGTTTTTTAAAAATTTTTTTTATTATTTCACTTAATACCTAGGTAATTTTGTTTTAGTTCAAGCTTATTTAATTATATTTTATACGTTTGAAACAACTTTTATATAGTTAAAACTGAGTTATTTTTATTACTTCCCGAACTTATTATATCAGTATTTATTGTTTGCACTTCTCAGTTTAATATTTCTTTGATTAGTTGTGCAACTGAAGGTTCTTAATTAGCGAATTCCTATATCTATTTTGTTAATTTTAGGAAGTATTAATCGTGATTTGTCATTTTCATTTCTCATGTTGAAGCAAAGAAGATAAATTGGAAAAGTTTATAGTAAATCGTGGTTGTAAGAAATATCGAACTTTAAAATTCGAAATCGAAGTTTAATCAAAGTTTTAAAATGTCAGCCTGCAATGAGGAAGCAGTTTTACGTTTTATTCGAAACATTATTTCTTATCTAATACATAAGTATGATGAATTACAATTTTATAAATTTATTATAATATTCATGGAATTTTCATCACTTCGTGAACAAATTAGTAAATTGTAAGCATTTATAGTTTGCAGCTTGTAATTTATAAACTTATACTAACAACATTAATTCAGTTCTACAAAAAAGCATCGACTCCTTGAAAACTCTTACTGATTTTTAATGATTAAAAAATCGTTATTATACAATAAAACCTGTTAGTACTGTCAATTTGTATCTTATTCTCAGAAAATATCTCGAATAATATTATTCGAATGGTCAAACCAGAAACATCTTAATACATTAATTATATTACAGTATATTAATATGTAGAAATAATATAAAGTTAATATAATATATATAATTCATTTGTACAGCACCCTCATTATATTAAAAAATGCTTACCACATAACGCAGGCAGATTAATTAATACTGATAATTCGGAAAATTTCGCTAATAACCCGAGTTCATTAATGCAAGAGGTGGCAACGATTGTACGTTAAAAACAGAAGAGGATTCCGTGTACTTGGTTGAACCGAGTTTCGGGAGCGCACGAACATACACAAATTTCGGGGTGAATTTTCGTAAAGGAAAGAAGCACAGCGGGCGTTTCGAGGATGACGCGATTTCGTTTGCGACGAGAGGAAAGGGTGTGTAATTAGATTCCATCGCTTGAACGTTAGCACACGCTAACTTCATTGTGAGTTACGTCTGTTTTCACGTAGCGCGCCTTTTAGTATAATCGTATCCGCTGCCAGCCAAATGGTTTAGATTTGAACGAAGCGCAGTTAAGAAAGGTGGTTTCATAGCGAGCTTCACAGACAATGTCCGTTCCCGGTGTTTCGAGACCTAGCTGCACCCTTAACGGTGCCTAGCGAAATATTTTAATAGCCCCGAGCAAGACAAAATTTTCCCTTTGTCGTGTTCCGACGAAGAACGAGTGACTCCACGTAATTAACATGAGCCAGTCTGTTTTCGCCGTCGTATCGCTTCGTAATTTACACTGCACGTACTACGGGGCTACTTGTCGTTAATTACATTAAAAATGAACCGACAAAATATGAATACTCTGTACTCGGATCTTTTGCCGGACACGTTTCTCGAGATAATGATAAGAAACTTTCGTCGCCCCCGTATTGCGATAATTAAACTAAAAGCACGCAACGTAAAATTTCGCGAGTTTCAAAATTGGTAATGTTAATAGTACTCTGGCAACTTTCTGTGGTTATGAATTTAAGACGGCTCTCTGCTATTTTTGGTAATCGTTAGAGTAATTACGAGAATTTAGGTCGAAGGGAGTGGAAACAGAAGTGTACAGGGACAAGTCAAAATAAGTACGAAAACCAAGAACTGGGTTATCGAACGATTTATGCATTTACGCGCGTTTTATTCTTCGGTGGAAATGGTTATTGCTTGAATTACAGTTTTGTAGATTTTTGGAATTTTTGGAATTTGAGGCTTTGGAAGTATGAAAGGATATTTAGATGTTTGGAGATCTAATAATTTGGTACAAATCTAAAAATTTGAGAATTTAAAAATTTGAAGATTTAATAATTTGGTACTTTATAAATCTAAAAATTTGAAAATTGGGAGATTAAAATTTAGTTATTTAAAACAATTGCAGGGATTAAAAGAACGTACCTATGCATGTTGATAAATAGTGTATTATTGTAATTAAAATTTCATACATTACTAAATTTGCAACTCTTTTTATTGCACTTCTTCTTTATTTCTTTTTATTGCTTGTAGTTAAATTATTTCTTTTATTTTCAACCGCATGTCCTAGATATACGAAGTAATACAAATTTTCACTGCTTATAAAGTGTATTTAAATATCT
Organism: Megachile lagopoda; assembly: GCA_036983795.1. Classification (NCBI taxonomy): domain Eukaryota; kingdom Metazoa; phylum Arthropoda; class Insecta; order Hymenoptera; family Megachilidae; genus Megachile; species Megachile lagopoda. The sequence continues at coordinate 2,271,280 of CM072788.1, read as the reverse complement.
GTTCCTATAAGTGATAGTTTAATTATTATAGTTTCAAATATGATACATTATTGTAGTACTCATCGAATGTAGAATTTACGTTCTTATCGATAGAAACAATCATCATATGAAATTAAATAACTTATGCGACGAGAAAATTGAGCATGCAATCTAGTGTTAAGTAATTAGTAATTTTTTCGTGATTATATTTGTAATTAACTATTGCAAGCAATCATGGTGAAGGTAAGCACTAACTGATGAATAAGTAAGTAATCATTGTAATTACTAGTGGATTAAACAATATCGAAGTGAATCAGTGTTCGTGAATAATTTTTGCAATTGGTATTAGTTCAGTAAGTAATTGATTCATATTTTATTAGAATTGGTATTATTAGATTTGATTTTAATCGAAACGCTATTTTTGTATAATATTCATAAACATAATAAAACCACAAAGTTTGAAATGTCTGAATTTTTTAATTTTCCATTTTTCTATTTTTCCATTTCCCATTTTCCCATTTTTTCATTTATCCATTTTTCCAATTTTCTAAATATCATATTTTCTAATTTTCTAGTTCTATAATTATCTAATTTTTTATAATTTTCCAAAATTTAAAAATTCCCAAATTCCCTAATATCTGAATTCCCAAATATTCAAATTTTCTAAATTCCCAAATTTCCAAACTCTCGAATTTCCAAATTCTCAAATTTCACATTCCCAAACTTCTAACTTTCCAACTATTCAAACTTTCAAATTTAAAAATTATTACAAATTTTCGAGTTTTCAAATCCTCAAGTTTCCAAATCAAGTTCCGAATTTCTCAAATTTTAAAGTTTACAAAATTCCCTAATTCTTAAATTTCCTACTGGTCCTTCTAGATGTCTCAATTCTTAATGTATAATTGTCCAAATTATCATTTGTAATTTTTCGATACTCAATTTCGAAAATTCTAACATCCCTAACACTATTAATAAAACTAGGATACCCAACCTACTCCAAATAAAAATTCCAATAACATCAATAAAATATCTCAATTACTGAAGAATCATTATACCAAAAGGTTCTCATATTTACTCATTTATTTACACAACAAACCTTTTTATACAAATAAAGCTATTATATGTATAGATGAAGAATTATTCATATCTTATAAATATACAATACAAAACAAATATATCTGCAAATAATAATATTGTGGTTTATGAGAACAAATCTATTATGTAAAAAGTAAAGAAAAATAGTTTAATATGTAAAGAAACACGGTATAAAAGTCTTATACATGAGAACGCATCGAATCAACTGACTGTCGCATACCCGCAGAGACCGACAATCGGTAATTATTCGACAACGTTTATAACGAACATTCTACGCAGCCGACTCAGCATAGAAAAAATATTATCCTTGAAAGATGATTAATCACTGTTGAATTTTCATTTTAATTATTGAACAAAAATATATCTATGTATTGAGAATGGATCTATGTTCAGTCGCGAACTCCGACCTTTGCTGCGACGAAGGAATTTATTACAGAGTTTGAGTGGTTCGGCGCATAGACCACCGTCAATAGCTATATACCTCGAAATACGGGTCATCGAGGACCCTTTTGTCTATCAACTCCCGTCCGGACCGGTCCCAACGTCAACATGAACTTGCCATAAATCGGCTAACGTCTATACATTCTTTTTCTCGGTCTTTCAAAAACAAAGATAGATTTTTCTTGACCGTCATCCACTGATGTGCGAGGGTGTTCGGGCGAATTTTATATATCGAAGAGACAGTCATTCGTTGAGTCTTGTGCGGGTCGGATCGAGAATCACAACTCCGTGTATCGCGAAATAACATACAAACTTCATGCATCATGGAGTAACGCAAAATATCCAGTGCAGGGTGAATTCCAAATACAATCATAACACTATTCGAACGAGACCTGCACTCCTCGAATAGGCCAGTGCAGGGTGGTAAAGAACGTAAAACATAAAATTATCCGAGTTGGACCCTACACTCCTCGGATAAGCCAGTGTAGGGCGGTAAAGAACGTAAAACATAAAATTATCCGAGTGGGACATTATACCCCTCGGATAAGCCAGTGTAGGGTGGTAAAGAACGTAAAACATAAAATTATCCGAGTGGGACACTATACTCCTCGGATAAGCCAGTGTAGGGTGGTAAAGAATGCAAAACAACATCATTCGACCTGGACCCTACACTCCTCGAATAAATTGACGTGGACAATCCTACGCAATGTAAATTGTAATACGAACCGTACCATTATTTGAGTGAGACCTTGTGCTCCTCGAATCAACTATCAAACATACTCAATCACATACACGCTTAATCACGACAAATATATATCTAAAGAGGGTTTTTTATGCCGCAAGGCTTTTTCCCTTAAATCACATCATTCGAGCCAATAAATTATTATGATTTTTCAGGCCCAAATTTGTCTAATTAATTTTTTATTAACCCTCCTCCTCATTTAACTTTGAACATTATTTTGAAACACGACATTTTTCCATGTTAGAAAGATTTCGACGATATAGTCTACAATAAAGAAAAGCTTTAACTCTGTCTCCAGAGTCAATGGGCTCCAGGTCGTGTTTATATCTAAGGGCCAATTGGAGAATACGTTGCAGACACACTGTTATTTTTCCTCAGGAAGTGGGCGCTAGCTTCTCGATGCGTTTTAAAAAAGTCTATTCACTTGTATTTCGATTCTTGAACCGTGTAGACGTCCTTCCGAATCGCTTCAATAAATTCATTTATTTTTAAACATACTTAGTTTCTGTTTTATTTAAATAAATAACCACCTCATATTCCAATAGTCACAGACAATATTCAGCGATAATTTATTTTATTTCTCAATAAATAATAAATGAAAGCGATTAAATTTTACACTATTTCAATAATCACGAAAGCACAGAGACATCGATCCGTCTGCAAATTGAAGCGTACAGTTTGTAATTCTCCCTCGTAACCTAACTTGTAATTATGATACAGGATCCAAGTGCACCCGGGCGGACATTTTCCATAATAAAGTTGCATTGCATATTCTGTAATAGTTATACGTGTTTATCGCTCGCGGAGTTTCAACGTAATAATTAAGATGCATCGTTTACAGACGGCAAAGAATTACAGAGCTTTGCCAACGTCGTAAATATTACGAATCACGTCGTCTGAGATGGCAAGTTGCAGGTGGCCGGGAATGAAAGCAACCTTGAGAAATGTGCACTCGCACTGTCTTTCAACCTGCGAGTTTCTGCAAGTTTCTAAATTGCTTGCCGTCACTGCAAGCTTCGAATAATCCTGTCGCTTCGAGATGCGTACCGGCTACGTGTTAAAGCTATCGTTACGTTAACGGAGCATCAGTTAACTAATACGATGTACGCCATTTTCAGCTACGTATGCACGCGGATCAGTCAAGCGGCAACAAGAACTTCGATACAAGCTTCAAAGCTTCTGAAAAGCCCTTTGGTGACTGTAAGATATTTCGATGTACTCGTAGAAGAAAATTATATGTCTAGATGGAGTATTTATTTAATACTTACAAATATTAATAGGGAATATTATTCAAGGGATTATAGAATGATCTTGTAAATGGGCTTAAAAATTAATATGTTTCTATTGTTAAATTTTTAAATTTACATTTAGACTACTTTTATAAAGAACTTTAATACGAGATTGAAAAGTCGTTCTTATTTGCAAGAATTTTTGAATTTTCAAATTGCAGTAATATGAAAGTCGCAAATTTGTACATTTCTGAATGAAAAATTTGCAAATTTTCATGTTTATGTATATCCAAATTTCTGAACTTTTGTATTTTTGAATTTACAAATTCTAACTTTCAAATACTAATTTTCAAGCATCCATACCTATCAAATTACCAAATTTTCGAAAGTTAAATTCCAAAAGTGTCTACATTGAGAGAGTCTCAATTCTTATACATATTTCGGAAACTGCTTTAAATATAGAAAAATATTTCAGACAAAAGTTGTAGAAGATCGAGAGGAACATAAGGTAGCAACAATTTGATCTTGGATGGTTGTTTGAAGGTTACGTGAACGTCATCTTCAGTTTTTTTATTGAACCCCCCAGTTTTTATTGCATATTCTTGTAGCATTTGGATGTTTCCACAACACTGTCTTTTATTCTTTTTGTAAGTCATTCCCAAGATGTGAAGCTTCAAAGTCTACGTATCATATTTACATTATCCAAGGTGTACAAAGGGTACACGACCAAATTTACGCCTCGTAGATGTCAACTTTGAAGCTTCATATCCTGGGAATGACTTCAACAAAAAACAAACATATAGGTAGTATTTTAAAAACACTAGGGCTACAAAAATATGTAATAATAAATAGGAGGTTCTATGTAAGAAACTGAAGATGACGTTCATGTCGCCATCTTATGTCCTCCTTCATATCTTACAACTTCTGTCTGAAACATTTTTCCATATTTAACACTAAAACTACCAAAACGGTCAAATGACCGCTTCACAAGTTTCGAACTATATGTGACACAATTTGTTAAGATGTTTTTCGTGAAATCTACGTTGATTTTCATCAAGATAAAGAGTTAATACTTATATGATTTTACGTTTAGTCGTCTATTTATTTATTTTTCAACTTCATTTTAATTTTAAAAGTCCTCATTATATGCCGGTAGGTTTAGTGTTAAAACCTTTCCCGAAATATAAGAGTAAAGTCGGATTTTAGAGATATTCTGTATACATATGTATGTTATAGCTCTATACATGCGCTCTCAACCTTCTGATCATATTTACGCGGTTTATTTGAATTAGGATTAACACTAGTGTTAATTACCTACAGTTTCTCAGTCACTCTAATACACCCTTCATAAATAACTGTCTCCTAGGCAGTTAAAATAGACGGGTACACGAAATTATCCAAAAAAGAATCCATAAATCTGAAATCAATAGTGTACTTCGATAACCAATAAATCAAAGAACACGTGTTGCTAAGTTCACAAGAAGTTCCCTGGTCATAGTCACACGGAAAGTCGAACTATTACGAGTGCTATAATATAACTCTCGGAAAAACGTTCGCTGTTCGTTAAATGGAAGTTTAGTTGTAAGACAAGGGAACAATCTGATAGTTTCGCCGACGATTCGGTTTCTTCTAAAGAGTCCTATATTCGTTCGTTCATCGTGCACATTTTTTCCCATTTGCTGTATTTTATCCTTAACGGAATCGGATACAGTAAAGTCTCGAAATAAGCGAACCTCTTTGGTCTGAAACTCGTGCTTATATCGTGTAGTACCTACATTGATTGAAGTTTGCTGTGGGGAAAAAAATGCTAATCCTAATACGAGAATAAAACTGTTTTATTTTGTATTTTATTGTGAGGAAACTTTATTAACATATTTCTGTCATTTTTCTGATTAAAGTGCTATACTCATAATTTCAAGCATGTCCTTTATATCGAGGACTTTACTCCAATAAGTTATTCCAAGTAAATGTGTTTTGAATTGCGTTGTGTTTGGTCTCGTTTTAATAAAAAAAAAATGTCATGAACACGATGGAATAAAAAGGACTACAAATAAAAGGTTAGAAACGCATTAACATTGTAAACAATATAAAAGGCATTTGATAACACGCTGTCTTTCTCTGCATTCGAAATTTATAATCGTTAATTAGACCAGTGAACATAGTTCAAATTATATCGTATTTAGTCTGATTTTAATTAGTAAAATTTTCAAAATCTATCGGTTGAAATTTGGTAACATAAAAATAAAAAATAAAGAAGTTTCATATTTTCATTTGGCATTACCTGACTGATATACTGTAACGAGCTTCACTGTGTCAAAGGTCTTCTCCCTAGTGGTAAGGATAATTTTTTCGCTTACATCATGTAGATCATATTCACTTATATCGAGACTTCATTGCACTTCTTAATTCTTCGGTACACTTGTGCCTTCTATATGAAAGCACGAGATTGGAAACGTTGCCGTACATTATTACTTATGTAACCATATGTGTACAAAGCTCGAGGGCTTCCAGGGAAACTCGAAGCAAACTGAGCTGGACGTTAGAATACAACTCGGCACGTTGCAACTGCTCAGAATCTGCCTCTGTACGCTTGTAATGTTGTGTACGTTTGTCGAAACAACGGATTCACTCATGGTTGCGTGGTTGTTGGTAGATATCATGCTTTGCTACCGAAGTATGTTATACGATATGTTGGTAAATAAACAGTAACTTGAATATTCGAGATTCAGTGATTCGAGGAGAAACTTGGAGATTTAGGGCTCTGAGGATTCAGTACGTATTTAAGGATTTGATGATTTGGAGACATATATCTGGGAATTTTAGATTTGGGAATTTAAGGATTTAGAGATTTAGAAATATGAAAATTTGGTGATTAAAAATTGGGAGTATGAGAATTTTTAATTATGCGAATTTGGGAATTTTAAGGTTGCATTATTTTATTTGTGAATTTGGGAATTTGACAATTTGAGAATTTAGAAATTTAACGATTTGAGGATATAAAAATTTTCAAGTACATGAGCGTTTTGAAATTTGACTATAAAGCAACTAGCGAATTTTGGGATTGAGAATTTGGGGATAAATCAATACAATCAAGTTTTTTTCAACAGTAACATAATATCTTTGGCTTATATATAACTTCAGTTTAAAATAGAAATCAATATTTTCGTGATTTCTAAATTTTTAAAGAGTGTACTATTTGCTATTCGAAAGCAATCAATAATGTACGTAAACTCTAAATCCTGCACATCAGTTAGGTACATGAATTAAAATTTAACGCATTCAATTAGTACTACGTATTCTAATACATAATTAATGTAATTTTTATACAAAGTTCAAATCACGATTTTTATGACGTTTAAAGAAAATAACGATTTTGATAACGATAATGACTTCAATAATAAAATAACGATTTGAATAACAATAATAATTTTAATAATAAAATAACGATTTTAATAATGATAATAATTTTAACTATACAAATGACTTCAATACATAATCCTCTATCTATTACTTAGTCAAATATTATTTGTAATTTAGAAATGAGTAATATTTCAGTGCATGCTAAATGAAATTCTGAAGTACAATTCTGTTAATAATCTCTCGTCAGATATAATACTACAAAATTTATACATTCCATGAAATCTTCAACTGTCAAACAGTAAAGCACTTTAATTATTTCAAATTTATCATCAAACTTCAGCTTCGTTTTACAATTTCTCTGAAATAAGAATCTACATACATTATTAAAATGAACTCAATTTTACTACTAATTGCCTGTTAAATACAAAATTATAAAATTCGTTAACGTACTACGTAGAACGTACTACAAAGCACTAAAATTATTTCAAATTTATCATTCAACGTTAATACCCCCTTGTAATTTTTCAGCTTTACAAATAACTGTCGTGTACAAGAATCAGGTTAGGTAAATTATTAAAATGAATAAGTGCGACACTCGTTTGCAACAAGATGCATTCGTGCTGTGTCAACGTTGAAAGCCGGAAATTAATTTGTATAAACAAGCCGAATGGCCGAAAGAAACAAGCGAACTGCGTTTGGCATTATGAAAGTACAGTAATTTCGTCACACTCGGGGTAGTGTGTGCACGAATGTAACAGCCCAGTGTGTGAACAGGTGTATAAACATACGGTAACGTCGGCGAAAAGGATGTTCCAGCTGCAACTGCATCTCAAGACGTCTCACGAAATAACGGAAAGAAACGCCTAAGAAACTCGCGTTTATAAATGGACACTATTTCAGACTTTCTACAAGGACATGTGACATGCGTTTAACATCCTAAGCTACATACGCGTACCGTAAAAACAGATATTATCGCGTGGTACGTCATTAAGCAGTATAAAATTTTAGTTTTAAGTATAGTGTAAGGTGATTGTATAATTATTTTATAAGGGTAGTAAAGGAATCATTAATGGTGATGTGTGCTGGCGGTTCAACTTTATGAAGAGGCGAGCTAGTTTAATGTGTGGATCAGTGACAGCACTCAGACACAAAATGAACTAACAACTGTTTCAGGATAAGTATGTTCAATTTATTTATAAGTGAAAGTTTGCTTGTTGCACTTTAAAAGAACACTTCCTAGCTACGGACTCTAAAATTTTGTACTTGACTCGTTGATGACGAGAGAATCTGAACAATCTAGAAAGAATATTTTCACCAAAAATTGAAATGTGCAGTGGGGTCGACATGCTGCTGGGGGTAGATAAGCGACTTGGTTAAAATGAACTATTGGATTGGTTGAAAAACATATTAAGAGAAGGGGGCAAGAACTGCCCTTACAAAATGTTCGTACTGAAGTCAAGTTTGATCTTAGGTAAAAACTACGCCGTTGCTCGTCACCTAGCGGTTTGACAGTAATAAAACCATGAACTTTGACAAAATATGTTAAAAAGAAAAATTTGGAAATACAAATTGTCTGTAATAAACAGTTGCAAAAGGCAATGGTTTGCTCAAGAATATTAAAAAAAAAAAAGATAAACTTGATGGTTGCAAGAGTGCGCTGCAACCAATGGAATAATATTAAGTTCAATAGTGCAATGATGAGTAAAGGATCTTTGATGAGTGGCGACATTTCACGTGTAGCTATACAATAACGCGTGGTGATTCAACGCGAGACTATAAAACACTTGGGGACATGTTTAGTATTTGATGCGTGGCGATATTTGATATGTAACGATCCAACGCGTAGTTATACAATGCATCGTGATTCAACGCGTGACTATATAACGCGCGGTGATGCAACACATAGTGGTACTTGACGCGCGCGACGATATTTGCCGAGTGGTAATATTTGACGCACAGCAATATTTAACGCGTAGCCAGGTAACACATGGTTATACGACGTATCGTAATTCGACGTGTGACAATACAACGCATGGCAATTTAACGCATAGTGCTATTTGACGTATGCCGATATTTGACGCATGACTATACAACGCGTCGTAATTCAACGTGTGACTATACGCTATATGTGGCGATGCAACGCGTAACGCTATTTGGCACACGACATTTGTCGAGCGGCAATATTTGACGTGTAGCGATATTTGATGCGTTGTGACATTTAACGCGTGGCTTACTACAGGTAGCTGTACAACGCGTGACTATAAAACCCGTGACGATGTAACACGTAACGGTATTTGGTGCTCAACGATAATTATCGTGTTGCAAAATTTAACTTATAGCAATATTTGGCGTGTAACGATGCAATGCATGTGTTGAATTCCGGGTTGTGGAATTAAAACCAACACTTTAAAACATAAGTTTATTTGACAAACGGCAAGAACCGCACGCTGGTACTGACTACAGAAATCTGACAAGAGTTTTTGCTTATAAGTATATATAAGGGTAAGAGTGGGTAATCGCTGGTCAACGGATGATCAAGGTTCAAGGGACAGGATGAGTAACAGGGTACAGGGGGCTAGATGAGCTGGAACTATGACTAAGATGTGTTTACGTTAAGATATCTTGTTGGTGATGAGTTGGTCATGCAACACATGACTATATAACCAATGACAATAAAAAAATACGATGAAATGCGTAGCAGTATTTGATAAATGCCAACGTTAAACACATGATGATGTTTAACGCTTAGCGATATTTGACGCGTCGTGCTTCAACGTGTAGTAATATTTAACACCTGGCGATACAATAATATTAATTGTTGTGATTCAATACGTGACTATGCAACGCATAACGATATTTGATCTACAAAGATATATAATGCGAGGTCGCATTTGCCGCATAACAATATTCGACGAATTGAACGAAGTATCCTTTAGTCCTCATTTTACTATTCTATTAAATACACAATTGCAATACATTATTTGCGTTGATCATAATTTGACTATATATTTAACGATGACAGAAGAAAGAAACCGTGTCCCGAATCTCCCCATGAAATGATCGCCAGTTAATTTTGATCCTGCGCGACGGAGCTACCGGATGCCACGTGATTGGTCTGTCCGTGCAACCGCGAAATCGCATTAACTTCGGGTTAATATCCGCGGAAATCGCGGGTTCGGATCACCGGACAATTATCGTGGCCGGACAGCAAAAGCCGACCAATCGCGACTCTGATGCCTAGGATTTTCAACCTAGCCGCACGAAACTCCCTCGTAATTTCTAGCCAAGCAAAACCCGGAACACCGTGTGTATTCTGCTATGATTTCCGGTTCACCCTTCATCCCTCATCCCCACTGAATACATCCCCTCGTTCTTTCGTTTTACCGTGAAACGACTACAATAATACACGCGAAAAACCGGTTGTAGGTTGTATTGCGGTGCGTTACGTAGTCTACGCGTTAAATCACCACGTATTGTTTGGTTACTCTTTGAATCAGCACACGTTATATAGCCGCGCTCTGCATTGTCGAGCGTTGTGTGGCCACGCGTTGTATAGCCAGGTGTTGCATTGCGGAGCGTTGTGTAGCCGCACGTTGAATCGCAACGTGTTAAATTACCATGCATTATATAGCCATGCGTTATATAACCACGCATTGCTATGTGTAGACATCCGTTAAAGTGCCACGTGTTGAGTTACCACACGTTGTATTGTCACGCGCCAAATATCTGTACACGTTGAATCTCCACGCGTTAAATGTCGACACTCGTTAAATACTACGACACGTTGTATACTCACACGTTGAAACGAAGCATTGTATAGCCACGTATTAAATCACCAAGCATCGTATAGCCACATCTTAAATCACCAAGCATTGTATAGCCACGTCTTAAATCACCAAGCATTGTATAGCCACGTTTTAAATCACCAAGCATTGTATAGCCACGTCTTAAATCACCACGCGTCATATAGTCATACGTTACATCGCTACGCGTTCAACAGCGTCGCGTAGCATTGGGACGCGTCAAATATCAGCACACGTTTAATACTGCAACGCGGTCTATTGTTACTCGTTGTATAGTTTCACGTTAAATTACCTTACGTTTTATTGTCACACGTTGTATCACCGCCCGACAAATATCGGCACATGTCAAATACTGTGGCGCATTGTATCGCTAGGCTTTTTATAGTCATAGGTCAATTCATCGATCATTGTATCTTCATGCATTATATTATCACACATTATACTGTCACAAAATTTGATATGTAAATCAAATATTATAACTAATTTCAATAATTGTTCCCGAACATTCTAATTTATTCTTATAGTCCTTATTAAAAGTAAGTAGGCAAAAGAATTGTCAACTATAATCTAACTATAGTCAACATTCACATTTTTGCTAAAATTGTATCGAAAAACCTCAAACCAATAATGTTCTACCAATAAGAAAAGAACGTGCTGATAACTTTGAGTGATAAATGATAAATTAAAACAGTTTAATTTTAGATAGTGAAAGTAACGGAGAAAATGATTAACAGAAGTACTTAATAATAAATCAAACGTTACATTTATGGATATTTGGAGATATATCTACGGAAGTTACCGAATCACGCGTTCAGAAGGAACACGTAGATTGTAAAATATGATCCGGTGTTGCAAGCAGAGAGTAATGCATTATTGATTGCATAGTTGCTTGCAATCTTCAACAGAACGAAAACGTTCAAGTCCCAAACACAGGTATACGTACCGTTGAAAAATCTTGCAAAAGTACGTGTTGGTTAAACTGACATAAGATATGTTGGAAATTATTTTCCACAAATACACTGCACACTTTATGCCAGCTTCAAAATTTTTCATTCAAATGTGCTTCCTACTTTTTGGAGGAAGTAAACTACTGTGGTAAAACTCGGGTAACGTTACATTCTCAACAAAGAAGAAGTTACGTCATTTTCTTTTTGAATTATTAAGGCAATTACGAATATTTATTAACCTATTATCTATTAATCTTTAAGACTGCACTTTACAGTATATTTGTTATTAGGGTATTTACTTATGAAACTATAGGATATAGTAGATTTTGATTAAATTAGATGTACTTGTTTGTTCAAATTATTCTTCTAATATTCGAACTATTCATTAATTTAGGCTTATTTCACTAATTTATTAATATTTGATTGATTCACTTATTAAAATTGTTTATTTACATCCACTTTGGGTTTGTTGAATTATCTTGGATTTCAGTGATTTTTTATGGAATAAAAATGACTTATAATACGATAATTAAAATTAGCATATATTTTTTGTTTTTCTCAACCTCACTATCAGTCAGAATTAATTTTTTACTGTATTAAGATTTCTATAATAAATAATTCTTCGAGGGTGATTACACTTTTGATCTACACGATATTAAAATAAAACGTTTAAATTCTAACATTCAGATTTTTGAACTATATCAAGCTTTTGATGAACTTCGTTCATCAATTTGTATCATTTTCATTAACTGCAATTTGTATCAATTTCATTTTTGAATTCTTGTAGAATTAAAATCTACGCATTCAAATTTTGCATATTAAAATCAGCTCTCAAATGTTATATTATCTTAATACTACAATCTTAATCTTATAAGCATAATACTACAGTTACAAATTTCAATAAATCAAATTATAAACGAATTAAAAGAAAAATGTCGACGAGCAATAAACAGAAAATTTCTCAACATAATTTTGTCAAGAATTTCGTTCAAACTGTAACCAAGAAGTATAATGAAATTTCCAGGAATCCTTCGAGTGGTATAATTAAACACGCCATCGGTAGCGAAAGGCTGACTGCAAATGGTTTCTGGAATGAACTTACAGCGAGATCGTCACCTTAGATTTTACATCTCTCTCTAGCCAGAAGCATCGAAGCAAAAAGAGGAATCCATGGAACGTAGATTCTGGAACGTAGCTAGATCCGACCCAGGAATTCGAGCTCTCTAAGCACCAGGGAGCAATAATATCCTCTGCATCGTAGACAAAGTTACAGCATCGAAGAACTTACACGATGACAGTCGATTCAAACTTACTAACTCCGATTTGCTAAATGCAGAAACGTTATCCCTGCAGCGACGGGATTAAGAAATCCTGTTCCGTGATCTCATGGGAAACGATGACATAAATGAGCCACGAAGCATCATCAAATTTTCATAAAAGTTCTTATAGACGTTATAGGTTTTTTAAACTTTGTCTCCATTTACTATTACGCAGTTCTTGTGTATGTACGTGGATGTCACGAAATCTTTACCCACATGTATGTAACACAACACTATTTCTGCTACGATTTTGTGTATACCTATTTTGACCAAAAAATGTCTTTTGACACCTTTTCGTTTGAATGCAAATAATTGCCAAAACTGTTGGGATTTCAAATTATCAGTTAAGTGTAGATAATTTGAGGAATATATTTATTGATACATTGATGTGTTTTTATTAGAGATTATTTAATCAGGTTGTAAATTCTAGCTTAATTCTACAAAATACAAATATAGTGGTGTACAGTAAAATGCAACATGGCGGGAAATAAGCGAATATCAAAGTTATGTCGCAACTCCTGTATTTTCCGTTATAACTGAAATCGGGATTCTCTAATCTGATTATAATTGATATGATGCTACAAAATGGTGTTGATATTTATATGTAAAATGGTTTAAAATTAGGCACTGTCATGAAATCCTTAAGGTGTCAAAAAACACCTCATGCTAGAAATAAGTATACCATATGCACATTTTTAGATCTAGAATAAACCGGAAGAAAATGATATCGTTGAATTAATTTAACAATAATTGTATGAAAAGTAAAAAAATTAATTATGGAGAAATGATCAACTTGGAGAATAATTTTAAGGTAAAATTTGAAAGGTGTTTTTTTACACTTCTTGGTAGAAATAGTGCTAACGTTCGAATTCTGCTATTTTGAGGAAATTAATATAATCGACCCTGAGTTACAACGTGGTTATTCTGCATCAAGCGTTTGATCTGAAATTTTAAAAATGCATTTAGAGGGCTGAAAATGGGTGTCAGGGGGTTTTCAACCATGCTGATTTCGAATATGACAATATTTTAATACCCCCACGGGATTGAAATTGTTATGCGTATAATTAATTGTAACTAGACTGGAAATAAATATTAAATATTTTTTGCTATTATCTTAAAATGTGTGTGTCCGATTACTTTTTTTAAACTGTCAGCTTCACTGTTCATTATGAAAGTATATATAAAATTCAATATATAAGATACATAATTAATAGAGTACAACTTCGAATTCGAAGTTTATACAAAATTTCTTTACACACGAAATAATAACTAAATTGTTAGTTATATAAAAGACAAAACTGTTCTATTATGAAATAAAAAACAATACTGTTTATTATCAGAAATCACAATAAATTTCTAGAAGCAGTAGACAGAATTTACGGACTCTGACTAGTAACATTAAAAATGGTCAGACACGTTGCTTGGACCAGGAAATCAACCAAATATAAAAAAGTAAGTTTTTGTCAGTACTCTCTTGTGTCGAGACTCTTTGGCTAGTAGCCAGAATCACCATGGAGATGGAATTTAAGCAAAGGGAAATCCCATCGAATTTTTATCCCTTGAATATTTCCGCGTTGCATTAAGTGCTTCGCAGGATAACTTCGTCCTGCGAAAACTTCCGTTTCCGGTTAGATCGAAAAAGTTACCAATCCCGCGATCCTCCATAATATTCTGTAGGAAATATGGGGAATCTGTTGCTGGTTATAGCGTTCAGAGCTCCAAGATGGATATTAACGTTAGAATCAAATGTAATTTTTACTGCTAGTAAAAAAAGTTGACAGCAGTGTTTTATTGTGGATGTTTATATTATATAAGGTTATGATAAAGATTGCGAGTGAATTTTAGAATGATTTATTTAATATATCTGATTTACTGGAGCTTACTAAGGATTAATTTCTGAATTTAATATAAGCAAATGATTGAAAAAAAGGGTAAGAAAATTTTAATTAATATTCCACAGCCATGAAAAATTGAAATTTCTAAATTTATATATTTGCAAATTTGAAATTTTCGAATTCGTAAATCACAAAATTTGAAATTTTCAAATTCCTAAATATAAAAATTTAAATTCTTAACATTTCTGCAGTGCTAAATTAGAAAAATCATTAATACGTAATTTTCAAATTCTTAAACTACAAGATTTGAAAACTTCAAGGTTTGTAAACTTGCAAATTTGAAATTTAAAAATTTCCTGACTTCGAAGTTCGAAATTTCTATATATAATATGATCTTTCTCGATAATTAAATGCTGGATAAATTGTCATCGCAAATAATTAAAACTGAAAAATTCCCTGACTTCGAAATTCGAAATTTCTATATAATATATGATCTTTCTCGATAATTAAATGTTGGATAAATTGTCATCGCAAATAATTAAAATTGAAAAATTCCCTGACTTCGAAATTCGAAATTTCTATATAATATATGACCTTTCTCGATAATTAAACGTTGGATAAATTGTCATCGCAAATAATTAAAACTGAAAAATTCCCCGACTTCGGAATTCGAAATTTCTATATATATAATATATGAGCGTTCTCGATAATTAAATGTTGGATAAATTGTCATCGCAAATAATTAAAATTGAAAAATTCCCTGACTTCGAAATTCGAAATTTCTATAGAATGTATGATCTCTCTCGATAATTACACACTCGATAAATTGTCATCGCGAACAATTCTTTAACATTAATCGATTGTAGATTCAGTGGTTAGGTAACCAGGGCATTGTGTCAACGGCAGATTATGCGAATTAATATCGAATGAATTACATTTATAATGAATCGGTGAGCATTGTTACCCTGTTCTTCGACCAATCGCTTTACGATTGAACCAGCAAATACATCGAACGCTATGCCAGTTTAATTAATAACGCTCGCGGTAATCGACTAGGAATTTACTTGAATTTATGTCGAAATTCACAGTACCGAAATATCGCTTGTAACGGTAATTAGAATAGAACGCGCTATGGTTAGTTAATAAATTGTATATATATGTTGACCCTCTAATTAACAGTTTGCGTGGGTAACTCCATGCACGAGATGCCTGACCTTGCTTGCTCCCAACCAAGTGTAAAACGAATTGCATGTGAAACATGCGTTTTTAGCGATCTTTTACCAAATAAATTTTCAAAAAATTTGCACCACTAATTAACGTTTCAAAGATGAACAATTACTAATTAGGTTAAATTAATTACTACGCCTCTACTGGTGAAAATAAACTGTTCCTTTTTCATTTACACAAGTAAAGTAATTTCGAATACAAAGATAGGTCAGTTATCATTTTTAAACTTTTAATGAAAATTATTATTCTTATTTACTGTTCAAGGAACATAGTCCTTTTACAGCTGATACATATTTAATATTATTTCAATTTTTGTTTTAAAAAAAATGTAATGTGACGATGCTTAGAGTATACTAGAATATGAATACAAAATGCTGCACACATTAAAATTATAGTTTTTGTTAAATAAATTTTCAAAAATCACGTTAAATGTACCAATAACTTCTGAAATATTTCGTAAATACTATTTTTCAATTTTTAGATTAAAATTTTGAATATTACTCGAAACTTGTATAGTTTAACTTTTTCAAAATTCTACTTAGAACTTCCATAAATTAATTTACAACTTTATAAATAAGTTTTCAATTCTAAAATTCATAGTTGCAGTTATAACATTTAGATTCAGACAAATTTAAAACAATATTCTGCTATTTTCATACAGTACAATGCACCAGTAAACGTACAGATAATAATTTCACAGTAAAAGCTCAATGTTTAAAAATCTGCTGCATGCAAATCGTTATTGTAACAAACCGGTTGAAAAAATAGGAATGCGCTGAAAATTGTTACGGACGATGAAGAGAAGATTGAAAAATTTATATTCAACCGAGCATGTAACAGTTTATAAAGTTTCACGAACGCACTTCGACGAAATATGAAAATAAAACAGTGGCGAAGCATCGAAAAATGTTTTCAGAAAATTATAGTCTAGGTAATTACGTAAATATTTGAAAAGCTACGGCTGCATTTTTAACGAAAAACGCATACATTCGTTCGATATAACGGGGTAAAGAAGATTAAACGAAATCGGTGTGCACGTAAATACAAGCAAAGCGTTTAAACGCGAAAATCCAGGGCTGGTTTTCCCCTGTTCAGATTTAATTCTCACCCTGGCAACCGGCCAAAGAATCATGGCGTTCAAACGTATCATGGTCGAAAGTGTGACATTCATTATATCTGTGCAACTGTGACAATCATAACGATCCATCCTATCATCCGTAACGGTGTCACCGGAATTCCTGTTGTCTGAATTTTGTTTTCAATTCAGAACGTTGGGGAACGCGGTGCCATTCCAAGATCACGCCAGTCAAAACAAAATGTCGACGGTCTGACACTTTCTTGCACGTATTTAACAGCGACGTTCCCTTATTTATCTATTAGGTATTTTACATACATTATATTTCTTATATATTTTTATATTTTTATATACATATTTCGTATATATTTTTATATTCGGAAAGATTATGTGTAGACATTAAAGGTTCATATAATGTATATTAAAAATATATTAAAAATAATTCAAAGCATGCTGACATAGACAATAATTAATTGCTATAAAATTAACAATATAACACTAATAAAAATGCATTAATTTAAGATTTAAGACTTAAGAAAGAGTTAACTACCTAGTCTTGTTATAAAAATTGACAGTTCTTTATTTTATTTCCACTAGAATTATTTACGTATTGTTATTATTGTATTATCGCTAAGGTAATATTTATTTATTACATTTATATTTTAAGATTATGCATATTTTTAAACATAACATTTATAGTTATACAGCAAGAGTAGTTTTACAACTTTCATGAAATGTTACAAGTAATTCAAAGAATGTTAATACAGTTATTAATCAATTTTTATAAAACTAACAATGTTATATTGTACAAATCGAATAATTGAAAATACATTAAGCAATCTTCCTTTTATTTTCCATTACAATAAGTCACTCATTATGTTATTGTCACCATTAAGATAAGTGTTAATTACTTATAATTATATTATAAGATTTTGAGCGATTAGAACACTACATATCATTTATATCATTGCAGCAACAATAAATTTGCAATTTTTCGAAAAATATTACAAGAAATTCAAAACGCACTAACACGATTAATAATTAATTCTTATAAAATTGTCAATATAATGTCAATAAAAAGAAAATAATTAAAAGGCTATCCCTTAATTAACCATCCCTTATTTTTATAAAAATAAATTAACTGACCATCCCTGTTTTATTTCTATAAAAACTGAATTAATTGACCAACGCTTTTTTATTTTCATGAAAATGAATGAACTGATCTCCGCAGTTTTAATTAACTGACAATGCCAGTCTTATTTCCATAAAAACAGATAATCAATCATCCTTGTCCTGTGTTCACAAGAACGAATTAAACGACAACTTTCTTTTAATCTTCATTAAAACAAATTACCTACTGAATTAATTAACGATTCTTTCGAGGCGTTACATTCCTTCGTGAAGCGACAATAAAATGTCCGTTAAATTTGTCTGAAGACGAAAGCGTGAAGACACCAAAGACGTCGAGCGTCTCATTTCCCGTGGATCTTTCGACCGCAGGGCGACAATGAAAAAAGTCATAAAACCCTTAACGATACGAGACGGGTAGAAAAGGTCGTGAAGCTCGACGACGATTGAGATAGTAAGCTGTAATTAACTTTCGATGTTCACAGACGCTTTTGGTGCCGCCCACGTCATCATCCATTTCGTGTTTCGCTCTTCTTTTCTCACGCGAAAGCCTTATCTTTATTTCCCTTCTTTTCTTTATAGGTGGAATAATTAAGCTTCGTGGATTAAAGTTTTATAGCGACTGGGTACAATTGAAATATTTTTTTTCATACCAAGACGAATATGCTTGAGCTGTATTGCTTGATCTTCAAATTTCTGGGTCATTGAAACGAATCAGAGTTGGTTCTAGGAGATTTGTGATCATGTGTATGTATTTTAGTAATTATCAACTGTCTAAATTTTCGAGTTCCAAATTTCCAAACGGTTATGTTTGCAATTTTCTAAATTTCTAAATTCTCAAATCTTTCAATTTCCAAATTTCCGAATTTCAAAGAGCTTAAATAGTCAGATCTGCCAATTCTGAATTCTTCTATTCTTCACATTTTCAAGTGTCTAAGTTGCCAAATTTCCAAATTTCCAATTACCGAAATTAGCAAATTTCCAAGCTTCAAATTTTGCAATTTCCCAAATTCGTAAATCTCCAAATTTCCACATTTTCAAAACTTCTAATTTTCAGGTTTCCAAATTTTCAAATCCCTAAGTCTCTAAATTTTATAATTTTCGAAGTCCCAAAGACCCCAAATCTATAAAACCTTAAATCCCTAAATCCCTAAATTCCCAAACCTTTACATACCAAACTTCCAAATATGAAAATTTTCCAAGTTTTCAAATTTCTCAACCTCT
Organism: Megachile lagopoda; assembly: GCA_036983795.1. Lineage (NCBI taxonomy): Eukaryota > Metazoa > Arthropoda > Insecta > Hymenoptera > Megachilidae > Megachile > Megachile lagopoda. Next base: position 2,251,876 of record CM072788.1, on the reverse strand, counting down.
ACATTTCGATTCTTTCAAATTCCCAAACTTCTAATACCCTAATTTCTAAATCTCCAATTTTTTTAATTTCTAAATCGCTATACCCTCAAACTTTCTACTAAAATTTTGAATTTTAAACATATTTTTTTCAAGTTAATAACAGCACTAAAGGTATTAACAAAACAGAAATAAAATATCGAATATTCTTTCCTATCATCTTCTTAAATTATTTATTTAATTAAATTCAAGCTGTGGTATACAGTAATCGTTTCGTTGGCTATCGGAACAGACGTGTTAATAATAAACAGTAACGAACGAGGCAGCGAAAAAAACGCGCGTACCAGTTGTCATCGCAGTATTTCAAAACAAAAAATTGCTCGTTTTTCGAGATGCATTGCATTGAAATTTGTCACTGTCTGTTGAAGTTCCAAACAAACGATGTAAAAACGATGTAAATGGATATAACATATGGCCGCCTACGGATGAGATGGCGGTACATGTGGTGGAAATGTATGATTACTTCATTTGTTAAGCGAACCACGAACGGAGATAAGTTTGTATAATGCTTTAAACCGAATTTAGTGCTTCGATGAATGTTTAGTCAGCGATCTGAGGAATTGAGATTACAATGAATTATGATGTTGAAACAAACAGCTATTAACGTAAATAATTAATGTAAATTAATATACGTAGATCCATTATTAATTGATTGGTAATGGATACTCAATTTATACTATTAAATTTTACAATTTTACAATTTTACCATCATTTACCTTCTAGTGTCAAGGTTTTTGAAATTGGAAATTGCAAAATAGGGAAACTTAGAAATGTGGGATTTGGAGGTTAGGAAATTAAAGAATTGAAAATTCGAGAGTGTAAAGATTAATAAATTTGAAGATTTGGAAATCTGAAAATTAGAAAACTTGGTAAGGCGGAAATTTGGAAAATAATGAATTGAGAAGTTAATTCAATTGTTTAAAAATTTTTTAAATGGCAAACTTGAAGAATTAAAACACCGTAAATCTGTAAATCGAAATTTTAAAAATTTGATAAATTGAAAATCTGATGATCTAGAAATTTAGGAATATGGGCAATTAAGAAATTGAAGAATTAAAAATTCGAGAGTTCCAAAATTTAGAAATTTGCAAACTCGGTTATTAATTTCGCAGCCTGAAAATTTGATAATCTGAAAATTAAAATTAAGAAACTTCGAGATGTAAGGATTTGGAAATTGATGAATTGAAAATTTGCAAATTCAAAGTTTAGAAATTTGCAAATAAGACAACTTGAAAATTTGAAAGCCTGGAAAAGAGAAAATTATGCAAACTAGAGGTGTGAGGGTTTAAAAATAGGGAAATCGATGAACTGAAAGTTTAAAAAAGTAGAATTTCGCAAACTTGAAGACATGGATATTTGAAAATCTGCAAATCTAAAAACGTACAAATATTTAAACTAGAAAATTTGAAAATATGAAAAATTGGAAATTAAAAAATTGAAACATTTCGACGTATCCAATATCTTATTCATCCACCTAAGTTCTCCTCCCTTTATTATCTCCAATAACAAAGCACAATTGCACTTGGTCCTTAAAAGTGTTCTACTTATAATACTCCAACACGAGAAAGCAGAAAATAACAAAGGCACACAATCAGTTTCCACTTTCGTTATTTCTTATCGTTACGAGGCATCGTATTTCGAATGCAAAGAAAAGTCCGCAACGTGTCAGGGAGGAATCGAATTCATCAGAAGCGGTATCCAAGCAATTTACGAGATTTCACTGGTCGCAATTGTTCCGTTGATTAAACTGCTGGATCCGATAGATTTCACGGGGCCTTTTAACAGGTGCGGTGGCACACGAAAGCATGGCGTCCTGACTGGCCCCATAAATTCGCAGATAATGATCGCAGTACGTCTGCGTCCATGGGATCTACGGCTCGCTATGGGACCCATAACTTATCCGACACCGTATAGACGCATTCACGTTGTTCCTGCTCGCACCACCGATAATGTATACGCGGTCTGTATGGAACGAATCCGTGGCGGATTTATGAAACGGAAGGGAAATCGCGAGAGCTGGGTCTTTTCGATCGAATTTCTGGGCCGTCTGAAAATACGAGAAATATGGCTCGCTGCTCACTGGATTTGTTGTTCGTTTCAATTTCTACGATACCGTTGCACTGTAGATACCTCGATATTTCGATAAATATGAAATTCTGTTACGTTTCATTCTACTATCGCCGCGAGGTGATAAAGTGCTGTACTAGTAAGGATAAATATATCGGAGTAGGTTTCTTTTTTAAATAATTTTCTAACATTAATTTTTGAATGAAATTAAAACATTTAAGTATTAAAAATAACTAGGTCTTCGAATGAAATTTTATACGTACAAACTGAATTAAAAATTTCGAATTGTATTCAAATGTTTAGAAGTGAAATAGGATTTTATTGAAGAAATTTAAGGAATTGCAGACATTGAGGAAATTGAACAATTTGGAAGTTTACATTTGAAAATTTGAGAATGTGGAAAAGTTGGAGATTTAGTAATTTGACATATAAATTTTAGAATTTGGAAATTTGGAAAGTGGGAAACTGGGAGAATGGGAAATTGAGAAATTAGAGAATTGAAAAATTGGAAAATTATTGAATTTGGGAAACGGATATTTTTCTAAATTTGAGAATCTTGAAATTTAGGAAACTGGGAAAGTGAAAAATTCAGAAACTTGTATACTCAGAGTCCTGGAAAAGTGGAAATTGAAAAACTTGTAAATGTCGAAAATGGAAGAAATAGAAATTTGAAAATTGAGAAACTGGTAAAATTTGTAACCTTGTGAATTTGGAAATTTGGAAACTGAGAAATAGAAATATGGAAAAATCAATAAATTAGATAATTGGAAAATCTCAGAATCTGGAAATAGAAAAATTGAAACATTGTAAGATTTGAATATTTAAAAAATGCAAATAAAAACACGAAGAAACAATTTTCCTAATTAAACCCTGCATCACAAAGCGTCAAAATCTCTGTCAAAACGTCTGAATTTGATATAACGTTCTTCCAAAGATACCTGAAAGCTTCACAATGGCTTTGGAAGTCGTCAAACTCATTCGCGAAGTATACTCGCCAGATCTTTCACCATGATAGAACATCCTGTGTTCGCGTTGCGAACAAAAAGCGACTCCTTCGTTCCTCGGTAAATATTTAATCTTTCGTAGTCTTTTACCTTCGATATCCAACGAGACGTTCGTGACAGTACGAAGGTGTGGCAGAACGTTGTACTCCCGTTGAAAGTTGTCTCGGAGCGAGTTGACAAAGTGGTCCATGTTCCCGTGGACAACGTTCCTTTGGGATTAAAGGATTTCCTCTTGCCCTCTGCAGACAGATCTTCCAGCACATATGTATGTATACTCTCTCAGGTTACTCTTGGCCATACTTACCGACCGTCAGGCATCGACGAACGGGGATATAGTCGGATGATCCTGGCACGTAGCCAGAGCGAAACAAATGCAAATTTAATTAACCAGAAAGCAGCGGATAACGCCGTTTCCTTTTTTTAAGCCACTCTAATCTTTATCCCGCACGGGAACCACAAGCTGTGGTCTGAAGAGGATCTTTTCAGATGTAAGTTAGGTACTTCAATACCTTTTTACAAGTTCTTAGATCGCTGCAGGTCAAATCAGAAACGTTGTAATATGTCACATGATTTAAGAAATATATTTTGAAATATGTCACATGATTTGACATATAAATTTTTGAAATATATCGCATGCTTCGACATACGAATATATCAAAATACTATAAAACTTGAACACTCACTCACGTATACAGATGTACAGGTCAAACCGTATCAGATATGGCTTTTTGTCAGAGGATCAAACTTTCTTAAAATGGGTCAAAACTCCCAGAAAAATTGCCAGAAGTTCAAAAAGGTGGCTAATGGGGAGTCTAGAGGATGGATAACCCCTGCCCCTAGCGAGCGAAAGCGAGTTCAAAGTATATGCCGTGTGTTTGAATTTGTATACTTCTTCTTTCATTTTTACTACACAGTATAATTCTACACTACACATATATTACACTCTATAATTGTCCTTTTATTTTTACTGCACAGTTGGCGTCAGTGTAGACAAAGATGAACGATTAGAATGTAATCCACATGCTTTTATCCGAAACCAAAGATATTACAGTTTTTATAGTCAATAAGTATTATAAGTAAATTCTTCATCCTTTCGTCTATCATTTGCACCACTTATTTCGGCAATGTGATTGGATGATATAGATTTAACGCAGAGCAAAAATAATTTGAAACTTTTTACTCAATTAATCCTTAGTAAGTGAAGACAGTAGGAGCATTTAGGACATGTCTGTTTTGCACGATTGAGTTGATAGGGATTTTTGAAACTCGTATGTATATTTTGTAAGTAAATCAATACCATTAAAAATTGCAGATTTAATAATTTTAATTTACATTACTTATAATATGAGTCTCTCTATTAAAAAATTTCGATTAAAAAAAGCGAAACGTTTCTGTTACAAACAAGTGTCGAAAAATTATATTTCTGAAATAAACATCTAACCCACTAAGTCTAATTCATAAATCAGCTTTCTTGGTATTTTCGCACATAGTATATCAGAATTAGAATCGGATGTCATACAAATCTTTGTACAAGCCGCAACACGAGATACGCGCGGCCACCTGTAAACTGTTAACCGTGCGAAAATTAACACGTGAAACGGTAGACACTTTCGTCGCCTTTCTTTTGCAGCCAACCACCAATGTAGTAGGGGGATGAAACGTTGGGGTGAGAAAGGGTCGAAAGCTCGGTCGTTGAAGTGGCCGAAAGCTGGAGTAAGAGAGCAAACATTTGGACCGCGATGAGAATTCACAATGCGGCCTGGCACTCGGTGCAACTCGACGACTCGCCACAACATTATGTAACACCGCGTGTTGCGTTCCTACGTGTGAAAAACCTTAGGTTTCCTCCACCCCTCAACACTTCCGTATCCGTCATGAAATGAAACATCCCTCTCCATCTACTTTTTTCACTTCGTTTTTCCTCCACTGAACTATACCAATTTTTGGTTCTGTCCAGCTAACCTTTCTTGCGATAGGAACATTTTTCTTGCATGCCTTTTTGCTTACTTTGTTAATTTGGACTAGTTTCTGTGGAAATTGAGTTGTTATGAATTTCTAGTATAAAGTTTAATTAAAAGGAAGGAAATTGTTTTTGGATTTTAATCTTATAATTGAGTTTATTTTTATGGGGATAAGTTTATGGAAATTTTTTCAAATTTTATTCGTGTGCATCTTCAAGCGACATGAAATGTTAAACAAAAATTGTTAAAGAAAAAAAATTTCACTACAAATATATTATCCAAATATTGCCATTACAAATATATTACTGAAGAATTGTTATTACAAGTATGTCATTAAAAAATTATATCGTTAAAAAAAGTATCAGTCAGAAAGTTTAATCAGTAAAGTATCATTACAATAATATCATTAAAAAAGTAATTCGAAATTTTGTATTGCTTTCAAAAACGACCACAAATTCTCCAAAAATTTAATTCTCAACGGACGCTTTACCAAAAATTGCCTCCACACATAATTAATGTAACATACAAAGTAACATATAATGATTGAAAATATAAAAATCAAAAAATCAATGTTTAATAAATATTCGCAAATGACAAAATGTTTGAAATGCCAGATACTTCACCTTTGATTGAATTTCCCGCTTTGTTCAGTGATTTAACCTGACTAAAGAGTGTCGGAAACATCACGCAATTTTGAAAGTGAAACGGCTCATATTCCGAAGAAAATGGATAAACGAACAGAGGATTGAATTCCAAACGCGAAGGGTGAACGATGGAAATTGAGACGGCATGACTCTCGACTTTACCGTAACCTGAAAAATTTCACCCCGGTGATTCTGAGAGGTGGAACGAACGAGGGGCTGCTGAAGATCGTTGAAAAGAATTTTCCTGTTGACTCCGTTCAAATACCTATCTCGACCGGCAGTGATTCCTAATCCCTTTTGAGATCGATATATACACGATCGCAGCGAAATTTGAAGAGGAAAATCATATTTTCCGTGAAAGAATTATTGTCAGGGAATACTTCATGCGAGATGATTAAAGTGGAGGCATTAGAATTTTTGTTAAACAGAATTCTTCGAATACTTATTTTTTCATTACTATTTAAAATTGAAATGTCAGTTTATTATCGAATATTATGTACAATTATTTAAGCTATTGGCATAAAATATCTAACTAAAATTTCTGTTTTGAGTGTTCAGTTTTTTATTCAAGTAATATTAGAAGCTAAAAGTTATCATATATTAGCAAACAATATGATCGTATAAATATCAGCTATTTTTCAAATATTATCTTCACTTTCATCATCAATTTCGTACTATTGATCGGTTATTTTTACTATTTTGCTTTAACTATTGATACAAAATGTCTAAAATAGAATTTGTTTCTAACTTATATTAACTGAACTGCATGATATAAAAATTCTAGCCAACATATCGTGAATAATTATTTGTCGCAAAGCAGAATTTAGAAGAAAGAGGAACATGAAGAGGCTAAATGTCACAGAAAAATATAATGTAAAAAATAGTAGTAATTATGGAGATAATTATGCATCGCCACAAGTATGTACCTAATTTTGATTTATATGGATATCATAAGTTATGTCGAATATTGTCTGGTTATGCAAAAAAATGAGAATAAAATAATATCTCACAACGAAATTTAGCCAAAAGTGTCCGACTTTACTAGTTCGATTTTCTTTCAGTTTTCTCCATCTATGTTTCTACATATACATCCTTAACATGGAGAATGTACATCAATCAATGTCTAAACTTCACTAAATTCCAGTCTTATCTATGAACAAACTTTTCAACAACAACTGCATACCATAACAACTTTCTTCATCCAACTTAAATCAACTATCACTAAAAACATTCTTTCACTTAATTCCAACGCCCCAACTAAGCTTGCAAGCCTGAAAAAGTATCGGTGCAGTCGGGTGCAGCTTAAACTTATCTTAGTTGAGATTAAATTTGGAGAAGGGTATCGCACCACTTGCTTTCGAAAATTCAAATTCAAATGGGAATTCGAGAATTTGAAAGTAGAAAATATGAAACTTTGAAAATTCGGAAATTTAACATTTTCGAGATACAGTAATATAGGTTATACTCGGAAATTTAATTTAAAAATTTACATATACATATAGAAATTTGGGTTTCAGGAAACTTGGATATTTAGGAATTTGAACATTTCGATGAAAGGTCATTTAAAGAGTGGAGAATTTAAGAATTTAAAAATTAGGGAATTTGTAAATATGGAACTTTGAGAATTTAGGAATCTGAAATCTAGAAAATTTGAAAGTTTTGAGATACAGAGATTTGAGCTACTTCAAACATAAATTCCCAAATTTGATAAATTATAAATTTGGTCATACAAAAATTTGTGATATTACAAGGTTGAAAATTAGGAAAATATGAAATTTGGATATTTGGGGATTTGGAAATTTACAAACATGAGAAGATTTCAATATAGGAATACGAACTATTCGAAATTCAGAAATTTTAAGATTTAAATATTTGGCGATTCAAAAATACGTACATTTGGGAATAACGAAAATAGAAAATTGAATTAAAAAATTTGAAAAACAGTGAATATGCAGATTTTCAGATCCAAAAAATTGAAAAGTAAAAGATCTGATAGTTTAATTTATTTTAAGACTTGAAAATTACATATATAATATATCTAAACGAATGTAACAAAACCTAAATAGCTCTTACGAATTTAAACACTTTCCCACTTCCCAAGGGACTCGTACCAGAGGATACAAAAATACAGTATCCTCTCAAGCAACTTCGTCCAAACAAAGATTTAGGCGCCTTCGGTTGACATGCACGCCTCCGCAACTACCCTAGTCACAACAAAGCCGATAATCGGGGTTGAAAAACACAGATCGACAGTAAATCCGTGGAACTCCCGAAATCCAAAGGGTCGCGCAAGAAAAGGAGAGGAGGTTCTCGAAGGGGATGAAATCGAACGTGACACGATAGACTAGCCCAAATAGAGGAGGGATACTGAAAATTGTAGGTAGCTCTCGAAGGTCTCTAGCGGAGGTTAGAGAGGAGCATGTGATTGGTCCAACGACCCGGACATCCGTCGCTTTGGAACTTGGTCCACCGTTAAATGTGGCAACCGATGGGCCAAGCGACTAATGTGATTGCTGGCAGACTGTTAGAGGACGCTAAAAGCACCGTGTCGTAAACTCTACGTTCTGCATGCATCGAGAGAGATGAAGATAGAAGGGGTGAAACTGTAGCACGCATGCATGGATACAGGTGACTATCGGTTGCCGGTTACCAAACTTCCAACACCGTCCGGCGATCGCGTTCCTGTCGTAATTTTGACCACAGGTGAATTTTGTATCGGGTAGTTCAACGACAACTTTCGATGCTCCATTCGTATCCGTTTGGGGAACGAGACTGGACAATCTTGTCAGCCACTTTGCGGATTTATGGAGATGTTACTCGACCATTTGGTTGGCGCATGTGAAACGGTAATGAATCTTGAAATGTATGTTCTGATGGCGCAATTTGATAGTAGAAATGTATGAGGCAAGATGAATTTATAGGTATCGCTGTATGTGCGTTGCAGCGTCAGCAGTAATAGTGACAATTAAACGACGCATGGAATTATTAGGATTCCCAACAAGTGAATATAAGTGGATTGTATCTAAGAGTTGAATTTGACTTCGGATGATTAGAGTTTATTTTGCAATGTACTTGAATGACTGCTTGTGTGAGATTGTCTCTTCGAAGATTTTTTACAAAAGCTTGGAGTAGGCGTGCAATTTTTGTGACATTGTTGAGGGAAGACAGTTTCTGAGTTTCTATTGGTTTAGCTAAAATTCGGGTGGAGACGAAAATGAAAGCGATGAAGTAAATCTGGGTTTTGTCCAAAGTGACCGTAGCAAGTAATAAAATCAAGCAATACCTCGACATGAATAGATAACTAGAAATAAAAGATTCTACTGCTGAGGTGAAGGGTTCGGATACCCAGATGTGACTAATAAACAGAAAAATATTCGATAGAATGTGAGTCTTACTGCTGCTCATTGATTTGAAATTACAAATGTGTCTGAAAAAACAAAATACTGATAAGCTTGCATCGCTGGAAACTTGTACTGGGGTCTAATCTTCTAGGACCTAACACTCGCATATCCTAATGCGTAATTTGCGTAAAAACAAAAGATTACCGAAGGGAGGATCGAACACATGAGATACACAATTATCGAAGGCATTGTTATACACCCAAATATTTAATCTAGATTACGATGCATTACTTTCATCTACGACTGGTGTTCGCGCCCTTCTGATTTGAAATTTTGATCAAAGAAGAGGATAGATGATATTTGATACGAGTGGATTGTATCTTAATTTATTTGACGCGTGACTATCAAGGGACTGTTCCTTCCCAGTACAAAAACCATGTTTCCGACAGTTGCAACACCTCTTGGCAATGACTCTATGCTTGCTGAGAATTTTCTGGTCCGCGCGCCAAGTCACAAAAAAGTTAACCCCCGTTGGCTCTCCTTCCATACCTTCCAATAGTTTTAGCTTCAAGGTGGAGTTGAAACTTTCTCTACTTTTTCCATGTATTAAGCAACAGTGATTTCCGCACGATGTGCTAATTTCATTGCCTGCCACATAGTTTATAACAGCCCTAAGCTACGATTCGAATTCAACGCTGGTCCACGGGCTGGCGGTCATGTCGTAAACCTGGGCTTTCTAATATGTTCTTAACACCTAGTCTCCAATTTTCATCCTAATGCATAACTTTTCATCGTTCAATCTCTTCCCCGTCTTCACTCCCTAGTCACAACCCAAAGTTTACTTTTTGAAACTTATAGATAGCCCTATTTTCCTTGAGTTTGCCTTCATTCAAAGTAAAATTAGTGTTTGATAGAATAAAGCACTTTGTTTCTAAACGTTGAGCTTTAATTACGTTTATTGATATGTTAACCCAAATCTATATTAACCGATGTTAACCCAAGTTTCGGGGAATTTATATTCGATCCTATTCATTTTTATTAAAACACTTATCATTATGAACAAGGATTTCTTCTATTCAGTACACAATCCCACATGTGTTATGTAAAATAGCATTTGCGGTAGGCCGGATTAGTGTCTATGTTTTATGCAAATGATTGTACAATCTGCTTCTTGTTGATGGTAATGCAAAATCACTGATGGTTACTTGTAGCAAGGGGATTATTCTCAATGCATTTTGTAGTGCTGTAGTTTGGGTGCGATGTAAGGCTTGTTGAATATGGACTGGTATAGAAGGAAGAGTGGTCTTCCAATTATTGAACTATTCCAAAACTTTCAAGCTTTTAAATTTGATAATTTCTAAACTGCTAAAGATCAACCTTTCTAAATTTTTAAATTTGTTATTTCAGTCACCACATACCTAAATTTCTCAATTTAAAAATTGTTAAACCCCAAAGTCTCAAATCCCCAAAATTTGAATTCCCAAGTTTCTAAATCGCGATATTTCTAAATTCTCAACTTCGCACATTTTGACATTTCCACATTCCTAAATCTCTGAATTTCCAAATTTTTTAATCCTAGAATTTTCAAATTTCCAAATACCAAAATCCCAAAATCATAAAAATTGTCAAATTTCCAAATTCCCAAATCCTAATATTTTAAAATTCCTACATCTTGAAATTTCCAGTTTCCGAATTTCTAAATTTCTTAATTTTCTAATTGCAAAAATTCTCAAATTCCCAAATTCTCTTTTGCCCACATTTTGAAATTTCCAAATTCCCGAACTTCAAGATTTTCAAATCTCAAAATTCTCAAATTCCCAAGTCCTTAAATTCCGAAATCTTCCAAGCCCAAAATTTCAATCACCACCAATACACTTATTACAATATTACAATTACAGTAACAATTATAAAGCACATCAGAATACAAAATTAGTGTCCTAATTTTTAAAAAGAATTGGAACGTTTTATAATAAAATAATTCTCTTATACGATGGAACCTTAATAAAAGGATTTCAAAAGTATTGTATCTGATTAAATATTCTGATTGAAATATTTTTCGAATATTATTTTACATCAATTTATACGCCATACCAATAGGTTCAGATGTATTGAACCAATACTACAAATGTTGCATCAATCGCAGCTGAGTATTCGCTTCAGGGTTCCAGAAGCGTCCTTTGTAGCAATTCGAAACAAGGAAACTACTGTGGTGGTTATATTTGGATATCGCATTTGACATCACAGTAAATGTAATTAAACACAACTAAATAGTACATGTAACACCTATGTAACATATAATACATGTAATTACGTATGTACATATTTTCACAGACTCATTAGTTTATGTTTCTATTATTATGCTTCAGCAGCCGAAACAGTTATATCACATTTCAAACATCCCTATTTATTCGTCATGATAATTAATTACTTGTTAAATATTTTTTGTGTGATAAATTTTGATGAATTTTAATCAATAACACAGAACCGTAAATCGTATATGGTAAATTAAGAAAGAGTTTGCTGATTTCATATTTTATTCATATTTTATTGTACTTACATTGGAGACCTCAAGTATACAACATAATTAATTGTGAATATAGTGCTTACCTGGAACAGAAAAAAAAAGATAATTATTAACTGATTTTAATTCACAATCGAATTTAGAATGCAATAAAAATATGCAGGTTCCTGTTCATTTTTGTGATTTTATCCGAACAATTTTGAATTTTTCCTCTTTGTTTCATATTTCTCTGCAAAAATTACAATGAATATCCTTTCTGGCTAATTTTTTAATACGATATCTACTGACGAATTATTCAAACTTAATTTGAAAGTAAAAATAAATAAACGAACGATGCAATATAAATGAATTTAATTATTTTACTTTAAATACAAAAAATGTTTAAAAGTCAAAATAAATTTTGTCCTTTATTTTATTTTGGTAAAAATATATTAATAAAATATGATATAAAAACGTATAAAATATATTATTAAATTATATAAATAAAATATGCAAACTATTTTATTTTGATTAATTATAAATTAAACGAAAAAAGTGAAGCAAAATGAAGAAGATACAAAATTAACAATATATTGTTGAAAAGGTCATTGTTATCAAAAACTTAAAAATTTCCAGAAAATAATAAAATTTATAAACAAGAAGAATTAAAGAGCGAAAGTAATTTTAAAAAATTCAATTGATTTCTGCGTGGTATTTTTCAAAATTACGGTTTTTCGGGAAATACTGGATATACAGTAAAGTATACAAAATAGAATACTAGATGCAGTGAGGAAAGTCAACTTAGTTTGTAAAAAGATTGTACGGGAAATATCCAATACACCAAAAAGAATAATCAATTTTCTTTCATAAAATATAAGTAAAATACATTGCAGTTCTATCGCCAATATAAAGAAAACATACACATTACCAAATAACACTTTTATTTCGTCTTATCGAAATTTCGAGTTATTATAGTCAACGGTGATTTTTTATTTTACAAGACGCGTATACACATGTTTTGTATATAATACGTCAAACGCAGTTAACTGGTTAAACAGTTAGCTGTCAGCCTCCAAAATAGTATATATGAATATTCAGTCAGATATTAAATAAGGTGGCAAGGTTTCATAAATGAGTAAGCGTAACATTTGGGAAATTCGTAAGTGTCGAAAAACAGCTGCAATAAATAGCAAGCCGAAAGTAAACGCGAAACCATCCGTAATCCATGCCGAATGAAATTTATATTTCCCGCCAAACGCGTCCGCAATCCAGACGAACGTTTTGCGGCAGGAGAAATACAATTCCTTGGTGAATTTCAATTTCGACCTCGCGAATCTTCGTTTACTGGGTCATCCGTAACAGGAATAATTGCGGTACCGTTAATGGATTCCAGCACGAATCCACGGTAAGTCCATAAAGCCGCGTTACCATAACACCTTAATTGGCCGTCCCAAGAGTGGCCGAGATGCTTCTAACCGTGTGTCGATGGTAAATTTATGGAACCCCAAGGCACGGGGTAATTCAATTACGGTTCCCATTAGGGCAAACTCTTCGTGTCCCGATTCTGTGTCGTTCATGGAACGTTTTCTTCGAAGAGAAGACTCTATGGGAACGCGCTGGGACCTACGCTCTTACAAAATTCACGAGAGCATCCACATCGGGTTACGCTCGAACCTCAGCTTCCGTAGCTTTTGTCACTTGGTATTTTCAAAGGCACAATTTCAATTTTTAATCGGCCAACATTACCGTGTTCAACTCTTACAATCGTAACCATTCAGGTTAAATGGACGACTTTGTAAACTGGTAAATAAATTTTGGAATTTACTCGATGTTAGTCAAATATAAATCTAGGACTCGGCCAGCAAGAGTCTTGCTGCATTTTCACCAACTTCGGGCAAATTATTTATTTATTTGAAGAACAAATTGTCCTCTGTGCAATAAAAGCAATGTAAGGGCAGAAATATACGTGTTCTACGGTTGTGCTATTTTACAGTTTTATTTACAGAGCAAATAAGGAAGCTAATTAAAGTTTAAATTTAAATGAGCGATAAAGAAGTGGAATTTAACGTAATATTGCATATAGTATATAAAGCATATGTGTTGTATATAAATTTGGAAAACAACACTGCTCAAAATTATGAACTCACTTTATTTTTAGCTGGTTTAAAGGTAATACTATTATTTTTTTTTGTAGCTCCATGATGAATACTAGGAAAATAATATTACGAGATTTCACAATTTTTGCATATACAATGAATTATTTAGTTCGCTGAAACCAGAAAAAGCGAATCTGTTTAAAAATATTTATTTGTGTAAACCAGCACACTATATGCACGAAAGTGAATAAAATATACTTACTAAAAGATATAATGATTCAGCTAATCCGTATTTGGCCACAAAAATTAATAGATGTAATAGTCTATAATTTATACAATGCATCAAATTTGATACAAATATCTCTCAAACGCAACATTTAGATTCAATATTCTGATTGTAAAGTGTTTCATTATTCAACTACAATTAGTCAATATAAAAATGACTCACTTTCTACATATTTTCCATCAGAAATATTTGCACATTTGACCTACAAAAAAAGATAGTAATCGTACCTTTCATCCGCTTCTGACTTGTAATGGTACACAAAAGTTTACAAACTGGTAGATCGGTTCATACTTACACCCCTTATACTATAAGTTTACCCCTTACTATAATTGCCCCTTACACTACAAGTTTTTTGGCAGATGAATTAATCAGAACTACTTAATTCATCCTAGATCGTCGATTTCACCCAGATCGTCAATCAAACAAATTAGAATTGGTATTGAACTCAAAACTCGATCATTGTGCAAATACAATTTAAATTTGTCTATTTGAACTGTAACATGTGTCACGAGTCTGAAACGATGTTATAAACCAAGGGATTAAAAGATTGAACTTGACCCTAACATGGAACTTCGGATTACCTTCGACCTCACGCAAGGTCAATGTACTAATTTACTAATTAAGATACAGATTAATCATGGACATTCAATATCGCTCGAGAAGATATGACGGTAAATTCCATCGAATTATGCGGGCACATTTCGAAATCCATACGGGTTTCTTCGCATAATGGAGGTCGAACCCGCGGGGAACTCCTCGCAGATTACGCCCCATCGTTCCGGAAGCTGGCTTCGTAAAAGTCTTTTACGATCCTCCTGTTCGGCACGCGCGCTCGAGAAGTCGTTCAACGTGCAACTCCTCTCCACTTCCCTCGACTTTTTCCGATGCGATCGCGGCTTTAGATAATGACAATATCAATCATAAAGCGATATTACGCCGCCACTAAAACCGTAGCGGAAACTTACTTTCATAGCTCCGCTTACGATCAAAATAATCCGCCGAGTGCTGTCCACCACTTTTACAACCCTCTGATTTCGACGACACTGCAAACGTTTTATGTTTCTCACGATTCTACTGTTCAAATCACTGTTGTCAGGTTAAGCAACCAATTAAAGGTTTAATTAAAACACGTGGTGTTTCGTTATTATTAATGATAGTAGCAAGAACTGCACAAAGTTAATTTCTGTATTTATTTGATTATTTTTCTTGGTATGATGCAGATAACACAAAACGTCCAACTTCTTTGTTTTCAATACAATTTACAGATAATTGTGATTTTCATTTCCTACGGAACTCGCTTCATCCAAACGTTTTATTTTTAAAATAAACTGATTTTTACTTGCTATCACTCTATTTGGAAATTTTCAGTATTTTGCCTTGTTGTGTCTTTTATTTTTACCGCGTTCTTAATAAATACGCACCATATCTATTTTCTCTCGTCTCGAATAACAATACATCGCACAAGAATATCACTAAACTTCTGCAATAATACTGAAACAATTCTGTACACTTTACAATAGAAATAATCTGACAGCTACAACGCAGACTTAATCATAACACAAAGCTACCAAAGGTGTATTCTAGCTAATGGAAGCCACATTGAACACGAAATGTAGACATATCAAAGAGAAATATCAGTGAGTAATAGTAACAGGGAATATTTGAAGTATTTGTTTTGTTTTTGAACTTGAATTGACCTGAAGGTCATCGTACGGTACACAGTTGCACACGTTTTGATACATGCTTTCATGTTATACATATAAAGTATAGCATTCCATTTTAAAAAACTGAACATCTTCATTTCTCGAGACATAATGCAAGTATAAAAAATTGATATGACCCTGTGTCACTAATAAGGTATATTAAATTTTCTTTCTCTTCCAGTTTGTTGAAGTCCCAAATGTTTACGCAAAAAACACTGGGTAATAAATCTATGAACACTCCTCATATGTGTGTGAGGGAAATTTTTGTACACTTATGTAATTATAGTAAGAAATAATAATTGTACAAAATAATAACTTTGTATAATTAACATTATTATTGCTATTATCAACATTATTATTATTTGAACAAAAACAACAAACAACTTACACATTTTATTATTGCAGACACTTTTAAACAATTAAAAAGTGCTACAGGAATCTCCACACATAAAGTAATAACTTTATACAATTAATATTTCTACTATTATCAACATTATTATCATTATTATTATTTAAACAAAAGCAGTAAACTTACCTGTTTTATTAATTATGATATTTTTAAACAATTAAAAAGTGCATACACTAAACGTTTCAAAACAATAAAACAATTTACAGTATTGATTTTCAACATCAATTTATGAAGACGAATAAGTACATAGCTGAACAAATCTAATCGAATCCAGATTCAAGGAATTCGCTGGGAGAAATACGCCAAGCATCCGGTTGTTTAGCAAGGTGTTTATTTTACGAAGAAGGAAAAGGCAGAGAATCGCCACGAATCGGGATAATCGAAGACGACAAGCGCAATTAATCAAGCTCGATTGCGCATTGCTGTGTTAAATAAGGTTGCCTAATGAGAGAAATCATTAGAGCCGTTGAACGAAAACGATGCACCTCTGGTCTTTCTCATCCTCAGTCAATTTGCCCTTCTCGCTCGTTCAGAAGCATTTATCCTCCTTTAATTGCTAGCTTTTGGCCCCTTTTGAGAAATACGGCAGCGAGAAATCTATAGAATTTCTGATGCTCTCGATTTGATAGAGAATACATTTCTTTTTCGATCGGCTATGCGAATTGGTAGATAATAATAATTGTGTGAGCCAGGAAACTGCTTACGATAACGAGTAGAAACGGACCAATTAGACTTGTTCATATTTGTTTGAATGCAATTTCTGATGCTCGTTATGGATAATGTTCTCTATTCGTTCGATTATAATAGTTCTGTGCAATTATTGCTAATTGTCATTATCAATTAGATGTCTAACGTAAGTATATGCTAAAATTGGAAGGAAATTTCTGTGTAGCAGTAGTTGGTTGTCAATTTCTGTTCTTTCTTTGTTTTAATGTTTGAGAACTTTTTGCTAAATTTGTAAAATCAATTTAATTGTTCACTCTTTTTGTTTTAACCGTTTGTGTTGATTTTTGCTATGGGAATCTAAAAGGGTTAGTACTGTTACGGTTTTAAGAGTATTAATATTTATTGACAATATTATATGTATAATATGTACTGTTAAATTTAGAAATAAGTTTGGGCGTTTGAAAATTTCAAAGTTAAACATTTCCAAAGTTGTAGGCTGAAAATTCAAAATTTTAGATACTTGATCACGTGAAAAGATACAAATTTGAATATTTAAAAATTCAGAAATGTACACATTTAAATATTTAAGGATTCAGAAATATAAAAATTTAAATATTACAAAAATCAGAAATATACAAATTTTAGTATTAGTATTATTAGTAAAAATCCATAGACATGTGTATTCAAATATTTAAATAAAATATACAAATTAAAATACATAAAAGTTCAGAAACGTACAAAATGAAACACTCAACAATTCAAGAATACATAAATCTAAATATCTAAAAACTCGAAAGTACATAAATCTAAATATCTACAAATTCAAAAATACATAAATCTAAATATCTAAAAATTCAAAAATACATAAATCTAAATCTCTACAAATTTAAAAACATAGAAACCCCAAATTCATAAATTTCCAAATTATAAATCAGACCATCCATCATTACCCTTCAGCGCGCCCCATCCACGCACCCTGCCCTCACTGCCCGCAGTTGCCTAAACTGCTCTAAACTCTGAAATCATGTTACGGATTAAAGTAATCCAGGACAACATCGAATTATGACGAAGATGTGACGAGTACAGCGAAAGTTTAATAGGAAATGTCAGTTCCAACGGGTCTCCTAATAAAAGGCCTCGTCCAGCAGGGTCGAAACAGTTCGGGCAACGAGTTAATTCAACCGGTTGAATGGCTACTATCTCTTCCACCTTCGAGGATGGTTAAGTCGTCGATGAGGTCGGGGATTTAACGATCGTGCCCACTCGAACCAGTCGACTTTTCCTGCGATAGGTGGGCCCGAATCGATGCTATTAAACGGAAGGATCAGTTTCACCGGTATCTCCTGTATATATAGCATATATCCGGCTTCCTGAAAGACTCTGACCATTCGCAATTAAGGCTCACCCAAGCTTTTTTTTTCTTTTCTCTTTTGCGGATGAATCCCCGTCGAACCTTTCACCCGGTAGACTCGATTTATTATCGAGGCTCACGATCGTGTAATAAATTCGTTATAAATAGTTCATAGAGGCTGACACCGTGAGTCTCGTCTGGCCTTTGTTCCTGTATGCAATCTCGCAGCGAAGCATTCGATCATTGAACGGAGACACAGAGCTTCGTTTGTGAAACAGATTGGCAGAGCTGTTTATTAGCGATAAAATGAGAAATGTCTTTGACAGAATTCGGGGTAGCTGTGTATTTGAGCTTTTATTTTATTATATTGAATGACTGATTTCGAACGGGGAAGTAAAACGTTATTTAATGATATTTGTTGATATAAAGGGCGAGGAAATAAATATTTCCTTTGTAAGAGCGAATAAACAATTAATAGTGACGATGGCCAGAGTCGCTTTAGGGCCATCGTAAATTAGGGACTTTCGGCGAGGATTGGGACCGAGTTCGTGTGAGACCCGATCACTTTCACCCCCTCGCCAGATGATAGTTTTCAGCCCCGTAGTAAAGCCAAGATTGTTTTTCTTAAAAATGTGAAGTGGGGATGTGTTCCCCATAAAACCTTCGGGAAAGCCTGAGAACAACGCATTTGGTTAGAGAACGTGAAGAGAGAAATCGAACGATAAAGTTATTTGTAAAACAATTCTGTATGAAGTTTAGGCATCCTTACACCTTTCTTTCAGGATGTAATAAATATTACACGCACATGGATGTGCGGCAGAATTTACGTACTATACATACGAGCACATACACATATACACTGTAATGCGCTGATAAATCTCAAAAATATTATAATGTTGTACAATATTGGGTTGGACAAAAATGTTATGATGCTTTTAATAGGAAATAATATTTGTATGTTAATGATTTATTTGTTTTCAACAAATGCGTACATGATCTCAAAGATTTCGTTTTACGGTATTTTTATTAAGAAAAAAGTGGCGAATGAATTGGAGTCTTTCAGTTATTATACATATAATTTAGAAATTAAGGAATTGAGTAATTAGGAAATTCAGAAATCACAAAATTTGGTAATTAGAAAATATAGAAATGAAGTAATTTAGAAATTAGGAAATAGGAAATTTAGAAATGTAGATATTTAGATATTTAGAAACTTAGAAATGTGGAAGTTTGAAAGTCTAAAAATGAAAAAATCTAAAAATTTAGAAATAAAATTTACAAACTTAGGGGTTTAAGTATTTATCACACCTGAGAATTCAGTAATTTCGGAAATTTGGAAATTCGAAAACCTCGAGGCTTAAAAATTTAAAACCTTAAAACTCTGGAAATCCAGAAATCTGAAAATTGAAAAATCCCCACACTCAATCATTTAATTTCTAAATTTCCAATATCCATAATCTGCTTTTCTCTCTTTTTCATTTATCACCAGTATTCCCAAACAAAACTACCTTAAAAATATATACCTACACTACAATTCATAACATATTACAATTTTCTCTTCGTGCTTTGCATCTTATTTGTTAATAATTACATTCAACATACAAAATTTTCATACTTATCTGTATTTTTTATCGACAATATCAACACTTTGCATTAGAAGGATGATTCACACTTGCCGTTCAGTTTCGTACCATAATTTGAAATAAACATTTTTCAGCTGAATCTATAATATTATACATATGGTATATAAGCATACAACAGTAGCAATTAATAATAGAGAAATAGTAATCTTAAATGAATTTATCAAACCTTTTAACTAAATAGTTTTAAGATTAATATCTGACAACAGCAAAAGTACCTTCGAAGGGTTAATACAAAGACTTCATAATTGTAACAATAATCCCGCTAATAATTAACAACAATTTAAAATGTTTTCCGGCGAATTCCCTTAAATAGAACTCTTTCTAGCGAATTTGACGAAAAGTGTCGATGTCGTCGCCAATTACAAGGCACGATCGTAGATGAAGGAGAACAGGAGGAGGAAAAGAAAGCAAGTCGAGCAAGAGACGAGTGGAAGTTTCGAGGGTTGCATCGTTCCAAGGTACAAAACGTGGTGCGATTGCAGTGCAAGCTGCAGTTGCAGACAATCTTCCTCAGAGAGGTTCGCGACTTCACCCGGTAATTGGAGACTTTTAACGATCCAGCCAGCTTTCAAGCTACCACTCCGTATCTGTTTTCCGCCAGGAATGGTTGGTGTAAAGCATAGGAAAATGGACAGTCAGTACGTGAATGCGGATACCGCATTTTCTACAGAAGTGGCGTTGTTTGACAAAGTACCTTTAACATTTCGGTTTCCATATTTTTTGGTTGAATTATGCGAACACTTAGCAGATAATGTCTAAATTGAAATGTTCAAAATACGGAGAGTTTGGAAATTTTAAATTTCTGTGTTTCTATTTTCAAAATTTTCAATGTTCTAATTTTCAAATTGCGAAGTTTCAAAAATTTCCAATCTTCTATATGTGTAAATTTACACGTTCATAAATTTCCGAGACAATTCTAAATTACTACATTAACTTTCAAGATTACTAAATTCTTAGACTTTTGGTTCCCTAGATCATCAAATACCTAAGCTATACATTTCTTAGACTCTCAAGTTCATATATTACTACATTCCCGAATTCCTAGATTTCCAAATTTTTAACATTACTACATTTCATCTTGTCAATTTCTTAGATTTCTAAATCTTTAGATTAGCTAGGTTACTAAACTTACTAGAAAATTACTATACTATAATTCCCTAGGTTCAATCATTCATAAATTACCATGTCCGTAAATTATCAGATTCCTACATTTCTGAATTCCTAAATTTCAAAATACCCAAATTCCTAGGTTTCTAAATATTCCAATTTCCAAATGTCCCTATCCCCATTTGCCCAAATCCTCAAATTCACAGATTATCAAATTGTCAGATTTGCACGTTTCCAAGTTTCCAAATTTTCATAATCTCACGATTTAAAATTCTCCAATTTTCCAAATTTTAAAACTTTCGTTTTCTTACATTCCTAGATTCCTAAATTTTTAAATTTGAAAATCCCCAAATTTCAAAATTTCCACCTCGACCTATCGATCAGTAAAATCAGAATACCACATGTTTTTCCTGTCTGCTAGGCTTAGATCTTCAAGTAACACAGGTAATTCGCGATTCAAGTATCGATATTTGTTTCCATCTAACGTGCCATTAATAATTCTTAAGTTACAAATGATACTTGAAGATGTACGCTTACCAACTATAATACTGACCTTACAACAAAATGTAAACAAAAGTCATGCATTTTTTCATGTACAATATCATTCCCGAATAAAAAATATGTGTTTATGATAAAAAAAGACAAGATGACCTTGAAATAACCTTGAAGACGCCCATGCATTAAAAAATTAGTAATACCACTTGACTCCCCACTCGAAATACTAAAAGATACGTGACAGTTTGTTTTTCTTAAATTACGTGTCTTCGACATTTTTTATAATGTCAACATTCGTGTCTTAAATTACGTATAATACTTGCCATCTCGCTTAAAAATCATCGGACTCATTTCTTTCCCGTTTCACCGCTATCTCAGCTTCTCAGCAGATTTTTGGTACGAAGTACCTCGTGATCATGCACTAAATCACGAGATGCTTCTTGTTACCCCTACCATTCGCAGAAGTCTGGAACCTTGCGTCCCTCGCTGCGAACTTCAGCAGCAAGGACGGGAAGGAGGAGGACGAGGATGGAACAACCGAAGGACTTCGGTCGTGGAAAGCTTAGACTTGTCCTACCTGAACGCTAAAGACCATAGGCTACCTCCTCCTGTTCTTCCTTCCTTCTTGCTGTCTTTTCCTGCCACTTGGTGCAGGACCAGCCAACTGCTAAGACGATTTTCGTGGCTGGATCCTTGCCAAGGATTCGAGACGCTGCACCGTTACGGTCAACTTTCGATTCCATTCTTACGGTTAATTAAATTTCTACGTCGAGCCTGATACGTGGCCAGTCTACGGCCGACTGATAGCATAGGATAATGGATACATGAATTAGTGCTACGAGGTTCTGTTCATCACGGTAGTTTGAACGAATTTGCGCTGATAATGGAATACTTGATTCGGAATCTTAAATTTGACATCGGGGTTAAGCAGATTCGACGCGGATGGAAATTACACGAGTAGATAATGCTATCATGCAACGAATTAAATATTTGGAGTAAATTCGATCGCAGTTATATCATGTTTGATAGACTATAGAGATCCTTAAAAAGGTGTTTAGTAACTTAATAGTTTAGTTGCTTGATATAATTTGTTAATCGTCATTTTATTATGGATGTTAATGGAGAATTTATGTGCAGTCAAGAATTTTTTCTTCGAGAAACATGGCAACTAGGGAAATCAGAAGGAGTTTTGATCAATCGTTGATTTTTAAGAATTTTTGGTAATTTTGAAAGAAATGGGTGAAATATTGGGAAAATCAGAATGTAATGGTGAAATATGGTACTCAGGAATTTAAGGGGCTAAGAATTTAGAATCCTAAAAATTTGGAGATATAAAGATATGAGAAAGAAGAAATTTAGATACCTGCAGATATGAAAATCTAGGAAAATGAAGACTTTACAATTTTGGGACCTAGGGATATTGGTATGAAGGGACATCAACATCTAGGGATATTGGATCTATATGTATTGAGATATTGTAACATTGGGATATGGGGACATGCGAATGTAAGAACATTGGGATAAAGTGACACTAGTATATGGTAATATTGGAATTCAAGGATATTGGGTCCAGAAATACGGGGACCTGTGGATATGTTGCTTTAGGGATATGAAGATCTAGGGACATCGGGATCTAGAGACTTGGGAATCTAGGGACATGGGGATCTAGGGGTGGAGCATCTAAAAATTTGAGGATTTATTGATTTGGAGACAAGGAAATTGGGAAATTTGAAATGTTTAAAAATTGGTCAAATGAAAAATTGAAAAATTGAAGAATTGAAGAATTGAAGAATTGAAAAACTTGAAGACTCAAAATTTCTGAAACTTGAATATTCAGAAACATCAAAATAATGAAAACTTGATTACATGAAAATCTTAGAATTTAAAAATTTGCATATTGTATAGTATTGACTGTGTAGTATTTGATAAATTTGAGTATGTGAAAAGTTCACATATATGTATATCCCTATTCAATTCAGCCTACGTTGCACCCAAATGTACTCGCAACACATTCTTCAACTACTATTCTACTTCCTCTCCTACTATCCATTTTATCATCAAACGATGCCTGCATCTTCCACGTCGTCAATTCGGTACTCTAATCGGATAAAAAGGAATCCACATGTTTCCGCATAAAAATGAGGAAAAAGTGGCAAAATTGTATGAATTTCCGTAGTAAAGCGATAATCCATTTCTCTTCGGGAATTATTCATTTGTCGAGAATATTTCACGGGAACATGGAGTGCAGATGTATAGGAGGCCGCTAACGTTGCTAGTAGACAAGCAGATATGTAGTCCAAACTGAAGTAGTAATATAGGCCGTGCAATATATCCGTGTCAGGTTGACCAATGCCCTGTCCAACCCACCATACATCAACTGCTGTATTGTGGCCACTTCGGATTATCCTGGCTTCGAAACGGCTACGATTTCGAATTTCCATGCCGACTTTCGCCGCTGTTTCAACGTTTCAAACGTACCGCCACATCTTTCGCGACGCAACTACATTTTTTATTCAGTTCAGGTTTCAACTTTTGCCCGGCACAAGTGAACTCTGATGATTCGTTTATTGCGCGGGGAATTTCAAAATTGAATCATGCCGAGGGAATTTCGGATCGTCGAGCATGGAACACCTCGTACGTTTGTTCTGTTCACGAAGAAAAATGAACGGGAGATGATGAAGCGAGAAAAATAGAAGTAGTCAATGTTTTTCTTACAGAAATCTTCCTGTTTCTGGCTGCGAAGGGAGAGAAGAAAAATTGTTCTATAAAATGTATTATACAATTCGAATATGATAAAGATGAATAGGCGGTAACGTGATTTAGGCATGATTTTTTATATTTGCAAGTGTTTCATAAATGGTATGGTAATTTGTAGGATTTATTTTGATATTTTATCGGAAATTATTTTACGATTCTATTTCGATTTTAACACGTTACGGAACGTATCAAAATGGCGCATTTTAGATTTCTTACTTTAAATTATAGAAATTATTAAAATGCCTTTGTCGAAATGTATAACTTTTGTCGAGACGAAGAATAATTATTATATAAATTAATGTTTCTTTCCTTGTATATTTTAATAATAGAAATTTAGAAATTTAGTATTGTAAAAATATATAAATGTAGAAACGTAGAAACTTAAAAACGTAGAAGATTAGTGAAAATATAGTTGAATGCTCTAGAAATGTACCAGAAACGTGGAATCTCTGAATTTACGAATTTCAAAAAGCTCAAATATTCAAATTAAATTTAAAAATTAGTTAACTTGAAATTTTAAAAATATAAGAAATTGTGATTCAAAAAATTTAAAAAGTAAAACATTGAAAAATAAAAAATGTTTTAAATGTACAAATTTCAAATTTTCGAGCTTTCAAACTGAAATGGCAACTAAATATTCAATTGTCTCCAATTAAAATTTACGCACTGTTTAAATTATGTCGTTGCATGAGCAGTATTAATTACTATGGCTGTTAGTGTTTCGGATTTCCTATTACATAGATAGTAATAGCAAATAGGGATATCGATCGGTATTGAAAATTTGCAATTGAAACGTGAAGCGGCTATTTAAGCAACAACATAATACTAATAGTAACAAGAGATAACTGTGTCGACAATCGATTCTCTGTCACCATAAATTTTAACGATTCGATATTAATCAATTCCGTACCGTGAACTGGCCCATCTCGTCGTTATATCTGGGTTTTCTAATTGGTCACGCATCAGCCAGGGATTGTTCCTTTTATGGCTCGATTCGCCGGTTAATTGACGAAAGTTTCACACACGTACTCCCAACACCTCGATACGGTAGCAACGGTAACGAGACCATGTATCACGATCCTAGTCCCCTTAATTGTTTCCCTCGGTGGATTTTCCTCGAGCCAATAAGCTGCTGGGTTTGCTGCAGATGAGTAGAAACTGGTGATTCGATTCGTTCGCATTTCTTTCATCGAGGAAAATGAACTCGTCGCGCGTGATCCGACTGAATTATTACATCGTCCAGTGAAAAGCATGATCGAAAGCCTTGGTAAATCGACCTACCGCTCTTGATGACTCCTCTGAAAAAGTTATGGATCTACACATGAACGTTTCTTCTGAAACCACTTTCTTTTTATTCGGTACTCTTGCGAATGTTACGGCTTGAATAAAACTTTCGTGAACCTTTTAAACATTTACATTTCTACATTTCTAAATTTCTTAATTTCAAACATTAAAAATCGAATTTTCAAGAATTTTAAATTGCAAAATTTCGAAGTTTCATAAATTTAAAATTGCAAAATTTTTAAATTACAAAGTTTCTATTTCTATTTCTATTTCTAATTTTATTTCTATTTTTCTATTTTTATATATTTCTAGATTCCTAGATATTTATCTCTCTAAATTTCTATATTTTTAAATTTTCAACCTTCTAAATTTCTAAATTTTCAAACATCTAACTTGCAAAATTTCGATTCATCTAAATTACAAGAAATATAAATTTACATACGTGACAATTTAAAAGTTTTTGCTTTACCTGTGATCAAACAGCAAGTACAATTTATTTCAATTGAAATAACTACAGTAATCAATTGGAATGGGGCTCTGTAAGTGCCACATATACTATTTTTAAGCGCAGTATTGCATTGTAGAGTGTCTGATGTTTTATTCGTGAATGGACACTGCGTGTGGTTGCATCGAAACAGTTTTGTAACGACCATCGTAACAGAAATGAGAATGGTCAATTACAAGTCAATTACCATGAACCTGGTTTCTGTATATCCGTGAGACAATACCAATCAAAATGTAAAACTTTCCTACTTTTGTTTTTTTTTAAATGAAACTTTCACAAACATATTTGTGACATTTTCTTGGTTAAAGTATCACGAAACACGACGTAATTCGGGTCATATTTACTTGCAATAACTTATTCGAGTAGAGTCCTCGATGTAAACGTAACGTTTGAAATTACAAATTGTTAGAGTTCTGTTCAGCTGCGCGGATAATTGGTTAAGATAGACAAACTTTATTTGAGAATTACAAATTATATTTTAGCTTATACCAAGCGTGTGCTCCGTTTCACGTCGCTAATGCGAGAGAGAGCGTGCTCGGTTTTTCGTGAGAGCGTGGTCACCAGAGGAAGTGGGAATGAGGGGAAAAACAAAAGACATTATAATAACTATAAATATTGTCCGTAGATGGTATAATCCGAATTGGAGTATTTCTGTTTCACCATTCTACTTGCGTCATTTAAAAACATAATATTCAACTATATACGGCATAGTAGGGTGTGTTAGGTCTTAAAATACATACGTCAGTAAGAGGATTAGACCTCAGTCAAGTTTCTGGCAATACAATAGCTTAACGTATTTTTCGGCTCTTTAGAAACATTTGCCATTTACAATCTATAGTTGTTTAGTCGTAGCAGAAATAGGACCCAAGGAGTTATTACATTCTAGCGAGTTTTTTCCTTGATTTATTGTCAGTCACATCTAGTGTCAGAACCTTAGTCTTAGCCGTAGAGTCTTTTGTTTGCAGTTTCCATTCATGTCGAGATACTCCTTAGGTTTATTACTCGCTATGGTCAATTTGGAAAAACCCAATACACTTCATACGTCACGGATTTTTTACCATCTCCACTTTAACTTAGCTAGCCAATAAGAAATTAGTAAAGTGTCTTTCCTTTCCTATATCCAAAAATTGTACGCCCACTCCGAGCTTTCGTAAAATGTAACGTGTTTTCGAAGAGGCACTCTCGAAACAAGAATCAAACGGTTAACATAGAAAATAAAGTCTAGTCACCCGAAGTCACATACAATTTCTTTAGATGCAGTCCACTTAGTCACTTAGGCTACGCGTTGTTTAATCGTTACTAATATTGCTGACGCTGCAACGCACATACAGGGTGATTACGCTTAACAACACAAATAACTATGTGCCGAATTACATCGTGTTTAGTCTTATTTTAATCAAGAAAATGTAACAAATCTAATGGTAAAAGTATCATATAAAAAAAACGAAAATAAAAAAGTTTTATTTCTGCATTAGGATTGTCCACCGATATGTCATTGTTTCTTTACGTTCGATATCCTTCACTCCTTTTCTACATTCGGTAAAACATCAATCAATGTAGTACCGATACAATATGAGCAAAAGTCCAGACTCGAGAGATTTGCAGATATCGAATATTTACTGTATGTATATTG
The DNA here is from genome assembly GCA_036983795.1 of Megachile lagopoda. Classification (NCBI taxonomy): domain Eukaryota; kingdom Metazoa; phylum Arthropoda; class Insecta; order Hymenoptera; family Megachilidae; genus Megachile; species Megachile lagopoda. Next base: position 2,224,388 of record CM072788.1, on the reverse strand, counting down.
TCATACACTTCAGTAATTTAATCAAACAGTTATTATCGTCAAGAATATTCGGGTTCAAAAAGTACGCAGTCTTCGGAATATTAAAATTAATTACATAGAACAAACGAAGGGTAAAAATACTCGAATATTAATGCGAAACAAATGTTAATGTATTCAAAGGAATAAATGATTATGATAAATACCTAAGTTCCATGAAGTACGGAAACTTGAACATCGTAGTTCTCTTGTCAGTTCGTTTAACGAAAAACAAGGAATTTCAGTGAGTACATGTTGCGATTAATTTACGACTTTCTAAAACTTGTACTGCGGATTAACGTGGTAAGCAGAACTGTTTAGAAATGCAAAGGAAGAACACTTCGTCCGGAATAAGCTCTTTAAAACGAGTTTATTAAGTCTCCGCTTGCATGTACGTGTATTAAGTTTGCAACGCGAATTTATGAAACGTTCACTACAACACAAATTTGCGAAAATAAGTGGAGAAAGACGTAAATTCTAGCATACACCAGCAATTACATAATTCGTTTTCAAAATAAAATATATCAGCGTAATAAAATCAGCAACATTGGTGAGGAATTCCTTAAATTAATAATTTAGTTCAATTACAAGTTAAATGATCGTTATGTACTAATATATTTAAATGGGTATTATTCCGCCACAAAACTAAAATAAAACTCTGATCTTCGATAATGGTTATTGGTGACAAAACAATTTTAAAGAAACTCATTCGTACTGAATAATGATAAAATTAAATTTTCATCGATGACGGTTAACGAAAATAATTTTTGTCATAATGTATACTGGTTGTAAAAACAATTTTAATTATTTGTAATGATTGTGAATATCATTTTACTAAAGCTACTAACAACATAACCTCATGTTATAATCTGTTATAACATAACTTCTAAGAGTCCTACAACTGTTAGCGTAAACCATTAAATAAAATACGAAGTGAAACAAAAATTAATTTATATATAAAAATGTAATTAATGCATTTTAATAAAATAGAAATGTAATTAATGTATTTTAATAATATAAGCATGTAATTAATATATATGTGAAGGAGTGCAAATGAATTTAGTAGTTCAAATCGTTGAGAGTTATGCATCCTATTTGCAATCGGAATTGTGATGCTGCTATTTTCTGCAACTTCTCGGAAACACGTGCCGAAGACGTCGATCCAAGTACTCGATACTCAAATTGAATTTCGGCCAATATGTGCCGGCGACGCGATGCCACAGGAGAAGAAGGCGTCGATTGAAATGCTGATCGATCGAAACGTCGCGATCCAACAAGATTTAAGGACCTCTTTGCGTCTACGTGGCAGGCTCAGATCGAGTTCCAGCCAACTCCGGAAACTTTCGAATTTTATTTTGCTAGCAAAGAGTTTCCTGGATCGAATAATAATTACCGTGAGCCGTTGCCCGAGACGACTTCTGTCAACGTTTACGGATGTACTTTCTTTTTTCGTTCTTTCCAACTGAACTTCGGTGATATATCGACGGACTGCTGCGAATTTTTCACCGGGAATTTAATTTAACTTTATTTTATCGAAATCACGATTGTAAGATCAATAATGATTGCTGCTGATCTTTTATTCAACGTTTCTACTGTTAGCAGCTGCAATTGTCAACTATTTATTTATATTTTCTCGTGCGTCTGTAGACTTTTAAAATGATACTTTTAACACGTTGATAGCCATAGTGAAAACTAACGTTATTGGTCGGGCACAATGCAATATAGATTATTAAGAACAAGAGTAAAGTTTCAATATCTGATGAAATTTTAAATTAAATTTTAGATTAAAAGATTTTAATCTATCAGTGTATATATTATTGTCTTAATATTAAGATCTCTCGAAAATTTATTTCCTTTGCTTTTTCTGTAAATTATTAATTTAACTCAATTTGCAGCATTGGTCACATATAATCACTATAACGATCAACGTGTATCATTTTGCAAATGATTCTTATTTAAATTATTTTTTTTATATATTATTATATTTTAAGTTATGTATTTCTACGACTGTTTCTGTGTTGCCATTTTGTTTTAATTTCTGTTTACGTATACTCCATTATATTAATACATATACATGTATACTTCTATTTATGTATAACGAGTTTATACCTATACAATCTACAAATAGAATAATAAAAAAGCAAAATAGTTAACTAAATTGATAAAATGTTAATTGATAACGGATTAAGGATATTAATACACCTATTTATTTCACAAATTATGGCAGTGTGTACAAAATTAGTACAACAAATTTAGAATACACAAAAATGTATGAAAAATATTATAATATAAATGAATATAGGTCAACATAAATAAAATAAAAATTTCATATAATGTGTAGGAAAAAATATATATTTTTATAAAATTCCACAACTTACTCGTTAGACTTTCTGAATTTATTTAGAGTAAACCTTTTGCTAATATCAAATGAGAGAAAATTAAAATTTTAAATACTCATTATAATTAAATTAACAGAGATTCATTACTTAATTATTTGCATCGCTAACATGAAAGTTTCAACATTTGATTGCAACACGTAATTCGGAAAAAATTTTTAACGAATTTTGAAAAATAATTATTTAAAAACAGTAAGTCTTCAAAAATTAATATATACAACTACAGTTTTTCATTTTGCAATTTTTACATTTTATAATAACTGTTATAAAGTATTATACACAAATATATGCTGACACAGTGATACGTAATTTTACCTGTTAATCGAAGTGATGAAATGTTAAACTTGCATCGAATACCAAATTGTCCTTAGTAGAATTATGAAACTATTATCTATCCGAGAAAGAATAATAATCACTTTATGTATGCGGTTTAATACTAAAAGTTGGCTTAACTCGCAGCACCAGAGGCGATCTTTTTAACTGCAACCAAACTAATAGTCAGTTTTAAAGTCCATTTGCCGAACTCGATCTTTCCCGAGTTGCACTAATTACTTCGCAAATAGCAACAAAATGCAGTTAAATGTTGACTCAAGAAACACAACCGAGGTACTACTCTTGATGAGAATTGAGTTCCAAGGATATTTACCTAAAGAAGATACGATTTAAACGCCTTTGTAATCAACAAATTTTATAAGCAAGACATTTAAATATCCCACAAAATATTTCAACAGACAATGTTTAAATATGTTTATATAATTCATGAATCATTTATACAATTAACTTTCATTTGCATAAAGACATAAAAATTGATTTTACATTGTACAATTTGAAAAGTTGTATCGTCATGGCTGAAAATACAAAATAAAATTCGGTTAAGTAAGGAAATCTGATGTTTATAAAATTCAGTGACGTAGTATCATTTATTTATACAGTTTTCACGAATTCTTAATTAGAATTCAAGTTCGTCAACCAAATTCCAGATCACATCACACGGACGAATCGTTTATTCAGTAGCAACACCAGACCGTGAACATTAAGCCTAAACGACGTTGCTAAGTAATTGCGAGTGATCATGCTGGATCGTGTGCGAAATAGGACTAATTGTAGACTAGTTTTGCAAACGGACTAACAAGTCAGCCAGTGGTGATCGAAATCGTCGCTCGTGAATCATTCTGTCGTGGTTGTAATTCGCTAAATGTGTCCGCGTGTCGACCTGCCAGCTTCTGATGGATTCGCGAAGAGAATTTCATAGAGTACGGGCAAATATCGTGAAATCTCTCGAAACGGGATCAATATTAAATTCCAAACGATGTACAGAGCAAAAATTAAGATATTTCAATAATTTATAGAATTTTTGCCAATAGAAATTGCACCTAGATGCTGTACTATACCAGTAATAAGTGACTGCAAACAAAATTAAAAAAAATGAATTTTCATATTTTTTAATTTTTTAATAATTAAATTTCAGATTTTCACATTTCTCAACCTCTAAATTCATGCAGTCCTAAATTAATAGATTCAGAGATTCATAAATTCGAAGGTTTCTAAATCGCTAGATCCTGAAATTACTAGATACAGAAATTACAAAATTAAAAAGTCACTAGATCTCGAAGTTCTAGAACCAAGAGATACATAAACATCACGATATTTATATCCTGGAATTTCTATAATTCGATCTCGAAATCCTTAGATTCAGAAATCCCTATGTTCCAAAAACTAGATCTCAAAACATTTTGGCCCCAACATCTGAATATCTAAAAATCTCAATTCCGAAATATCGAAATCCCTATATTTCGAAGTCATCAGGTCCCGAAGTTCCTAGATCCAACAATCCCCAGATCCCAGAAATCCCTAGACCCAGAATTCTCTAGCTCTCGAAGTCGCCATATCCCGAAATCCCCATATCCAAAAATCCCTATATCCCTATACCCCATATCCAAAGTCCCTATAGACAGTAATCATAGTATTCCCAAATTCTTAGAATCCCAAATCCCAAGGTTCCAAAATTCCTAAATCGCAAAATTCGTATGACCTGCAACTTTTGGATCATCAAATTCCGAGTTTCCCAGTTCCTATGGCTTCAAATCTCTATGTTTCTAAATTCTTAACCAATTTCCAAATTCTCAAATTCTAGAATTCCTAAAAATTATTAAATTCATAAAAAATTCATAAAATTCATAAAAATCACCAAAGTTCTCTTCTATTTGCCATATTTTACGTACTAAAGTTAGATTCGCTCCGACCTGTATCAGTATATCACGATTTTAATACAAATTCAATATTTAAAGAGCAAATAGAAATATTTTCCTTCTCATCCACAATCAATGGTTTAATGCAATAAACGAAACAGGAAAAGTAAAGAACGAGAACCTGTTTCCATTATTCAGGGAACAAAGAGTAGCTGGTAGTTTAGTTAAAGAACGATACCAGCGAGAATTGGTATCAGGGGAGAACGAAAGGTACGCGTCAAAGGTTGGGTTGTTGTTAATTAGGAAACTTGGGTGATTAACGCGAACACGTCGAAAGGGGTCCCACCGGGTTGTCTCGCGATGCGGCTTTCGTTCGATCACGAATATCGCGACGACGACGCGGCACGTCGGGACGCCTGTGGATCACGTACCAGATTTCGGCCCGTTCGCCGCTTATAATTTTGAAATACGACACCCGATGGCACCGCCTCGTCTACGTGGCTGTGAAATTACCGGTCATGATTCATGCTATCGGTTGGCCACAATTCACTAACCGTGTCTGCAACCCGATTACAGTCTGCCTGATCGATTTGTGGAAGGAACTCGCGGACCTTCGATAACTACTTCTTCGAGAACAGCCGGCTATAAATCATACGGAGACATATTTCATCGCGTCGGATGCTAAACGTTGCTCGTTTTCGCGCCTATAAACGTCAGGGATCCCACGACAATGTGTATGTTACTGAGGAAGCTCAGTGCTAGGTTATGTCGCTCAACAACAACAGACAGTAGCTGGTCGAATTATTTTATGACTATATTATAAACAAATATTTCATGATTTTAACCGATGGAGTGGAACAGACATTTTTATTATAATGATAAAGCATATTATTTGTATAGTATATATTGTATGTTTTGTTAAATTTAATGTATTTTATACGTTGTTAAATTTTAACCCCTTAATTGCGGAGTACTCTCGCACGAAAACATCAATGCAGGAAGTGACATATTTGCATGTGAGGCGCATGTCGTTATATTCATTGAGATGTCTGCGATTGTAAAATATTGAAATGCTTACTGATATTCTGCAATTGGTATGTTACATGATACATTGTATACGTTTTTTATAATACGTCTTGTAATTTAAGGTAAAAATTGAATTCATGGACATAAGTCGAACATTATATTGTACAAGAAGATATAATTATTTAATATTTCCTTACTCTGCATTTTTTATTTATAATCCTAAATAAAAATCTAGTAACTATCGAGTATAACATCGCTGAAATTGAAGTCAAGACTTTTATTCAACCACAAACAGAGGTCCGAAACACAAAATACTTAAAATACACTTTTTTACACCTATCTTTTATTTCGTAAAATATCAGGTATTATCAAGTATTATTAATAACATTGTTAATCAAATTAAAACCCCGTCACATATTTTTGAAAAGAAATCTGTTGAATATAATAATTTGACCAGCATAAATACCAAACGTTGTTTGTAACCATAATTATATATAACCAGTGTTATGACCGTACAATGTATGTAATATAGACTGGTATTTATGGAATAGACCTATTACAACATGTATGGGGAGCTCTTGAGCCTTTTCCCATGATTTGGGAGCTTTATAATCATATTCCACATTTCTATGTCACTCATAATGGTACTTATGGGTTATAGGTTCATTTATATTTAAACGACTACTGTGGTTAAAGGGAAATAAATGGTAATGATAATATATTGACTAATATATTCTCGTTTCCGATTTTCCAAATGTTTAAATTTTCACACTTATAAATTTTCAAATAGGGACTTTGGAAGTTGGTACATTGGAAATCTAAATATTAAAAACTTGAGAATTTGGGAAGTTGGAAATTTAGTTCTCCAGAAAATTTAGAAATTTTGAAAGCTGAATTGAGACATTTGAATAATGTGAATTTGAAAATTTTTGAATTCAGAAGTTCAGAAATTCAGAAATTCAGAAATTAAAAACTGTAGAAATTCAAGAATTTAAGAATTTAGAAATGTAAAAAGAATTTAGAAATTTTATCTATTAAGAGTCATCTTTTATTTAACTAGTGTTCATTAAAAATTTTCGAAGAAATATACAATTGATTTAGTTAGTTTTTACTTATTAAAAAATGAGTACAAATTAATTTTGCAAAGTATCAGGAACTAATTTTGTAAAAAAATGTCCTGCCTCATCACTCGCCATTTCGAGAAAACAGACATTAACCAATTTTCGCTGGAATTTTCAATATGGAAAAAGATTTGAGATGGCGAGCGCGCTTGGTCGAGAGAGAAGAAAAGCGAGTGCTCGTGGTGAAAGAATATAGGCCCGAGGTGAACGCCAATACATGTCAGAAAGATTAATGATACTCGGCTAATAAATATATTATTAAATTCCAGAGCTTCAGAGATTGTGCAAAAGCTCTTGTTGCGTGGCAAAGGACAAGGGTTCGCCGCGGGAAATAATTAATTTCTCAATTTTTTTCTTCGACTCGTAAGGATCGCTCACTTAGTTTTATTTTGTGAAAAGTTTCGTTGGAAAGGGGGACAAGTTTCGTATTCATTACGTGCTGAAATATCCGCTGGAGATTAAACTTTCGAATTTAATACCGGGAAAAATTTTCATCGCAAGAAAAGATTGGCAGAAAATTAAAAGTACAGATATTCATATATGTTGTCGATTATTCATTATTATCAAACAACGTTCAATTTCTTTCTTATATCATCAATTGAACAATTATAGCGAAAATTGTGAGAAAAATAAAATTTGGTTTCTGTTATTAAGACATTTTAATAATTTATTTTGATCTTTCTCAGATTTTATTTATTTTTTGTTGTTGATGTATATTTTGTAGGATTATATTTTTTTTCGTATTTTAATATATTATCTATTATTCTAATGTTTATGTCACTGTAATTATTAATGGCCTGAGGTCATTTATTTTCAGTAAAATTTGACACGTTTTGTCAATTGCAATTATTGCAACTAATGAAACAATACAAAATATTGCAATTACTGTAACAATACATCTGGATTCACCATAGGTTATAATTGTGTAAACATTCACAATTTGTAGAATCAGTGATGTATGAATCTATAATTATTCGTAGTTTCTATCATCAACATGTATAATTACTCCACATATAGATCAATTAACGTAATTTTAATATTTATTACGACATTTTGAGATAATTTTGAAACTCCTTTTATATTGTTTTATTAAAATTGTTGGTAAAGCAAATAAATATATGAATTATTTAATTATACAATAATTACATATTTATTTTATGATCATTTATTTAACAGACTGTTTCACAAATTCTAGAACAGAAAATGATATGGTTGTAACGAGTTTCTCCGTTCTAACTTGAAGTGCTTGTGATCGAAAAAATCTGTTCAAGAAAGCCATTTTCTTTTGATAATGTAAAATGTCAAGCAAGAATAATATTGCTATAGGTAATGATCCTTCAAGAACTTTATATACAGTATTATCTTCTGTTATAGAATTGACAGGTTCTAAGTAAACAACCATTTCAGCATTGCAATTCTTGTTATATGTTTAAAATGAACCTATATCGTATTTGAATAAAAAAAAAATCAGCAAATTAACAAATCAACAAATAATTTTAAGATTCTTTGAAATAAAATTAATTTTATTAACTTTGTGTATCGATTTACTTTCCTTTGGTGATTTATTAAAAATTTTTGAAGAAGTATACATCTAACAAGTTAGGTTAGGTTATAATCCAGATTACTATGTTTAACAGTAACAATAAATAATGGGTTCACTATTCTTTATTAGTTTATTAAAAATTTTCAAAAAAATGTACAACGGACTCAGGTTAGGTTATAGTCAAAATTATTATATTCAACAGTAACAATAATTAATGGGTTCACATTTTTTTGTGAGTTCATTCAAAATTTGTTAATAAACGCACAATTGAGTTATGGTGAGTTAAAGTCCAGATTACTGTACATACTATTAATACTAGTTACTAGATCCACTTTACTTCATCAGCAACAAAAAATTAAAATAGAATGTATAACTGACTTTTATTACAATTCAGATTACTATATTTAACATTAACGCTATTAAAAAGATGAGTACAAATTAATTTTGAAAATTATTATAAACCAATATTATAAAAAAGTTCTTATAAAGAAATTTGAAATATGCAGTCAATTAATTAATTATTCGGCAGCTATACAGTTAATAAATTCGTAAATGAGTACAACAAATCGATGTTTAATTTAATACCGTTGCTTTGCAACTCTTTGCAATTAATTAAATCCCACACTACAATGGCATTTGATTTATTGCGTCGAGCAACACCTGCGTTCAAATAAACTTTTCGGGAACAAACACGCGCACTGCCGAATATACAGAAACCATGCAATACACCGAATTTCTTGTCGCAATAATTCAAACAGCAGCCTCGAATCAATAAATTAAACTTCGCCGGCACGTCAATGTTGTTGAGCATGCATTAGCTCGACCTTAGAACTGAAGATGGATTATTGCGTTTCTCCTTTGAAGAAATTCACTGCTACATCGAGTATATTCTACTCGTTACCGGTGTAATCTCATCATTCACGCCTTTCCGATCAATTCGCAAATTTATGAGAGCCAACCACATTAATCATCCTGCCCGAAACGCTTAGCGTGTAATTTACGAATTTAAACCATAGTTTCGAAATAGTTCCAACAACGAAATCTAAACGCATTAAACGTAAAGAAGGAAGTGCTTCGATGTAAAGGGCGGATACTATTCGTTTATTGCGAAAGGAAAGAGCAAAGATGAAGGAGGTCACTTTGAAACAACAGAAACAGAGTTCGTCCGTTTATTATTCTGCCCCTGTAAATGATACTAATATCTCCTTGAAGTTTTCCTATTAACTACCCCCTTGAAATTTTCCGTCGGTGTGAAATTCAACTTCCTTTTTTGACAACGCAGTTCGAATTAGGACGGCTTTCGTTTAATCCACTTTTTCTACTATTTGACATGCGTTGTGTTCTATAATTGCTTTTCCTGAGTTCAACGTTGTTGTTAACAATGTAATAACTGAAAATTTGATAAGGCGATTTTTTATGGTGGCGTATGAAATGACTGAGAGTTGGTTAATATTTGGAAGGACGTTTTAAATTTGGGAATTTGGAAATATGAGAATTTGAGATTTGAGGATTTGAGGATTTGAGAACTTGGGGAATTAAAAGTTCGAGAAACTTGTAATTTGGAAAACTTTGAATATAAAACATATACAATTTGGGGAATATGGGATTTTAGGGATTTGAGATTTGGGACATTAGTATTTTGGAGAATTTAAGATTTTAGAAAATTTAAGATTCAGAGAATTTGGGATTTGGGGAACATGGGGTTTGGGGAATTTGGGATTTACGGAATTTAGCATTTGGAGAAATTGAGATTTGGGGAATTTGGGATTTTAGGGAGTTTGGGATTTGGGGAATTTGGGATTTGGGGAATTTGGAATTTGAGGAATTTGGAGAATTTGGGGAATTTTTTATTTGGGGAGTTTGGGATTTGGGGAATTTGGGTTTTGGGGAATTTGGGTTTTGGGGAATTTGGGATTTAGGGAATTTGGGATTTAAGGAATTTGGGTTTTGGGGAATTTGGGATTTGGGGAGTTTGGGATTTGAGGAATTTTTGATTTGGGGAATTTTTGATTTAGGGAGTTTGGGGTCTGGGGAATTTAAGATTTGGGGAATTTGGAATTTGAGGAATTCGGGATTTGAGGAATTTGGGATTTGGGGAATTTGAGATGTGGGGAATGTGGGATTTGGGGAATTTGGGATTTGGGGAATTTAGGATTTCGGGAATTTGGAATTTGGGGCGTTTGAGATATTTGGGATTTGGGGAATTTTTGATTTAGAGAGTTTGGGATTTGGAGAATTCCGGATTTGGGATATTTGCGAACTTTGAATCTCGAGATTTAGGGAATTTGGAATTTTGGAAATTTGTTATTTGATGAATTTTGGGCTTAGAGAATTTTTGGTTCTAAGAAATTAGGAATTTGTGGAATTTAGAATTTGGGAGACTTGATACTTCTGAATTCAGGAATTCCAAAGTCTAACTTTTCAAAAATTTAGGGATTTTTGAATTAAGTAATTGGAAAAATTGGGAATTTGTTAATTTGAGAATTTGCTAATTTGGCGAATGTGTGAATTTGGAAATTTTATAATTTCACGATTTAAAAAATTTAGAATGTAAATCTTTGGGAACCTGGGATTTGAAATTTGGAGTATTGAAAACCTAGAAATTATTAAATTTCGGAATACATTTACGTAATTAGTGAATGCATGAATAAGAATCGAATCCTAAGCAAATATAAAGCAGGAAAATAAATGAAGATTGATTAAGAACGCAATTTACCGAAAGAAATTATTTTAACTACGTCGTAAAGGGTGAAAAACACGTGCAGGTTGTACGAAGGGAGCGTAATTTAGGTCGTATGCGAAAAAAGATCTAGGAACCACCAAAAAGAGAAATAGTTTGCCAGGTGTTGCACGTGCTCGACGAGGAAACGATTTTTAAGGAGACGGCACGAATGTGAAAAGGATTTAATAAAAGGAGAAACGAGAGCCATTGCCGGACGAAAATAAAAAGAATTTATAGCATTGCATCTGCGCGTGAGAAGTTCTAAAGTGGCGGTGATATTTTGCAAGGTCGCAGTTCCTGTAAATCCGCTGATTTTCTTGCAGATTCAGAAACAGAAGGACGTAAAATGAAAATATTTCGAGATCAATTTACGGGAACTAAATTAGGGATGAAAAGTGAAAATTATTATAAAAAAAAAAATATTGTGCGAAGGGGACAAAAATTTCGAGAATGCTTGCAAAATGAAAATACGGTGAAATAGGAAAAAATGCATACGCCGCACATTTACAAAAGCTTTTGTGATTCTTTGTGGTGCATTCACTGTGTTAGAAAATATTAAAATGCAGAAAATACTGACAATGAGCAAATGTTGGGATTATAATAGTAAAAATATTAAAATATTGTACAATGTCGGAGATTAATCTGCTAAATATATTGTATATTTTTATCGAAAATTTATGTGTACACAATTAGCCGCGTTTAACACACATTTAAATTTGTAGACATAGTTCAATAATTCTCACTCATTTATTATCTAAGTATTATAAAATCATTAAGTTTGTTTATCAAACCAACAAATTTTAAGTTAATTAAATTATTACTTTTAATTAGACGAAAGTCAAGAATTATGTGTCTATATAATAATGCGAAATTGAAATATTTTGTACAAAACACGTAACAAAATTGATAAGAGTCTACTTATATACATTTTTTTTACTTTATTTATAGAATATACTAGTAAAGTTATACGAACAAAACTGGAACACTGTGTATGTAACATTGAATAACAAAGCAGTCTGTCATCATTTTGTATTTTCGTAAAAACATGAAATAAATTATGTAAATTATAAAATAACGTTTTCTTCATTTGCACGAATAGAATGTGTTAATAAGTTTTAAAACAAAAAACTAGCACACCTTATATATGTGACCAGACCAGAATTAACACCAAACCTATCAGCGTACAATTTACATTTAATTTGAAGTGAATAATGAAACTGAAAAATAAATTGACAAACGACAAAACATAAATTAACATTCAAACTATTTCTCTATTTCGATAAAAATCAGATTTCAAGAAAATCTCGTTAACGAATTGTGTAAATTTTAATAAAGAACTTGGGAACCAGTAGTTATAATGTTAATCATTATTTTTATCCAAAATTTAAATTAGCGTTAGAAAGAGGTTTGTATCAAATGCCAGATCTTTTGAATCGTGAAATCGAGGCATGTTCAAGTAGCACAATTCTCAGAGACGCGTGATCCAAAAAACTGGAGAAAACGGTCTGGAATTGGAAACGGAAGAGGGATGGAAGAACAACAGGAAGAAGGGGTTTGCAGACAGCGGTGGGTGTGGAGACTTGTTCGGAAGTTTATCATTACTTCGCACCCGTGCATCGGAACCGAGACCTGCATCCCGGTCCCGATACCCACCGGCTAATATCATTTTAAAACCAAAGTTTTCACGCAAACTTTTGTTTATTATTTCCCCCCGTAGCCATCGGCGGAGACCAGCAATTCTGCCTCCGGATGGATAAGAATGTTCAATCGAACTTCCTTTATCTCGTACCGACGCTACTTTGCCCCTTGTTGTTCCAAAGTTATCGAGCAAGTATCGAAAACATCGGAATGGAAATCAGAAACTAGAAAATGGACAATATCATGGCTAGATAGAGAATGAAACAGTTTTATGCGTTTATACGTACGTTGTTGATTTACTTTGATAGGAGTATTATTTCGAGAGAAAACAGGCCAAGTTCTAACAGGTGCGCCTGTTTTTGTTTGCTGCGAGTGCAGTATCGAATAATATAGGGAATGACTAATAAACAACTAATATTTTGGACATAGAAACGCGGATATAACATTTTACAAGCAACGGAGTAATTAATAAAATAGCTATTAGGTTAATTAAAGTGTTAAAATTATTAGTCTAAAAGTGTTAAAATGCTGTGTAGTTCTAGTACAAAAACTAAGAGCAATTTTGTGTTCATCAAATTATTATTTTTTAAAATATATTAATATGTGCTATTTATAAAGACTTTGAATGACTCTAATAATATTTCCACTCATGTTTACTGACATTTTCACAGAAACATTCCTTTTATAAATGAAAGACGAAAGTTTGGAAAATTTGAAACGTCTGCATCTCTGCAGCTATGTCAATGTACTACTGTGATAAAAAAAATAAGGTGAAATTGTTTGTAAAATGAAAAATCTTTACTTATTCTTCTAAATGAATTTCATCACCTTCAAAGCATTCCCCATCGACACAATGCACTTATGCCAACATTTTTTCTAATCCTTGAAACAATCAGAGAAGTCTTTTTCCGGGATTACCTTCAACACTTTTTTTTTTAAATTGAATATATTGATATAAAACTATAGATAGATGTCAAAGACAGTACTACTAATCTATAAAAAAATAATTTCATGATTTTATATTACCGTGAAGTTTAAATGAAATATTCACCTTACTTTTTGATCACAATAGTATATTCCTAAATTTCTAGCTTTCAAAGTTTCTAAATTACTAACTACAAAAATTTGAAAATTTTACATATCGAAATATTATTACAGCACACGTCATTCGTACAATACCCGTGAAATTCTCAGCGAGCACTATATCTGCCCAGAACTGTATCGCCATACAATACCGCTTATCATCTATGAAACCAATTCCTCTTTCCTCGATCTCTAAGAAAATCACCCAGAACCATTTCCTTAGTGAATTGTCTGAAAACAATCTTCCACCATTTTTCAATTTTCGAGGTAAAAAAAGATTGTGCTATTTGCGAGGCTATTTCCACGCGACAGCTCGCAGCAGGACGCAAGAATCCCATCGACGACACGTCGCGCAAGTGAATAAAGTCGATCAAAGGCCAGACATGGTCGAGATGTACACTCTGGTGTAACATAGGGTTACTTTGTAAAAGAACAGATAAATATTAAGAAAAAGGGAATCAGTTCCAATCATCTTGACCTTGACATGTATTATTAAGGACATGTTACTTTTACCTACAACTTAGTCGTCGCTTGTTAAAACGTAATTAACCATAATAGATTTGTAAAGATCAAGATTTGTATGTAATCGGACAACGAAAAATTTGGTGATTTTGGAAGCAGTTTAGTATTTGGATCTATTGGTAGGGAGAGGGGGTCTATAACGAGTGAGTGTATAAATTAAACTAATCAAATTTCAATCATTTGGAATTTCAGATCCCGTAACCGGAATACTATTTTAATCCAACCTAACTAAACATGTTTTACAATATAATTAAAAATGAATACCATGAATTACAAAACATGCTAGGTTACGCTAGGTTACGTTAGATTAGTATTTTTCAAAATAATTTTTTGGTAATAATTCTGAAAACAACGAGCGATAATTATGTCATAAGGAAAAGTTATTTAGGACAAATGTTCAAATTCTCAAATTTCTTCATTTTGAAATTTATAGATTCCCAAGTTTCTAGATTTCTAAATATTGAAACTTTGAAATTTCGATATTTTCAAATCCTTACGCCCTCAAACTCCTAGATCCCAAATTACTTTATCCCCAAATTCCTACATTCTCATATTCATACATCTCAAAATCCCAAATCCCCCAAATATCTAGATAGTATAATTGTTAAATAATCTAGTATCCAAACATCCAGATTTCCTTACTTCCAAATTCGTAGTTTCCAAATCCCTAAGTTGCCAAATTGCTAGATCTCGAAATCCATATAAAACCCACATCCAAATGTTGCCATCCTCAAGTTACTAAGTCCCCATATTCCTATAAAGCTAAATCTCTAGATTCACATATATGTAGATCTCTGAATCCCAAAGTCCTCAGCAACCATGTTCACTAACTTCCTATTTACCCAAATTCTAAAATCGCCAAATCCCTAAATTTGTATATTCATGAATAAATCTCTAAAGTCTCACATTGACAAGTACCTTAATTCTTAAATTCGCATGTTCCTAAATACCTAATCTAAATCGGTACATTCAGACATACGAAACTCCCTAAATTCGTGTATTCATAAATAACTAAATTCCAAAGTCCTGAAAGCACATCTTTCCCAAATCTAAGCCAAAATTTGTAAATCTTAAAAAGTCCCTAAAAATCGACGGTTGAGATTCATATTTCCTCTCGGTTGTCAGATTTGCTGTTGACTGTACTACTTGAGCGTAAACAGAGCGAAGAACAAAGGAAGGAGATAGGTGGATTTCTATCGGAGATACGGTGTACGTCAGGGCCAAACGCGGATTCCCCTTGCCCGCCGAATGATAGGTTCATTTCCGATCGTTGCCCACAATCAACAATACACCGTTGGACATACCAGATCCCAGATCTGTCGGTATAGCCGGCTCCGTAAGCGTTTATCCGCAAGCCTGCGCACAAGAATCTATCCGTACAAGGTATGTTTGCATGTACGCGTGTGTTTGTGTGTGCAGGTGCATCGCAACCGGGATTCTGGTCCCCCTTTCGTTGCAATGGAGCTTGTTATCTGCTGTACCGGCACGGCTGATGCACCGTTTATTGCTGGCGCAGCAACTGCGACAACACTCGCGGCCCATTGTGACCGGTCCCGGCTTTTTGAAGCGGACAACAGCACCCGCCAGAAAGGATACCGCGCTATCGGGATTTCTTTTTATCTCCTCGCCACGCTGCTGCTTCGTTTTCGAGGATAATTTGCGACACCAGCCGGTTCTTGCAACCCCTCGCCCCAGCGATTGTATTTTTCTTTCTGATTACCTGGATTGCGGTAATCTGCCATCGTAAGTTAAAACGATTGCATCGCAAACACACTCTATTGTGACACTTTTGACATCCCTTGCTATACAATTTATTTGTCACGTGCGGCAGTCATCACTAACTGTTAACTACAATAGTAAAATCGACATTTTGTATCAATTTTGTGGTCAGCGATACGTCAGTCAGCATTAATTTGTCAGATGCGTCAGTTAGCATTAACTGTCAGCTACAATATTAAACTAAGTAAAGAAGGATCAAATTTTATGTTAATTTTGTGTTTAGTGACACGTCAGTCAGCACTAACTTGTCAGATGTGTCAGTTAGCTAATTGTCAGCTGCAATATAAGAAGGATAAAGTGTTATGTCCGTTTCGCATTCGATAATACGTTAGACAATAATTTGCCAGATACATCAGTTAGTACCAACTATTCACTGCTATAATATTGAAATCAAAAAGGATAAAATGTTGTATAAATTTTGTAATCAATGATCCTTAAATATGGAAATTATAATTGAACTTGAACTTTAAATTGACGTGTATTGAAAATTTGAATAAGATTTATCACATTTGAACTGTGACTGCATCACGAGTTGGATTCGTTAAAGTATGATCAGGGGTTGATCTCTCGTTGTATCACATTGTGTCACACTCGTGACGCACGTTAGTTATTAATGGAATCGATACTAATATCAAATTACCAAATTTTGTAATTACTTTGAAAATACATTATCGTCGTTTCATCATTATCGTCATTTTCATTGTAAATTATAAACTGTATGCGTCTGGTAAGTTGACACGCGTAGCAATAAGATCCGTATTGCATTCGAGTGCCAACTTACCCGTAGTAGCGTTTAATGTGCGTCGGACTTTAGTAGTTCATGTACAAACACCGTAGCTCAGGAGTAAATCACAACCTAACGTTTGGTACCAGCTCACAAAATCATCCTCTTAGATAAAAAAGTCGAGAATAAACAATAAATTTAAAGGAATTAGTAAACCGACAGGCTCGAATAGAAGCTGTGTATCTTGAAACGAATCCTCTTATCCTATCAACCTCCATAAAACATGTACCACTACAAAATGCCACGGGCACTATAAGTTTGTGTACTAACTCCACACCTTTCTCAACGACGAAACAGACGAATCAGCGTTTTCCCGGCTGACTGTCAACGGTTCTGTGTCGTTATCGAGAACGATATCGATTTAATTTCCCGGTGGCTTTATTTTCGCGATAAATTCGTGATAGCCTCGCGCCGAGCTACGAATCCCCTCAAGACTTTCTCGCGTGTACGTTCATTAATCTCGATCTCGTGTCATGTCTCGATACTGGGTGTTTTTTAAAAAAAATTCAATTTTCTGACACTGTATTCCATAAATAATTGCTGAAAAGTTCTACTATACATATTCTCTTAAATGAATTCATCTGTTACAGCAAATTTGATAATTGTAGATGTTTATATAAAGGTACAGTACAATTAGGATTAGATATAATTTTGTGTAATCAAAAATACAGTTAACCTTGGAAAATCTGGTTTGTGTAGAGAAAGTATAATTATCAAATATGAAGAAACCTTCCGCTTGTTGATTTTGACGGATTTTTGAAGATCTGAAAATTTCGGGATAGGTTAAGCACTTGAAGATATAGGAATTTGGGATATTAGAAATTTGAGGATTTAGGAATTTGAGAACATAGGGATTTAGGAATCTATTGATATAGGGATATAGAAATTTGGGTATGTATGAATTTGAGGACATAGAAATTTGAGGATCTAGGGTTTTACAGAACGGGGAATTTCATTGTCTTGGAACTTAGAGATTTCTAGGAATATAGAAATCTACGGATTTGGGGATCTGGATATTTGGAGATCTGGGAATATGGAGACTTAAGAATTTGAAAAGCTATTGATGTTGCAATCTGGGGGATTAGACGGTTTAGGCATTTGGGAACTTAGGGATTGACGGACGAAGTAGTGTGGGAACATAGGACTCTCAATGTATACAGGGTGTTTTTCCTTAATAACTCAAAAACGAAGCTTCAAACCCCATTTTTGTAAAGGGAAATCTTGTTCAGAATAACGTCAGCTACCCCCCATTTCCGGGACCTACACTAGTTGTGAGACACCCTGTAGTGATTTGGAAATATAGGGATGTAGGGACATGTACAGATCTGAAGATTTAGGGAATTAGAAACACACGAATTTGAGCATATAGGTATTTTAGAATCCAAAGATATGGAATTTTTATGATTTCAGGAATAAAAATTCGAATATCTAAGAATTTGGAGATTTTAGAACGTGGGAATCTATCAATTTCTAAATTTGGGAATTTGCAAACCTAGAAATGTGGGGACATAGAAATTTGTTAATTTAGAGTTTGGTGATCTAGGAATTTAGTAGTCTAGAAATTTGAGAATCTAGGAATTCGGAAATGCAGGAATTTACGAATGTAGGGACCTAAGAATGTAAGAATGTAGGAATGTAAGAATCTAGGAACCTAGGAATTTAGAAACCTAGAAATCTAGGAATCTAGGAATCTAGGAGTCTAGGAATTTAGGTATTTGTGAATTTAGAAATTCTACGATGAGGAAATTCGGATTTGAATATTTAAATTAAACGAGTGACAGCATATTTTTAATTTAAACTGCGTTTCAAATCTGTTAAAGAACTATCGAATTAATTGCATCTTAGCTGAATTTAAGTCAAGTAATCTAAAAAACAAGAACAAAAACAAAATTCTTCCAATGAAACCTTCAAGTTATTAAAAATATCATTAATTTTATTTTAACCGTTTCGGTTATGGTGTTCTCATATAAGAACTTACTAAATGAATGTTTGGTGTATCTAAATTCGGGAAAGTTTATTGATTGTAAATGTTGTACTCATGCTATTACAATCATAGAAAGATCATAATTTAATTCAAAGAACTGTTAAGCGAAGCTATTACTTTTTACCAAAAATAAATAATTCCTGACCGAAAGGGTCAAAATATCATATTAATGTACATTTATTTAAATACATTGAAATTTTCTGTTTCAGAATCGTCTGCCAAGTATGTGATAAAATTATTGGACATTTAGTAACGTTCGGGACACCCGGTATAAATGTACCTATCGAGTCTGCAAGTGAATGCAACTGATCCAGACGACGATATTTCGGCCAACACGATAACCATTATCGATATCCCGTCAGAACGGTCGAACGAGGAAATTAAAAATGTAACCTATCGACGTCGAGCCTAATGGCACTTGACGATCTCTGCAGCTAGTGGCCATTTTTCAGCCCGATCCTGACTACCCTTCGGAAAATCGACCAGCAGCTATTCCCTGCGATAAAGGAAGATCCGTCTGGTCGGAAGTATGATGCCCGCCACAAAAATTGATAAATCAGGGTGAACTTTGAATAAGATAGACGCGGATAAAAGCAGATAGGAAACATTTGCCTGATCTTGGTCCAACCGAAACAGTAATCTGTTACATTTTTAACAATACAATTACCAAAGCGATCAAATGATCGTTTTACAAACTTTTTATCTTAAGTTCATTTGTTAAGGTGATTTTCATAAAAATAAAGAATTAATGTTATATATTAATTTATGTTTTATCCTTTGACTATTTATATTTTCCCGTCATTTTTAATTTAAAAGTAAGTGTACAATGTTGACTGATATATTATTAAATAATATGATAATGTTTATTTTTACTCTTTACTTTTGAATAATATGATAGTATTCGCTTAATTTTGTTCTTCATTTTTAAGTAAAATGGTAATGTTCATTTAATTTTGTTCTTCATTTAAAATTATGAGTGTTTTAGAACAACGGTAGCAAAATTTTTGTGACCAGTAAATTACACAATTTTTGTTTTTTCGAGAAATAAAACAAATAAAAATCAAGACTTTTATTTTATATATTGGTTTTAAAGAGAAAGTAAGAATAGAAAATTTGATGTTTTATTTAATTATAATGATTTTTAATTAAATGTAAAGACCTTGAATGACATGAAAGATTCATTAAACTGCACAATTTGGGTCTATTATGACCCCAGACCTACGAAATTGCACACAATAGTATATACATAAAACAAAACTATTTATAGAGTTAAAGCTATGTACAGAGTTTCGGATGTTGGACAACAATATTAAAATGTTAAAAATGTATAAAATAAAAATAAGAGAAAATATACAAGAATGCATAAAATAAAATTAATGTGATTCAATTTAAGACCATCTCTGAAGGACAACCTGAAGGATGTCAAATCGACTCAAAACATGCTGTAGTACCTCAAAGCATCTAAACTGTACAATAAGCTGTAAACATACTCTTAATCGCTAATAACCCACGAACGGTCGATGCGACTATAAATAAATAAATGAAAAAAAAAAAAAATTAAAATGATATACATATATAAAAATTTATAAAATAAAAATAAAATAAAATACACAAATATTCAAAAAATAAAAACGAAGAAAAAAAATGCATCGATTTATAAAATAAAACAAAATATGCAAGTGCTTAAAAAATAAAAATAAAAGAAAATGTGCAAAAGTGAACAAAATAAAAATATGGAAAATTACACGAAAATTTATAATATAAAAATCAAATAAAATATACAAATGTATAGAAAATGGAAATGAAGGAAAATATACAAAAATGTATAAAATAGTAATAAAGAAAATAACACGAAAATTTATAAAATGAAAATGAAATGAAATATACAAATGTTTCGGAAATAAAAATAAAATAAAATCTTGTCTTTTATAATTCCAATCACTTGTGCCTTTTCAAAATGTAAATTTTCAATATTATATCATTTTTTATTTCGAATCAATTTTTTCGACAGAAAACAGATATTTATTATTACCTACTTTGTTATTAATATAACTAACTCGTAAGAGTTCAAAAATGTGTTTTGTCGCAAACCTGAGAGGATCATCTAACAAAAGGTTAAGAATAAAAGAGATTCACCTCAAAATTCAACCATAACAGTTTGAAAATCGAAATTACGTAAAAGGTAAAATAGCAACGGTAAAAAGATCCTCTTCAGACTACTTTCTCGAGGGAAATTAATTAGTTCCAGCAATTTGTACGTAGACAAACAACAGCTGTAGTAGAATCAGATTCTTTTTCAACAAAATATGGTGGTAATTTTGTGCAAACATTTCTATCCAATTTAATTTTCTAATTATTCCATCCAACGCTCACAGTAGTTCTGTTTTTAATTGAAATTTCAACGCAAACAGTGCA
The DNA here is from genome assembly GCA_036983795.1 of Megachile lagopoda. Taxonomy (NCBI): domain Eukaryota; kingdom Metazoa; phylum Arthropoda; class Insecta; order Hymenoptera; family Megachilidae; genus Megachile; species Megachile lagopoda. The sequence continues at coordinate 2,203,171 of CM072788.1, read as the reverse complement.
CGAAAATAGATAAGATAAGTCAGATTACTAAAAGTAATGGGAAAGATAATTGTTACCTGAGAATATGGTAAATTCATTCCGCAAAATATTCTTATAGTACTTCAAGGAAATAAAATTGTATGTACCTTGATATTAATAAAATGAAATAAAAATTTGATATTAATAAATTCAGACTGGTGGAGCTTGTACAATAGTTAATAAATTGATAGGTACATAATGGAACTTTAATTAAAATTTAAGTTATTTGGAAATATGTGGAATTTGAGAGAATTATGAATTTGGAAATTTCCAAATTTTCAAAATTTATAGTTTGGACATTTTAAGCTTTAGAAATTTAAGGTGTTAGAAATTTGGTAAATGTGAAATCTGACAATTCAGGAGTTGGTGAACTTAAGGTGACATTTGTAAAATTGGAGATTTAGAAATTCAGAAGTTTGAAAAATCTAAACTTTGTAAATTCGAGAGTTTTGGAATTTAAGGTGATGGAAATTCGTAAAATTGTAAATTTGAAAATTGAGGAGTTTGGAAAATCTAAACTTTGAAAATTCAAGAGTTTGAGGATGCAAGGTGATAGAAATTGATATCATTCGAAGTTTAAAAATTCGAAAATTTATTAAATCTGAAAAGGGTTCTGTATATTGAAAATTTGGAAATTTGAGAAATTAAAATGATGAAGACGTGGAAAATCTTAAATTTGAATATTCGTATATTTAGAAATTAAGGTTTCGGAAATTTGTAAGATCTGAAATTTCAAAATTTGGAGACTCGGAGTTCGCAAATTTGAAGTGATGGAAATCTATAAAATCAGTGATTTTAACATTTAAAAATTTGTAAAAGAAATTTGCTTTCCCATCGGCTCCAAGAGACACCACACATTATTCGTGGCCGCACAAATTATCACCCAGGTGGAGGTGTCGCGAAGGCCTGTGTCTCACCCTAATATTAGTCGAATTACAGAATCGTTAATAGTCGATTACGTTCCTTTGGGGAGACCAATTGTTACCAGTTTCAATACAAATGAAGACTAAACCGAACGTAACGAGAGGATTTCGAGCGGACGATTGTTCGCTAGACAGAGAAACCGAGAAGAAGGAAAGCAAAGATGGGAGACAAATTGTGCCGAAGGAAAGCAGTAGTTTTCTCTAAAAAAGGAAAAGTCCGACAATTCGAGATGTGAATTAAAAGGAAATTCGGCTGCAACGAGGAAAGTGTTCCCGCGAAACGAGCTCCCGTCGAATTGGCCTCTAATTAGAAGGATTCGAACACGATGGCCGAAAAGATAACACGATGCTCTCCTTATCATCTACCTAACTTTATTCTAGGGAAAATTGGAAGAGTAGAGGTAGAAGTGGTTTAAAGAGAAATTTTTAATATTGACTTGCATGTGTAGATATTATCTATATTACTCTCTTTTGTGATTAATTTCTGTAATTTTTGTAATTAATTTCTATTCTATTTTAGTAATTACGTTTTGTAATTAATTTCTAAATTTGGAGCACCAGATATGGGTATAAGCGTGTTACATTTTCAGCTGTCAATTGAACTTGTGAGTACTTATTGCTCTCTTTTGTTAGAATGTGATATATGCGGCTAATTATAAATTTTGGAATACCATTGCTATGGGTATAAGTTTAACATTTTCAGTGGACAATTATATTTTTCAGATAATTTTTTAATTTGGAAATTTGAAACTTCCATAATTTTTTAAACTTCTACATTCCTATAAACCTTCAGATTTAAAAATTTGTTAAATTTATAAGTTAGAATATTTGAGAAATGCAATATTTCTAGATTATGTAGTTACGCAACTAATAAATTTCAAATTAGTATATTTGATCATTCAAAAGATGGAAAATTGTCAGATTTCAAGTTAGTAAATTACCGAGTTTCGAATTTTTAAATTTGATAACTTAAAAGTTGAATAATTCTCAAATTTCGAAATTCCCGAATTACCAAATTTCAAGCACCTCAATTTTACAATTTGGAAGTTGGAAAATTCTTAAATTTCGTAGTAATTGTCAAATTTCAAACTACTAAATTTGATAATCCGAACGTCGAAAAATTCTCTTACTTCTATTTTGCCAAATTACCAAATGTCTAAACTTACAAATTCGAAATATAAAAATTAGAAAATTCACAAATTTCTATTTTATCAAATTATTAAGTTCACAATTACTAAATTTGATAACCTGAAAGTTAGAAAATTTTCAAATTTCTGGTTGACTAAATTATCTAAATTCCAATTTGACAGTTTGGAAATTTGAGAGTTGGAAAATTTCCAAGTTCACAAATTACTATATTATCAAATTCCGAAATCTTAAATTTCATAATTTGTGAGTCGGAAAATTCTCAAATCTTCAAATTGAGATGCGTAGTTTTAAAATATAAAACTTGGAAAATATGTAAGTTTGGTAAAATGTAATCGAAAAATTCGAAAATGTGAAAATAAAAAATATTTGCAAATTTAAAAACCGAAAGGAGGGAAAACTTGAAAATGTAAAAGTTGCAAAAATAGAAACGATGGAATATAAAAATTGAAAAATTGAACAACTTAAAAATATAATAGTTTAAAAATGACAAAATTGTAAAATTGGCAAATACAAAAATCCGGATATTTTAAGTAAGCTCAATTGACCCTAAGTGTACTTAATGATGCCTTTTGTAATCCATCAAAAACTATCAAAATTTATATATAAAATTTCCCTCCGCTTTCTCCTAATTAGTTTAGATGTTCAGAAACATGACAGGGTCAGAACTTTGAGATTCGATCTGGAGTCTTCGTAGAGAACAAAAGGTAGTCATCTCACAGAATTTCCCGGGATATTTGTTTGATATGGCGGTTCCTCCAGTCGGTCCATTAGATCGACAAATATATCCCAGTAACTCGCGACGAGAACGATAGCATGCCGGTTCTTGTCAATCCTTTTTTCACAACCGACAGATTAACTTTTGTCCATAGATCCTTGAACGTGTACGAGGCTCGATATTTTCATCGCACGGTCGAAAGTTTTGCCGTTCGGCTAACAAGATGTCAGACAACAAATGCTAAAATATTTATACCGACCGCGTAGGAATAAAAGTACGGCTCTTTGTGGACCTATTGGCCGGTTCTCTTCGAATCTCTCTCTCAATTGGCTCGTCAAGCCAGAGGATGGGCCTTCATCCGACGGAGCATCGATTTTAAGCTCTTCCGTTTGTTTGTTCTGCTGAGACGTACACTCGGGTGCAACGTAAGCTTTCTTTAGGTAAGTACACATATACCAGAGGGTCTACAGACCAGGTGCCTCGCGCTAGTTCGAATGTGTATTCAAAATTTCGAGTACCTACAGTAAACATGTGGATAGAACAAGAATGAGATGGAGAGATAGCAAAGTCCTTCCAAGCGATTAATCGTGTCTGAGACTGTAGAAAACGATACCAAATACTATTGTTGATTTGCTGATGTCTGACGTTAATGAGGACCGAGTATTGTCGGCAACGATGAGTTATTGAGCTTTTAACGTGGTTCCAGTCGATTCTTTGTGTCACAAAATTATCAAAAATGGTAGCAAAAGGTTTTTATCGATTCGACGACGATCAAAATCGACAGATACATGTTGTCAAATAGTAAATTTAGCGAGTCTCACGAGTCTACTCTCAGAATATCAATAAAAGACATAAAATTGCAACCTGTAGCGGAGTATAGATTGACGAATAAATAAATTAACAAATGCAGATCGAGTCGTTCAGGAGCCTCACTATGTTTGGTATTACACTTGAACATGTCCGAACTATCGTATTTTCAAAGTTCTATATTTTTATATCGTATTATCAAACTTTACGAATGTACAAAATTTTAAGCTATACAATTTCCATACTGTCGATTTTAAAACTTCTAAAATTCTCAAATTTTCGAGCTTTCAAGATTTCGAATTTTCAAACAAGTAAATTTCTACATTTTTAATTATGTAACTTCACAAATTCTAAGAATTCTTATATCTTTTCGAAATTTCGAATTTTTTTAATTTTCGAACCTTTAAATTAAAAATTTCTAAATTTTTAATTCTACTACCTTACAAGTTCTCAAAATTTCAAATTCCTAAATTTAGAAATTCGCAAATTCCCAAAAACATTTTTAAGTTTTCAAGCTTCTACATCTCTACATTCACAACTTTTCTAATTTTTCAATTATTAAAGTCCATGTGGACATCCACAAATTCTTAAATTTTCCAACTCTCTCTACTTTCTAAGCTTCCAAATCCCAAATTTCTTCAATTCTAAATTTCTACATTTCTTAATCTCCAAATTTCCCTAATTCCCATATTTCTTGTATTTCTTTTCCTTTGCAAGTCACCAAATTTATAGTTATAAATTTGAGAACATATGAACTAATATTTCCGTAAAGATGCTCTACTTCAATTTTCAGACTTTTCTTAAGGAAACCAGACTTGTTCTTGACTGTACCTACTCTGTCTTTATACCTCAAAGCTTCGTGTTCAAAAGGCTTCCGATGCCCTCTGACGCTTTCGCCGAAAAGTCGAAGAGCAGGTATTTAATTTCGTACGATCTATGGATGTGTTTTCGAACCGGAGATGTGAAATTGGAAAAATAAATAATAATCTTGCACAGTAAATTTGATCCTTTCAGCTGAATTCTGTTTATGTATTTCAGAGCTGCTTCGATCCTTTCGCGTCAGCGTTGGTAAAATAAACATTGAAGTATTACTGTAATGTACATTCAATGTATTCAAAATTTAATGTATAAAATTATTTGTGGACGTAAACGCACAGAGAACTGAAAAAAACAATGGTACACTTTTATAATTTTATTTTGTTGAAGGTATTTCTTATTTGAAAGATAAGATTGAAAAATTGAACAATGTAATGGAAAATTTATAGATATGTTTTAAAATGTACTACCGTCAAAGAGATTAAGACGAAAGTTTGTGCATTTCAAATATTATTTATTAAAAAATCATTAATTTTAATAAACGAATCTGCAAAATATTTAATTACTTATGTGGTCTTACATGTCATATTTTACGGATCACTCAATTAATGACGACTTGATAAACGATAAATGAAAGTCATTTTCTTTGATCTTAAATCTTTTGATGTATACGTTCTTCAATATAATAATTACATGAAAATTACTTACAATTACAGTTACTATTGGTAATTCATTAATTATGTTACATTTATTCTAATATTCAAATTATTTTTATTATTCATTATGTACATTAATACATTTAGACATAATTGAATTTGGAATTATAGAACCAGCTGTTACGTACGCCAATGACTTTTCTATTTTGGAGTTGGGTGTTCGAACATAGTCAAAGACCACCGCAAAGAAAGAATCTAGTCTTGCCTAGCTTTCCCAGCTACCAGAGTTTTCTTATTAGGATGCGCTCAAGAATCTCTAACGTCTTCGGACCAACGCGATGAAAATTCGTTAGACGAAAAGCATCGTGTTGATCCGTTCCCACCGTTTCCACCACTACTCGTTCTCCACCCATCTTTCGGGTATAAAAAGGGTTGTGGAGAAGATGTGTCGGGCCCAGTCAATTCTTGAACGTAGACTAACGTGGAAGCTCTGTCCGAGTTCTATTACGGTTATCACGTTAAGTTTAGAGTAGTCTCTTTCAATCGAGATCGGGTTAAAGTCCCTTTCGAGAATCGCTATTACCATACAGTACGTATAATTGCTGTTATGCATTTTTATTTGACTTACTCTTGGGTCCCCGTTTCGCTCGTTTTCCGTTAAAACTAGGCAGGATTAGATTCACGCTTTGTCGGAGTCGAAACTAATTTAAACTCATTAAAGTAAAATCAAAGTAATATTTAAACTCTTGCGTATTAGAGTCACCTTAACCGACAAGTACACTGCAACACTTGTAGAACCCGGTTTTGGGAGAATATACCTGATTATTCATTTTTATACTTAATTATCCCCTCGACTGATTATAACACAAGTCAAAACAACCCACCAGTCGGTATATCTTAGCCGCTCGAGGTATACCGTCAAATCTACGTTACGAGTTCTAATACTAACATTTCCTGTGACACCCGGCGTTAGCCATACGTCGGCTAGTTCACATATCACTTCCTGAGGCACCCGGCGTTAGCCATACGTCGGCTCATCCCCACGTTTTGACCTTTCCTGTGACACCTGGCGTTAGCCATACGTCGTCTCATCCCCGCGTCTACTTTCCTTTGTCGCTCAGGTTAATTAACAAACCTGAGTTAGCCTAGCAACAACACCATAACCTAATACAGCCCACAGCCACGCGGCTGTACCCCTCCGGCTCGTAACAATAGAACTGATCTATTGTCTTAATTTCTACTGTGTCAAAACTCATCATTCTGGTGATAAAGTTATCTGTGATCACAAACTTTTTGACGACTGTGTATATTTCTTAATATAGTTATATGAATTTTTCCTGGATATTACGAAAAACGTGGAGGTTTGTAGAAATGATCTTTTCGTACTTATTTAAAAACGACTGTTATCACTGTCACTTCTGGGTTGGACGCAAAATGTAATACCAAATTCATATTCTGTTGGCGAGAATAACAATTCATCTTTATTATTCATTTTGTACATTAATACGGTTAAATACAACGGAATATGAAATTATAAAATATCGTTAAAAGTTATAAACTGAATGTACGAAGTAAGTGCGCATAATTATAAAATATTATAACGACAATAATTTTGAAATGTAATGTAATGATAATTTGAATGTTGTAATAATTGCGACAGAAATAATAAATTACAAATAGTAGCAGTAGTTATAATTCTTCCCAAACTTTATAACGATATTTTAACATAAAATATTTAAATGAAAAAAATACGTAACTGGTATTTGAATCCTGTTGACCTACAATTAAGTGTTTAATTGCGCAGTTAATAATTTGTATCTGTTAATGTGATGTACTTCAGAATTTAAAGAGTATTTACCTTCAATCGTCAATACTTTTTAAACAATTATCCGCTTGCCTTTAAAATGTGTGCATTCAGCTAGATGTTCTCTATAAGGTGACCAAGTTTCATAAATGGTAATCGTAACACTTTGGAAGTTTCTCTCGGGAGACTTGACAAATCCAATGCAGAAACGAACAGATGTAACGTGTAATTTAATTGTTTGGTTGGTGCGGAATTGCAGAAATGGGACAAGTATTGCACGATCATTTGTTACAAGTGGTATTCATCAGAGTCGTTGTTGCGAAAAGGCAACTTCCGTTCAAATAAACTTCTCCATTTGGCTGTTCATCTGTCTACTTTGAGAAACGGTCTTTCAGCGTGACACGCGAGTGATTACGAATAACTAGTCCGGTTGTAGCAGCAGTAGCGCGACTCGATGGTATGGTCGAGTGATAAATCGAGTCACAGGACCACGTCACACGCTGTTCCCGATTCTCCTGTCCCATTCCTACGTTCATCACCGGTTGCGTATGATTGTGCAGTTCGCGCACCACTTGCGTGAACCAGTAAACCTACTGGGAAGTCATTTTTTTCGAAAATATGCTACGCGATCGGTCAATCAGGCTGTGCGGAAATTTGCTCGAAAATATCGCTCGTTTGAGAGCTTCCACGTGTGGGATCAGAACCTCCAGACCTAACAATGAGAGATGTGGCAGATATGATGATATGTGCCTTGTGGCAGATCTCGTAGTTCAATTTCAAACCGTATTTCCTATTTCTTACTATATTGTTATTTGATGCAGAGATACATTTGTTCTTCGACATGTTTCGAAATGAATTTTTGTAATTTTGCAGACGTTTCGTTGATTCCTACATATCTAGATCTCTAGATTCTTAGATCGTTTGGGGTATATTTATAGGCTGGGTTCTGGTATTTGTATTTTGTGATACAAAACGCAGTGTGATTAATGGGAATAGAGAGATAGTGATATTTTTAGATATTTGTGTTCCTAGATTCATACATTTCTAGTAGCTTACTTTCTTAGATCAATATATTTTTATATTTTTACATTTCCATATACCTATGTTTTTAGATCCATACATCCGCCTTATAGAACCGATTTTTCCAATATGCCTAGATCACTATATCCTTAAATTCCCATAGTTCCAAATTTCTATAGAACCAAATTTTTGTACTAAATCTCTGCATTCTGAGATACCTATCAGTTCACATTTTTAAATCAGTAATTTCCTACACGTCCTCAGATATTTATGTTATTAGATTCCTACGTCTCAAGATCTCTACATTCCCAGATCCTTACATCCCCAGATTCCTTCATTTCCAGATATCTATATCCCCAGATCACTACATGCCCAAACTCCTACATCCCCAGATTCCTACATCTTCACATCTCTACATCTCCAGATCCCTACATCTCCAGATCCCTACATTCCCAGATCCCTACATCCCCAGATCCCTACATCCCCAGATCCCTACATCCCTAAATACCTACACTCCTACATACCTACATTCCCGGATCCTTACATCTCCAGATTTCCACATCCTGAGATCTTTATACATGTGCAGATCTCTACATCCTCAGATGTATTATATCTCCCCATCGCTATATCTCCAAAACCTTATATCACCATATCTTTATATCTCCAAGTTTTCGTATTCCCAGAGATCTACATGTCTATATTTCTATATTACTTTGTGCTTCAAAATGTCTCCAGAGTTCTACATTAACAAATTTTTAGATCTCTCGATCCGTTTAACCAGATGTTTGCTTTTCAATCTTCTTATGACCACACAGTCTTATATCCATAGAGTTATATATCTAGCTTATATGAATGGATTTCTGTAATGTAGACAGATAATAATATCATTTGAAAAGGCTATATTCATAATTAATTGATTGAAAATTCATTCGATTCTACATTGATTAAACGTTGAATGCTAAATGTTAAATTTGTGTTACGAAGAAAAAGAGAACATTTTATATAAAATCTTAACATTTTCAAGGATATTTACACATACGTGAACGTTTAATTTGTTTTTAATTTCGTCAACCAAATGTCGCACATGTGCAAATTACTGTTGTTTTGTATATTATAAATTATCTTAATATTTATTTATATTATGGTTACAGACTTAAATTGAGTAATATTTGTATAATTACACCGAAAAGTTCAATCATTTCCTTCTCTAAAAAAATCGTCCCTAAAGATAGATTAATTGACTATTTGAATTCATAGGCATCGACTACTGTGCACAGAGTGGTCATCTCTAAAGAAATTAATTAAATTAATAGATTGCAGTTTTTATAAAAACATTGTAACTAAACAAAACGTACGTCCAAAAAATGTACCGGGCAGTAGAGAAACTAGTCCTTTCTCCAAATTTAATTACTCCAATATTTTTCGTCGACACAGCGTGTACACACAATTATTCTTTCACCGATCAAAATCAATTTCGATCGACGAGAAAGAATTTCATTCTCGCTCGCAAATATTCCCAATTTACGTCCGACAACAGTTGAAACGTGTCCCGTACAGACGTAAAGTTTAAATAGACCTCCATCCACGTTTCAATTCGCCATCGACAACTTTTCACCTTTCATTCTTGCGAATGGCATTGAATCACCGGAGCTCTGTTGATCGTTCGTCACGCGATTTCTTAGCGAGACATAATTTCCGGAAACGATAGCTACCTTGTAGTCCGTGAAAAAAGAGAAAACGGAAGCAAACGTACGATCTTATCAAAGGCAAAGCTATCCTCTATGTTCGAGCAGTTCCTTCTGGCGTGTACGCTCGACTCGACCGGATTTCCGGCCAGATTTGCATAATCTGTGCACGAAACGAGCGAACCCAGAGGATATGAGAGCCCATAGTCGTACGAGCGTCGCTCTCTGCCGATATCGTCGTCGTATCGTCGATTCTTTGTATCGTTGCAACGGTATCCATACAATTTACCGTAAAAGGCTGAATTTTCGTAAACGTGCAAGTTTATCGTGAGAAACTCCAGCTCCCTTTATTAACGAGCAAAACGTGAATTTCTTATTCCACTTTTTTTCACCGGGCACAGAAATTTTTACCGGAATATACATAGATTCGGAGAAAGGAAACATCGAGTCTAGTGGAAAATTATTCCGAACCGAATTCGATGGCCGTTTGCATCGAAAGGACCTTGTTTATTTCGTGGTTGCTCAGTTTTGCGTTATATCGCCATTCGTTGGATTATAGGAAGCTCTCTTGGCTGTTTTCGTGTCCGTGGATTGAAATGAAAACTTCTTACTTACATTCTTTTGGTTTTTCAACTGATAGGTTCAAACGTTCGAAGATTAATCGCTAATTAAAATTAACTGTCATTCATTAATCTTTCAGGTTTTTGTTAAAAGTTAAACTGATTTTCATTTAACTGTTATAGTGCTGACAATATATAGTTGTCAGAAACTTTCGCAATACGTTCTTTTTAGAATTTTGTAAATATCATTTTCATTATTCTTTTTATGATCTCAAACTTTACTAAATCTTTTTATTTATTTTAAAGTTTGGTATTTTTCGTACAATTTTTCGGTCGGCACTGAAAAGGTCAAGAAGTCATTTAATTTACAATCACTTCAATTTCCGATTTAATCATTTAAGTTGCAATCAAACTTACATTTTTAATTAAATAATTACTTAGTCTACACATTAATTTTCGATAAAAAACCATTCAATTTAAAATCAATTTTATTTCTCAATTAACAAATTGTTAAACTTACAACGAGATTTTACATTTTGATTAAAAAATCGTTCAATTTAAAATATCATTTTAATTCTTAATTAAACAATCACTGAGTTTACAATCGCACTTTAATTTTCAATCAACAAATCATTCAATTTAAAATCTCATTTTAATTCTCAATTAAACGATCGCTCGATTCACAATTACATTGAAATTTTTAATTAAAAATGTTCAATCGCCAATTATAATATAATCGTTTAATTAAAAATCCCAAAATCTTGTTGCCGCCGATTGGTTTTAATAGAAACACAGAACGAATTATAACATTCGTTATGATGTTCGTTATAACATTCAGATACTCATTTTTTCACCTGAATGATTGAAATTTTCAGCGTTTAATAAATTTACAAATTTAACATTATACGAATCGTTTATTCCAAAAATGGCGAAAGTCTACCTTAGGTTTATTTCATAAAAAAAGTATATGGCTCGGAATGATTTCAACGGAAATTATAAGTGTGATGCATCTGAAAGTGAAGCAGGCAGATAATGATAACAAAATAAAAATACTTTTCCGGCTAATACCGCGACTCAAACAAAATCTTCATCTATAAGAAATTTTATTACTTTTATTATGTGTATAAAAATAAAATCCATGCAAATTGGTAATAAGAGAAAAATCTTGGAGTCAGGATCTGAATATGAAGACAATTCATACAAAAATGATTTAAATTAAGAAAAAGAATAACTCCACAATTGAAATATTATCTGTTTAATTAATAATCGTAATAATTGATTAATTTTGAAGGAGATGCCAGTCCATTTGCATATAATAAAACCTTTATTTTTCTTAGAACTTTCACTTTGAACACTATTAGATAATAAACATACATTATCTAACACTACAAAATACACAAAAGTCTATACTTTCCGATATTTTTATATTTATCGAAATGCAAACTAATATCTCGCAATAACAAAAAATGGACTTCCTCCACTTTCAAAATAAACGACACATGTTAATCAATTACATACATTTTCTCAATAAAATCTATCATATAATTAGTATGTAATTTCAATCAATTTAATTCATTTGGGAGTATCACTCTAGCGTTCCCAAGCTCGAACTAAAAGTTGTCGAAACAAAATACGAAGGAATCGGAAAAATACACGATCGATAGGCAGCCTCAATCGCGACAAAATATTTTGATAGAAGAGTTATGTCGTAAACGGAGCTCGCAAACCGATCCGGTCTACGTTTTACCCTGCTCGGATCCCGTCCGGGCGAAATAAATTTCTCGAATTTCTTGGAGCAGCGAAGTACTGCACGTTATCCGCCTTCTATCTGTCCAACTGAAGTTTTTACAGCTGCACCAATTTTACGATCATGGTTGTTCTCGATCACCTGCTTGAACGTGCTGGCGAATCGACTACGAATAGTCGACCACTCGTACTCGTCGATATCACTAAATCAAGATCCCTGAACGAACATAAGAAATTCGAATGGGAAAACATATCGTTGATACTTTTATCAGGATACCTCTAAACACTCTAATTTCCGAATTTAATCTTCAGCTATTCAATTTTCCTTTTTTAGTTAAATTAAGAAACAATTTGTTTATTTTTTCATTTTCTACACTGTGAACAAATTTTCTTACAAATTCTCAAAAAATTTTGTATTTATTTTTCCATGTTGATTCACCCATTTTTCAGTTGTATCATCATTTTGAAAACACCGTGTGTACAGATACATAATTATACTCTATACTTGTTCAATGTGGTATGAGGATATTATTTATTCGAAATAAGGATATGTTATTACGTAAATATATACTTATTCAAATAGTGAAGCCATTACAACCCTATGCTTGTATAACATCTTCAATTATAGAATATGTAAATATCGTCTGAGAAGATAAAAATGAAACAGCCTGTACGTTTTGACTTAATTCGTAGCTGGTTCACTGTCGCGCCGAAATTTCGACAGCAGGGACCGGTAATCGAGTTTGTGCACTGGCCATAGTCGAATTAACGGTATCGAAACCGCGGACGTATCGGTAACAAAGGTTGTCAGCTCGCGTTTCGTTTCGCGGATCGAACTTCCGGTCTCGCGCGGCCGCAAAACGCCGTGAGACCCTAGGCGATTGCAACAGTGTTACCAACTGTTCGGTGTGGGCCAACTGTAGCAACTGCACCCTCGACCAAGGGTCTGTTGCTCGTCCGGGCAATTTGTCATGTCGGGCGACGGCTAACTGCCCGTACGTTTGATGCCCCTTGGATTAATTGCTTTTGCCCGGAATGCTCACATGAGCGTCGTGTCGCAAACTTCATCATCGAATGTGCAATCGCCGAAGAGGGGTCATCCAGTTACGGATAAGTGATTGAATCGCACTCTGATCCGCGAAGTGTTGCGATAAAATGTATGCATATTTTTACTATACACGTAGGATAGCAGAAAAGGGAGCTGGTAAAAACTAGGAATATGTGATTGAAATGCACTATGATCCACAAAGTGTTACAGTAAAATAAGTAATAGTGTTAATAAGTTATAGTAATTTATAGTTACAATTGTATGTAGTAAGTTACTGTAAATACGCATTTTATTTAATAAAAATAGGCTATGCTTGTATTGACCGTTTTACAGACACATATATCCAAAATGATCATTGTCAATGTTTTTTGATATCTTTTGTTACAATTTTTATGTTTACTTATTGCATATAAGCAGTCCATGTGAATGTATCATATTTTAATTTTACTGCCACAAAAATTAAATTAAAAGTATACTAACTATTTTTCGGACATATATGTTCTAAATGATTATCGGGAATGTCAATCTCGTCAGACAACTGTTTATTTACCTATATAGCCATATTAACTAAAGGTGAATATATCATATCCATTTCACTGCCACGCAAGTCAATAAGTAAAATAGACAGAAATTAAGTTAAAATTGCATGAACTACTTTGAAGACATTCATATTCAACATGACCATCATCAATGACAATGTCACAGTTTTATATTTACTTTCCATATATAGCCACTATACGTTAATACATCATATATACATTTTATTACCATACAATACAATAAATAAATAAAATAGACAGAGATTAAGTCGAAATTGTATGAACTGTTTTGCAGACATACATGTTCTAAATGACCATCATCTGTTTATTAACCATATATAACCAGTATACGCAGATATGTTATATTTAGCCATATGTCAGGTCAAGTTTTGTGATGTTTTGCGATTCAGCATTGTTCTACAAATTTTACTGCACAATTTCAGTCTGACACTCCTATTATATATGAAATGGTTTCTTATCAAGCTGATGTCTATTAGGGTAGCAAAATGCAGATAAATGTTTCCGTTTCTGCGCATTACATTTGGCAAGCCCATATATCAAGTGCATCCGAGCCATTTTCTGAACGAGATTATGCGCAATCATTTTATACGTACCATAAAGTGATATTGATCCACAGCTAGTATCTTATATGATACAAATCCATCATTTTAACACCTTAACACATAAACTTTTGTCCTGCTTTAGAAAATATTCCAAACGTTAGAAGAACTACCATTTATAGGGAAAGTATTTTAAAATACTGTTAAAGTTATTAAAATCTTATTTATTAATAATAGTCTTTGACATACAGCTGTGTTATGAACATACATATGATAATAAGGAACAAATGAAGATATGGTTTATACAATATGTTCCAGCATGAAGCAAGGAGGATTAATTAATTTATATTCTAATAAAATAATAATAAATTAATGTGGACAACAGAAGGAAATAATTGTCTGAATTCATTGTTGTAACGGAACAAGAAGCCGTGTACGAAGGAATGGTTAGATAACATATTCAGATGATTTCGCTTTAATTTACGTGGCTGCGCCTGACTGTTGGTCACAGATGTGATATTTGTGATACAGTGGACACTGAAATGAGAAGCATCTTGCTCGTTAATCACCTTTAGATTGATGCACTCCAAGTTTAACGTGCGCTATGCTCGTGAATTACTGCTGCTACGAGAGAGATGACAAATTATGGGAAGCATTCAACGTTTCGTGTTTATTTCATTGCAGAATTTCGGCAAACAACAGAATAATAATAAATTAATTAATCATTTTGATATTTGGTATTGCGTTGAGGAATCATACTCTGGTAGAAAATTGTATTCCAACCATTGCATTCGCATTTTCAATTAAAAATTTATTACATTTCAGTGGAAATTGCTGCCGGTAAAAATAAACATGTGTACTTCGTAAAAATGGAACATGTGTACGTATTTTATTATATTCCTAGAACTCTGGATTATAATACCCTTAGGTATGTGGATATTTAGATCACATATTCCTAAATCTCCAGATATTTAGATTCATATATTCATAGAAATCTAGATATTTAGATTTCTAGATACATAGACCTCTGAACCCCTAGATTTCTAAGTTCATAGATTCCTAGATATCTAGATCTCCAGATTCGTAGATTGTTACGTCTCTACGTTTCTATTTTCGTAGATACCTATGTTCCTAGATCCTTACGTTTTCAGATCTCTATAACATTAGACCTTCGCGTTTCTAGATAACTACGTTCCTGAATCCCTGCGTCCACAGATCTCTACAATTCTAGATTCCTATGTCCATAGATAACTATATCCATAGATATCTACATTTGTAGATCCCAACGTTTATAGATCCCTCGATTTTTAGATCTTTACGTCCCTATGTCCTTACGTTCCTACATCCCTACGCTCTTAGATTTCTGTACCCCTATATCACTACGTTCCTGGAACCCTACGTCCCTGGAACCCTAGATTCTTAGATCCTTACGTTTCTACAATATATCTCTGCGTTCCTAAATACCTACATCCCTAGATATCTACGGTTCTATACCCCTACATTTCTACATCCTTACGTCCCTAGATACCTACGTTCATATATCTCTACGTCCCTAGATTTCTAAATTCTCAGATCTTTACGTTTTTATATCTCTGCAACCCTAGATTTTTAGATTTTTTAATCTCTACGTGCCTATATTCCTACATCTTCAGCTATTTACGTTTCCATATCTCTACGTCCCCAGATGCGTACGTTCTTAAATCTCTAGATTTTTAAATCTCCACATTTCTATATCCCTACATCTCTACATACCTACAATCCTTGATCTCTATGGCTCTAAATCCCTGTATCCTTAGATATTTATACCTCACATCTCTACACAATCACATCCCTGTATCCTCATATCCTCATATTACAATCAACCCTACATTGCTACATCCCCATATCTTTATATTTCTCAGATTTATATTCCTGCCTACATTCCAATATTCATAGGTTGTTATATTTCTATATCCCTTTATCTTTATATCCACATCACTATGTTCTCACATTACTAAAAGCTCAAAATAACCCGTTTTATTTTTAAAAATAGTTCTTCTTTTCCCAGAAATAGGTACTCGAGTACGTTTATTGAAACAGAAGATTTTATTGAATTATCTTAACAGATCGAATCATATGAACATATGGATGTTCCAACACGGAAATTGAATGTTTATACATGTATTATTATTGTTGCACGTAGTATCTCTAACAGTACTGTAACTACTACTTCGCAGCATCGAAATCTCACGACAAACTTCGCCGTAGTCCAGCGATGGCCGCCCGCGGGCTTTACGTAACAGCAACAATAATAGTAACGATCATAGCATTCATAACGATAGGAGATGATTGTGATGTTTGCCGTGGAAAATAAACGAAGGGAAAATGCGATAGTTGTTTCACGTTTTCCGCTGGTGATCCTGAAACGAATAACAGCTTCTCGCGGAAGCCAAATTATTTGTTGGAAGCAGTCCAAAAGAAGATACATCCGATGGAGTCTGAAATTGTGTAACTGAAAGGAACACCTCTGATCAATATCTTCATCGATCATTTATGTGCTGGATATACTCAGAACGTAAGAACAAATGTATATGGATGACGTAACAGTTCTTTGATTCATAGTCATCTTAGTACCTTTTTGTACTTATTCTTATTTGGATTGAAAGGATCGTGGTGAAGACGTAGACATTTAAATGAGGGATGCGGCGATATGTATCAATACGATATGTATAAGTATTATAAACTTTTGACTATTGTAAAGTAAATCAGTTCTGTAAAATGGGATTTGATAGCTCTCCAGATTTCTAAATTTCTTATATCATTAAGGTAAAATTCTGGAATTTTCAAATTTTTAAACTGTTGAAGCCGAGGAAAGTTTGAAATTTTTAAATTTCTGTATTTCTTACTTTACAAGTTCTCAACTTTTAAAAATTCGGAATCTCAAAGTTCTTAATTTTTAATCCATGAATCCTACTGATTCTCAAATCCAAGATCCCCAAATTTTGTTGTCCTCAAATTTTCAAATTTTCGAATTCTTAAATTTCCAATCTTTTCAAATCCACCAAAGCTCTAAAATTCCCTTTGCACAGTCTGGAGTTTTCAAATTACAAATTTTCAAATTCCCAAGTTCATAATTTCTAAAATTTCTAAATCTATAGATTTGCAAATTCTAAAATCCCCACAATTCAAATTCTCAAATTTCTAATAGTCCAAATTTTCACATTTCCAAATTCCCAAATTTATATATTCAAATTCTCCATTTCCTACATCCACGAAAATTGAAAATTTAAACTCTCAAATGTGCGAATTACCAAGCTCTCTAAATCTCAAGCTCCGAATTTGTTCAATTTTAATAATCTAAAGTTTCCAAATCCTGGAATTCTCAAATTCACAAATTCCAAAATTCCCACATCTTAAACTCCCAAATTGCTCTTCACGCAAGTTTGCATATTGTTATATTCTAAGCTTCCTAAATTAACGAAAATCAAAAAATTCATAAAACCTTAAGTTCCCAAATTCCCAGATATCCAAATTACAAAATACTAAACTTCGCAAGGTATCACGGTACAAACAATCTCTCCTTATTTCGATACTCTAGCGAAGTAATGACCAAAGTCCATTTGTTCCTGTTACACCTCGAAACTCGGTTAACCCTACATTCCCACGAAATCGGCCGAGCAATTGCCTTTCCGTTGTTTGAGCAACGATCAAAGTAACCAGCACAAGGATCGACACGAACGAGAGACGATGGGCAGCATCGAATTCCGAGTTAAAAACGGTTTCATGGCCGCTTAGTGCACGAGTTAAACAAACACAGGTCGTATCGCGTTCTATTCTGGCCGAGTGGAAAATCGTTTCGTGTCTGATCTATGCGAGAGGCTTTCGACCTGCCGTTCGTTTCCCAGGAAATTAGATCGACTAATTCCCATGGGTATTGGCACAAATGTAACCTGCACAAATACACGAGAATTGCAGCGAAACGGAGAATCGTCGAAAAGGTAGATTAAGAGACTCTGTTGTTTTGCGATAGGGTGGCAAAATTACCGACAAAATTAGGCAAAGTTTTGATTTACGGGGACCTGCTTTTCGACCTTAACCCTTTGCACTCCTTAATTTCTTCTATCTACAAACTACTTAATTTATCAAGTATGTATGTATTTATGTGCGTCGCGTCGCAGTGTCAGCAGTAGTAAGCAATGATTATACATGGTCTGCCCGGAAAGTAATGCAATTAGGTACGTAAAAAAAAATGTATTTATGTTATTGATATAAATCTTTAAACTTCTTCAAAGTACTTCCTTTGGGCTTCAACACACTTTTGCCAGAGACTTTTCCATGCACGGTACGCATCCTGGAAGGCGTTAATGGGGATCTCGTTTAATGCCTTCGTCACGGCGGTTTGAATCGCTTCTATGGTTCCAAAATGGAGTCCTTTGAGGGCAGACTTGATTTTCGGGAACAGGAAAAAATCCGCTGGAGCCATGTCAGGACTGTAAGGGGCTGTGGTAACGTTACCAAGCTATGCTTGGCTAGAAATTCTTGAACGCGCAGAACGGTATTGCTGGGAGCGTTGTCGTGGTGCAGCTGCCACGTAATGGCGATCTCTTTTCGAGTACAATGTTGTGCACAATTGTTTTCGATATGTTGAGAGTCTCTGCGATCATTCGAACACTCAGTCGTCGATCACTCTTAAGAAGTTCATGGACACGGGAAACATTTTCGTCAATAGTGGTGTTTGTCGGCCGTCCAGAGCAGAAGTCATCCTCTACGTTTTTCCGACCGTTTTTGAACAAATATAACCATCTGGAAACTTGAGAATAGGAAAGAGCAGAGTCCCCGTATGCCGCCTTAATCATTCGGTTGGTTTCGGCGAGACTTTTATTCAGCTTAGCGCAGAATTTAATCGCATAACGTTGTTCGATATTTTTCTCCATTATGCGTCGTGACACGGGCACAAACAATAGGTTTACGTTTACTACGATTCTGATGATTTCGGAGCGCGTATCAGGTTGAGGTTGCAAAGATATGAAGATAAGAGTCCCCCCTACATATTCCGACAAGTACGAACATGTTCGGACCAGGAAAAATGGCAGAAATGAACAAATTGTATTACTTTCCGGACAGACCTTGTACAACACGTGGTATTAGGATTCCTAAGTGAAATTAAGTGCACTGTATCTACACCGTTTTGTCTGAAACATTCTTCCATATTTAAAACCCTTTCCAAAATATAAAGGTGGGGTTAGACTTTAGAGATACCCCGTATATACGTCACAGCATTATTAATAGTGTATTACTATTAAGCGTGGAAATATTATGATTCCCAACGCGTGCGTATAAGTAAACTGTAACTAAGAAATGAATTTGACTTCGAACAACAATTTTGTACTTGAATGCCTGTTTGACAGTGTTTCTTTGAGGAATTTTTATGTTTTACAAAAGCTCATTGTGGGTATACAATTTTTGTGACATTGGTGAGAGAAAATAGTTTCTGATTTTCTATTGGTTTAGATAAAATTCAGGTGGAGATGGAAAGGCAAATGACGTATGAAATAGGTGTGAGTTTTCTCCAAAGTGACTGTACCAAGTAATAAAACCAAGCAATAATTCGAAAAGAATAAAAATGCGAGCAAAAGATTCGACTGCTATGGTTAAGGATTCTGACAATCAGATATAACTAGCAATAAAGCAAAAAGTACTTGCTAGAATGTAATGACTCCTTGGGTCTTATTGCAATTGTGGGTCGAGAACTATTGATTTCAAATGACAAATGTGTCTGAAGGAATGAAAAACCGTCAAACTGTTGTATGACTACAAACTTGTACTGAAGTCTAATCCGCTTGCTGTAATATGCATTCTAAGACCTAACAAAACATGTAGGTCAAGAAAGGGATTCTTAATGAAATGTATTGCAACAATGTGGAGTATGTGACAAATACACTTTTCATTTAGTATAAATAGTAAATTAATGAAAATAATTGAACCAATCTATTTATCTAAATTATTCATAAGATTCAAGATTAATGTAATGTCGAGCCACACTCGACATAGGAGTGCAAAGGATTAAATAAGATTTTTTGAGCGCAAAAAGGCTTATCTGAAAGAGGAGGATTCAATGCGAACCGCGTTGGTTGTGATTCAACGGTTTTATGATAATAATAACTATAATTATTGTTTCTATAATATAGAAAGCAAACATAAGACGTACATTCACTTAAATTTATAGAAACAGAAACAGTATCTATGAAATAATCATTTTTGCGGAAAAGTGTAATATAGAAACGTGGCTATTTTTCTAATATAATATGTTTCTAAATTGCAGTAGTTATAACAATTCGTTAGTCTTTATTTTCAAAAATAATAGATACCTGAATGAATATACCTGGAATGAAACCTTTCACGTATTCTACAGAATATTTCTGCGGTGGTCCTGTTTGCGACAATCTCGATTTGTTCATTATAATCTATTATTATTTTAAGAACGTATAACTATATTGTAAAAACCAATTAGCATTGAGACAACCCAATCGTCGACTCGTTTCACCAAAAAATATGAAATAACAAATTCTTATAAGAACAGAACATAATCGACTTCGAAATGGCTTAGAAAAAAACAGACAAGTAAAAAGATTTATTTATATTTAAACAAATATATAATTCAGTTAAAAAGAATGAACGTAAATGCACTTTAGAAAAGAATGAAATATTTTTTACATACTGAATGTAGAATATTCTGCGTAAAAATGTACATATAAATAATATGTATAAATAAAGACTGTCGGAAAATTGGGAAACTTTTATTATTTCCATGAATATACGATCTCGCGTGCAAAATTCATAACTGAACGTGCACGCGTGAATAGATGAAGACACAGCAATGCGAGCAACTATCTTACTCTCTTAGTTCTCTTTCTATTCTTTACTGTTTTCGTTCACGTACCAGCAAATAAATTCCTGTATGCCTATTATTTTTCCAAAAATTCTGCGATAAACCCGGCCACGCCACATGCAGAATGCACGTAACAGCATCTCGCGTTCAACAGCAAGCCAGGTGTGAATAGGTGATACTGTTACTGTAACAGCAAATATCGACCTGTCAATTTTCAAAAGGTAACGTGACTACCATATCCCCTTAAGTCACGTATACGGTCTGAGCTGGCGAATACGATGTGAATGACGCTCGTGCGAAAAAACTGCGAAACTTTTGGAACTCGCTAACGAGACGCTGTAGTTTGCCCGCGAAACTACTAGGCAAACTGACCACTACCGAAGTAGAAAAACGTTTTTCTTTCGGGACACTTGCAACGAGCGCAGCTTCACGGAACAAATACTCGTTAGAGAGATTCTTCCGTGCTAACGCATGAAATTATCAGGTTACCACGTAAATGTGACTGATGATTGAAAGACCAGGTCATGTTTACGTTTCTCTTGACTGTTTTTATTACGAGTAATCTTTAGAATTTCCTGATTTTTTAACATACGGACTTTCGGAAACGGAGATTTGTGAATATTCCAGGTAGAAAGTTTACAAATTACAGGTTTTCGACAGGAACGAAATTCGCAGAAAATGAGGTTTCTGTATTTCTAAATGTTCAGAAGTCCTAAAATTACAAAGTTACTGATCTCTAAATTTTTGCGTGAGTTTATAATTTTGTACATTCCATAATTTCTAAACATCCAAACTTGAAAATTACTAAGTTATCAAACTTTAAATTTATCAATCTACTAAGTTGTCAAATTTCCAAATTACTAAATTACCAAATTTTCAAATTCAAAAGTTTGCAATAAACTTACAAGTTTTAAAATTTCCGAATTTCAGGAATCAGAAATTTTTACATTCCTAGATTTTCAAACCTTCAATTTCCCAATGTTTCGGATTTTCAAATTTTCAACATTTTCAAGGTACTAATTGCAAGTTGCTAAACTTCCAAATTTCTAAATTTCTAATTTTAAAAATTCTCCAAATTTCAAAATTCCTAATTTAAAAATTTCGAAATATCTAAAGTTTATAAATTCCAAATTTCCAAATTTGCACGCTTCAAAATTACCAAATTTTCAGACTTCCAAATTTCGAAATATCCAGATTCCCAAATTCTCAAATTCCAAAATTCCCAAATTCCCAAATTACCAAATTCTCAAATTCCTAAATTCTTAAATTTCTAAATTCTCAAATTCCCAAATTCTCAAATTCCTAAATTTCCCAATTTTCTAATTTAAAAATTTCCGAATATCTAAAGTTTATAAATTCCAAATTCCCAAAGTCCCAAATTCCCAAATTTCCAAATTCCCAAATTCTCAAATTCCCAAATTCCCAAATTCCCAAATTTATAAATTTCCAAATTTTCTAATTTAAAAATTTCCCAATATCCAAAGTTTATAAATTCCAAATTTCCAAATTTGCACGCTTCAAAATTACCAAATTTCCAAATTTTCAGACTTCCAAACTTCGAAATATCCAGATTCCCAAATTGTCAAATTCCAAAATTACCAAATTCTCAAATTCTCAAATTCCTAAATTCTCAAATTTCCAAATTCTCAAATTCTCAAATTGTCAAATTCCAAAATTCCCAAATTCCCAAATTCCCAAA
This sequence comes from Megachile lagopoda, assembly GCA_036983795.1. Lineage (NCBI taxonomy): Eukaryota > Metazoa > Arthropoda > Insecta > Hymenoptera > Megachilidae > Megachile > Megachile lagopoda. Next base: position 2,180,558 of record CM072788.1, on the reverse strand, counting down.
TTCCCAAATTACCAAATTCTCAAATTCCTAAATTCCTAAATTCTCAAATTTCCAAATTCTCAAATTCTCAAATTCCTAAATTTCCCAATTTTCTAATTTAAAAATTTCCCAATATCTAAAGTTTATAAATTCCAAATTCCCAAAGTCCCAAATTCTCAAATTCTCAAATTCTCAAATTCCCAAATTCTCAAATTCCCAAATTCCCAAATTCTCAAATTTATAAATTTCCCAATTTTCTAATTTAAAAATTTCCCAATATCCAAAGTTTATAAATTCCAAATTCCCAAATTCCCAAATTCTCAAATTCTCAAATTCCCAAATTTCCAAATTTCCAAATTCCCAAATTCCCAAATTCCCAAATTCTTAAATTCCTAAATTCCCAAATTCCTAAATTCCCAAATTCCCAAATTCCCAAATTCCCAAATTCTTAAATTCAAAAAAACTCATATGTCCAAATGTTTTAAATTCCCAAGCTTCATAAGTTTACAAATTCCCAAATTTTCAAAAACCCAAATTTGAAAACATCTTAAATTTCCAAATACAGTAAATTCCCAAACGCATCAAGTTTTCCAGTATTCCATATTTCGAAATTTCTAATTTTCAAATTTTCAAATTCTCAAATCCATAAACACCCCAAATTTCCAAATGTCGCAAATTCTCCAACATTCCGAGTTTCCAAGTTTCTGAATTTCCAAATGCCCCAAATTTCTGAATTACTGAATACCCAACTGTCTCAAAATTTTACGTCCCTAAATTCCTAAATTCTCAAAATCAGAATACTTCCATTGAATTCACCAAATTTCCAAACCTCAAAACATAAACCCGATCGGTGCCAATGTGTTCTATTTCAATAATCGGCTTCGTTAATAAAAAAATAAATTTTAATGACGCACTAAATTGATACGTTTCTCTGCATCGTAGAGCGAACAATTTTTTTTACATCGGTTAAACTTGTACTGGAATGATACAGAATATTTCAAAAATTGCCAATTTAAAGGGACCGTTTTGTTTTCCATATCCCAGTAATCAATTTTATAAAACTAATTGCAGTCGGAATGAAATAAAAAATCAAGCAGAAGGATTATGAGAGATCAATATCCCGATGGACAGCTCGGAAATGAAGTATATAAATTGGTACATCGACAGACACAATACCAGCGAACACAATGGATACATATTACAATGGAATATTTTGGTTTATCGATGCGAATCGGAACATTTCCATTTCGTGCAAATAGATAGGTGTATTGCATTCAGGTGTTATATGTAACTAATGAATCATTAAATATTAAAATTGATCATTTGAGAGGTTTACATTTGTATAGTGGTACTTAATCATTGTAAAGAAATTTGGCATGTTTTGGCTAATTCAATTCAATTTATTGTGTTTATCTGGATGTAGGTTTTCTTTGTATTTCATTAGTTTGACCGATTAAATATTAGGACGCTAAATGCAGATAAATAAATAAATGAACTGTTGCAGAAATGATAGAAGAATATAATTGACACTGCTAGGATTAAACTTGAATTGAGATTTATCGATATTTTTAATATTTGTGAATAATATTAAATGTTTTTATTCTACTGTGTATTTAAATAAAACGATAACTGCTTGAATACGTTTTCACACATGTATTTTTAATATTTTTCTTTTAAAACAATGCAAATAAAAACAAATAAATCGGCAACATCGAGTTACATCGTTGCAAATGGACAACCGAAACACAAAATGACAGATTGCGATAAATATGCGTTCACCATGAAATATTATCTTTTTGGGGAAACCATGGCATACTACAATAAATATGCATTTACTTATATGACTGTGAAATATAATATTGTGTTAAAATGGCAGCGTGTCAAGGTATCAAAATATAATCAAATTATCTATGTTCTGAAATAAAAAAGAGGGATATATTTTATACTACTTTTTAAATTATGATAATATTGATGCTTTTGGTGTATAAATAATATAAATATTCAAGTATGTTAAGAATATATCAAATTCTCGACATAAATCATTATTCGATTTACGTAGTAATCGATTGACAAAAGACTACTGAGTCGTAGATTTATATAAACCGTGAACACCGTCCTGTATTATGTCTTTTGTGTTCAATCTTGTGTCATTGCAATCGTGTCATAAAGATCAGTTTCTTGTAATTTTAATTTAATAAATATTTGAATATTATTTGGCTTAACATCCTTGTAATATTTCGTTGTTGTCTCCACTGTTTAATCTTAACAAAGCATTTAGATATTTGGAGTTTAAACCTGGATTTTACAGAAGCTGAAATATTCGAAATTTTTTATTTCAAACTTGAATTAGGCTGATATTTGAATTTGAAATTTCAAAATCGTATTTTACTGATATTCGAATAACATGGATACTCAGATATTCAAATATTCCAATAATCAAATAATTAATTATAAATATAAATACAAGAGTTAACTTATAAATTAATTTATATTAAGACTTGTAAGCGCCGATAATTTTAAATGATTAAATATGATACAATTGTACATATAACCAAAACGTACATATAAATAATATCTCTAATGTTCCAGATAATAACTTTACATAAATTAAATATTAAATACAATTTTTTGCAATAAACAAGTGATTTATAAACCGTTTTATACAAACATTACACGTGTACACATAATTGCTGCAGTGTTTTTTCTCTACATCGTTATTTTTCGTATAGGTTGCTTACAATGCTTCTAATTATATGTTGAACAAGGGCGAAACGCAAAGTTATTAGGTCGAAAATGAAGAGAAGAGGAAAATGGCCAACAAAAAGGAGAACCATAGAAAGCGAAGCAACGGAATGACGCACACATACCTGCAACGCGCAATTGTGTATTTATTTGAATGGTTTCCCGGGGATTAGACGGTTTAAAAGGATTAAATTAGATTGCGTTTAACCAGTGGCCAAGGGAAACCGGTAGTACGCGGCTGGAAACGGTCCAGTGAACTTCCGGCTCTCAAGCAGAAATTTACTTGTGCATCCAAACTGTTAGCGGTTCGAAGCGATTGTTCTTCTGATCTTCGATCACCGATCTATCTGTCAACTTGCATCCTTAATCGTTTACACCAACCAACGGTAATTTTCAGACAACATTTAACGTACCATTGTTTCCTAATTAATACAAGATTAATATTAGATTTTTAGAAAAAATCGTAGCAAAATACATTTAAATTCACTGTCAAAATTCATAACACAAATTTTTCTCTCATCTAATGTACCATATAATATTTATATGAAGACATTCCGTAAGTTATACGAATTTTTAGGTTAATCTTTTGGTTTAGGTTAGGTGACAGCAAATTTTAGAGTTAATCAGATGTAATTTTTTAAAAAATTTGTAGACATTATTACATTCAAACACTTGTTTAAATTCTTTTGTTACCGATGAGGTATACACTCTCGAAGCTATACTAATAATTATGAAAATGAAATTCATATCGATAGAGTTTCACAAACGTGTGTGCGTAACAATTGGGGAGTTTCCTTCGCAAATTTTCTAACATATGTGTTCAATTGGTAGCAATCGATGTTTTCCTCGAAGTTTTTGTAAGTAATCCCGTGGCGCGTAAAATTTGATGCCAGTCGCAACACCGCGCCAAATAAACGTTCCGCCAAGAAAAATACACCGATCTAAAGCAACCGATTAAGAAGTTTTCTTGTTCTGTAGAACGACATCGAGGCGTAATTCGAAAGGACGAAAGTTTCGGAATCCTTGAAAGTTTCGCAAAGCGCGAGAACGAGCGGATCTCGGTTCATTATTAACTGTGCTCAGCACAAAGTGAACTTGGCTGATCTTTACTACTGACATTACTTTGACGTTTCTTTCGTGCTTCGTTCACGCTTCAAAACAAAGAGTTTCCTTTCGGTTCTCTGACTTTACTGTTTCCTTAACGAACAGTCCATAAATTCCATTTCTCCTTTCGTATGTGCCGTATTATAATTTATAGGTTAGGATGCTTATGGTGCATAATACTATCATTATACACTTTATATGGTTAATGATACCTGTGAAAATGGTACAATTCCATTTTTCCACGTCTACATCTGAATTAAAATACATTTAAATTAGGATAAATTAGTTTTTACTTCGCAAAAGTAGTAAATAAATTTCCTAACTTATTTAGTACCTTCTTGGAAACTAGATCTTCTATATTTCAACTTTGAAGAACTATACATTAAATTTTCTAAATTTCTACTTTGAAAAATTGGATCTAAATTTAGATTTGGAAATATTGGTTCCTATTTAAAAAATGTAGAAACTAAATTTCCTTTTCTGCTTTGAAAAGTTAAATTTTACCATGTTATTACATATTATATACCGTAAGCATCCTAACTTAAAAAATAAAAAGTATTAATTTGAATAGTATTACTATTGTCAGTATGCAGTATTAACAATTGTAATATATATTATTTAAAATGATACTTCTTCATATTTAACTATTTAATAATACTATTTATTTTATTATTTTTCTCCGTTTAATTATTCGATAACATTTCCACCAATGTATTAAGTATACGATTATTTTATTTTCTAATTTGGGAATTCATTTTACTACTTTCAGTTCCTAACGAAGTATTAATAGAACGATAGGAAAAACCTTAAAATTTTCTTATTTTCTAATAAACTGATTAAATTTAATCTTTTAAGAAATTCAGTTAAAATTCTTTTACTTTTTGACTTCTATTCGTTCCGTCTTTTCAACTTCTATTTAATTACACAGAATGAACAATTTTTTCGTTTAAGTATGCTAGAAACGTTTTTTAATGCAAGAGTCGAGGTTGTGCAAGAAAGTTCCCCAGTTGGAATTCACTTCTCTTTTTTTACGAAGGAAAAAATCTGTTCGTTTTTCTCGTTCCTTCGAGTTGTTTCTTCTGCTCTTTGCTTCTAAAGAGTACGTTTCTTTTTGCTATTCTAAGGAACGCGGTGAAAGAAAACGAGAAAAAGTGTATTGTTCGATCGAGGCAGTTAGAATGAAAACGCCGAGAAACAATAAATGTACTTTACGAATATCGAATTTTAAACGAATTCTCTATAAATTGTACATCTGTATAGAATTAATTAAAAGACTGTATTGATTCAGAAATTATTTTATAAGTAAACGATGGCATATTTTTTTAATTTTTAACGCAAATTTGAATGCTTCGACCATTTGTATAAGAATGGACTTTAAAGTGTTATTCCCAAAATTAAAATTAATTTCTATTTAATAAACGATTATAACTCTGAAATGGTACATTGATTAACTCGTTTCATAATTATTTCCGAATAATACAACGTTGATATAATAAGGGTATAACGTTTACACCGTAGAATTTCATGAAATGGATACCATTTTATCATATCCGTTTCACAATGCAGGAAACTGATATCTCACAACAATGAAATCCTTATTTAATGTATAAGAGAACCAAATGAATAATTAATCCCATCTAGTCGAAACAATCAGATTACATCATCATGTTTCATACGATTTTGAGATGTTAACAGACAAAATTTTATCTAAATTCAAATCTTTATTACAATGCTATTTCAATTAACTAAATTATTAACACCGGAAGATCGTGCACTCATAGAATTGTCATTAATTAACGATGATTTAATTTCCGTCGTAATTAGCATTGAAATTATGTTATTAACATAATGATTGATTTCATAGATAACGTATAAATGCTTGATATCTCATTAGAGCACAGTTTCACCTAATTCATTTGATGGTAATTTTGATTGACTAAATTATTAACGCTGGAAGATCCTATTTTACATGTACAATTATCTTCAGTATCTAATGATGATTTAATTTGAATTCAGTATTGAATATAATTTAATAAATTAATTGTTCTTTTGATAAATTTTTATTGTTATAAATAAATTGTTTAATATTAGAAGTTATATAAGCTATATAAATCGTATTTAAAATTTCTCGCAAAGTGGTATTTAAAAATTATGATGGGGATTTTATAGACTTGAAAATTTTCAAATTTTCAAATTTTCAAATTTCCAAACTTCCAGATCTCTAAATCTCTAAATTTCTAAATATCTAAATCTCTTAATCTCTAAATCTCTAAATCTCTAAATCTCTAAATCTCTAAGACTCCAAATTCCCAAATTGTCAGGTTTCTAAATTTCAAGTTTTCAAATTTTCAAATTCCTAGATTTCAAGTTATCAAGATATTTTTGCAAATCTGCAAATTCTGAAGTTACCAAACTTTCAAATGACAAAATTCCCAAATTTCCAAGTAACCAAATTCCTAAGTATTCCAAGTCCCAAATGTTTCAAATGACCAAATTGGCAAATTACCAAAATTCCCAAACTTCAAAGTCACCAAGTTCAAAAATTCTTAAACTTCCAAGTTATCAAATTTCCAGTTCCCAAATTTCCAACTTTCGAAGTTACAAAATTGCGAAATACCCAAATTTCTAAATTTCAAAGTGTTCAAATTCTCAATCTCCCAATTTTATAAATACAGAATTTCTAGACTTCGAACTTTTTAAAATTCCAAATTTGCAAACTTCCGTTTTTTAAATCTCCAAATTCGCAAGTCCATAAAACTGCAAATCGCTAAACTTTTAAATTCCTATCACCATACATTCCAATTCCAAATTTCCAAATCGACACCTTACAAAATTTGATAACACCTAAATTATTCAGCAATATAAACAGCGTCTAAAGGCGTTCAGAAAAGCATGTCGGCATCTGACGTCGTCATGCATCTCTCCCCGATAGCATCAAAACTGCGAATAGGTTGCTGTGTAACCTGTCTCCTGGTATTCCGTAACCGTTGGCGTTGGATATTGGTTTTCAATTTGCATTCTCCCAATAGCCACCCATGCATCATTCCAAGTTACAAACCAGCGAACCAAGCAACCGACTCCTCTTTAGCCACTCCCTACGAGTTTCCGGGACGTGTCCGTGTCCCGGTGAAAAGAAAAAAAGAGAACAGTGGCGGAAAACAAAATCTCAACCGACGAGGAACGAGCCGCAGATGACGTTCGATCGATAAATATTTGATGCTGTCTGAAAGCAGCTTAATCTCGTCGACATCCATCCTGATCTCGGCGTGTTTTTGGTCTTCCTGTACCATTTGTGTAGGTATTCTATCCTTCCCTTTCGAGTTTCTATCGGGATTCTTCCCCGCGAGCGCACGACAATGAATAAATAAGCGAGTAAATGGAAATCCAAGCTCGTCTGTGAATGAGTACCGAAAGATTGGTAAATGCGGAGGAACCGGCAAATAGGAAATCACCATAAATGATGGAGGGACTTCATTTCTCATGAAATTCCAGGAATTATTCGGTTATCTTTTGACAACTGAAATCGTGTAACAGATTGCTAAAATGTGGGGATTAGATCTGGTGTATGGAATAGTCGAATTTGAATTATTACTTTTATTTGGAGTTTAATTATAACTTTAATTTACAAGGTTTCAGATTGGTATGCAATTTTAGGGTTACAGCACTTGTCATACTAATCATTTTTATTTGGAGCGTGGTACGCTATTTTTAAATTTTGGAGCTTCAAATTTTCAAATTTCTGAAAGTTGATAGTTTGAGAAACGTGAATTTTTTAATTTTCAAATTTTTAAATTACATAATCTTCAAATTTTCAACTAAACAAATTAATAAATTTAAAAATATCAAATTTCCGAATTTTTTATCTCAGAGTTCCTAAATTTTCGAGTCCTCGAATTGCAAGATTTTCAGATTTCTAAGTTACTAGACTTCAACATTCTTCACTTTTTAGATTCCCAAATTACCAAAACACCAAATTCAAGAATATCCACATAACGAAATTCTTAAATATCTAAATTATTAATTGCCAATTTCTAAATATTTTAATTTCCAAGTACCCAAAGCCTCATGTTCAAAAATATTCAAATTTCTACATTTTTAAATCTCCAAATTATCAAATTACTTAATTTCTAAATTTTTAAATTCCAAGCATCTAAATTTCTGTAATCTTGAATATCCAGGTTTCCAAATTTCTAATGTGAGAATTCCTAAATTTTTACATTTGCAAGTTTCCAAAACCCCAAGGAACACATGTCTAAATTTTCGAATCTCCAAATTACAAAATTACTAAACCACCAAACATCCAAATTCCCGTTTCCTAAATTTTCAAATTTCCAAGTATCCAAGTTCGAAGGAACAAAATCCTATATTTCTATATTTTTGAATCTTGAAATTACAAAATTACTAAACAGCCAAATTTCTAAATTTTCAAATTCCTAAATTCTTAAATCTTCAAATTCCTAAATTTCCAAGTTTCCAAAGCTACAATTTAATAAATACGCCACTTTTAAACATTCAAATCTCCAAATTCCAAGAATTCCAAACCTACAAACCTTAATTCCTAAGATTCGAAATTCTCGAATTTCCTACTTTCAATTTTCAATTCAACTTATCAATTTTCCGTATTTCAACCAAAGACAAACTAAAGGGCACTGAAAAACAAGTTGTATAGGTATTTCTGAGCAAAATGGCGCGCGTTTACACTGCACGTCAGCTAACGCCATTTCAAGTACATATTTTGTGTGCCGAGCCTTCAGTGCAAACGCTCGCCATTCTTCTCAGTAGAAGTATGTAGCTCACATCTTAGTTCGTCACGTGTCATGACGTGAAGTGACGTGACGGCAGTGTAAACGAGCACCCTTCTGTTCAGTAAAAATACGTAGCTCACATTTTAGTTCGTCAGGTGACGTGATGCCAATGTGTCCTCGGCTTAACTATTTCCCGTTGAATAATTTAGCAACATCTTTTCATGATAAACTTTCTTTACTAACTTTGCACTCCGAAAGTTTATTTTGCCATTTAAAATGTGCCCCCAAAGGGGACAGCGGAGTACAAAATGTTAATATGAGTAAATCTGTCAGATACAGATAACAATCGATCGTATGTAAGAGCGAGTGGACAACAGGTCATTGACGATGGCCAAAATCGTTTTAGAACCACCGCACAGCGTGTCGTTTGGCCAATCTAGCGGGACAAAAATACTGCTTCAAAGAAATATTGATTATCTTTCGTTTTATTGGTTTTTTATTAATCAAAAACATGATATTTCATTAAATATTAATGATTATATATATTTGCTAAATTATTTAACAGTTAAATGAACATAACAATAAAATAAACATACAAAATCATTATACAAATTTTTCAATTATATTATACATTATTTATTCTATAAAACTAGTATACAAAATCTTTATTATATTTTTTAAAACATGAATATATTTTTTAATCAGAGTCACTTTCGTGTGATACGTCTTCCGAGGAACTGGAATCGATTAATGGTTCTTCCAAGAATTGTCGTATTTCTATTAGTATATTTTTCGGGCAGTTTTTGGAGAAGTACGTAAATGTGAAATAAGCGGGTCTGAAGAAATTAATAATCTGTTTAATAAATCCCTGTTAGTATCCATTGGGTGGTCCTTCGATAGTATACATACTAGACGGCACGAAGTGCAATATTTAGGGTCCTGACCATATCCTAACAGGGGGGTGAATATAGCCCCCAAAGTGGGGGGTGAGAATAATATTATATTTACTTTTTTATGAGGAATCCAAATATAAAAATGGCACTCTTTTGTGTTAGGGATTTCCGTTTTAACGAGACGCGCATGCATCAGCGCGATATGTGTAAATAAAAATGATAGATGTCAAGGTTTGTCTGTAATGCCCTTTCAGGTTTATATTGCTTATAAGTCTAGCTTTCGACACAAGAAGTGGGAACGTTGTATAAAGTGGTATACTGTATTAAAAGTCTACCTATATTTTGAAATAGAATTTAAATTATATGCTAACATTTGAGAAGGTATAAAAGACTAATAAAATGCTATCTCAAAAAACGACAACTGTAGAAATCATCCTGAATGATAGAAGATAACACTACATATACACAAATATTAATATTGGATACTGGTACAACACAATTGTCAAAAATCTCAAGCGCGGAAAAAGTGCTTGTAGAAGCAGTTGCGTCAAACTACATTTTCAGATACTATTAACAGATCATTACATACTGTTTTTTACATTAATATTGATATTTTCTTATAAAATGGACATTCTACTATCGACATATAATGTCAGTGGACATATCTGTGTAAGTTGCAAAATTGATTTTTGTCTCGCTAGATTGGCCAAACGACACACTGTGCGCCGTAAGTTAGTGAAACACTCTGAGGCCCTCAGCGAGGTCCGAGACCGAGTTCGAACGAGACCCGGTCGCTCTTACCCCCTCGTCAACGGATATTTATCGGGCCCCGTACGATCGTTGGGCTTTTCCAGAAAAGTGGGGATTCGTTCCCCATAAAACCCTTAGAAAAGCACGGGGACATTACATTGCGATTTCTAGTTTTGAGTGAGTAACGAAGAGAGAAGTCGGGTGAGGAAGATAAACATATTTAGAAAATGCAAACATTGATTGTTCTTTCTGAGCGAACGATTAACCGACGATATTCCAGTGATCGATGCCGCGTATCGAGTTACACGGTCGAGGTAGGCGTTGGGCAGCAACTAATTATAACGAAAATTGAGAACATCCTCGTCGTACGTGTCGAGGGCTGATGTAAAATTTGGTGATCGTCGCGGCTCGATCCTGTGCCTCGTTATTCCAGCTTTTAGCGAAATTACATTCACGGCTTGTTAATCGCGTCCGACGTAATCCAAAGTTGCTGGTACGCGCGGCGAAATACGTGGCGTCGCGACGCCACCCCTTAACTGCGGAAACTCGCACGGATTTTTCGATGCTTAATTTTTTAATGCGTTTATCGCCACCTCGTTCCGTCTACCGTTCTCAACATTTTCACGGTGCATCAGTTTCCGACGATTTATCGTGATAATTTGCGTCGAAATCCGCTGGACGATGAATCGCTGCGCTGAAGAACGAGGACGTTGCAAATTAAATTGATTACGAAATAGGTGATTGTATAATGCTGAACTTTGAATGAGAATTTATTTGTGGTTCCGAATTAACGCGTGCGATAATTGCTGGAAATGGTACGTAACAGTTTGTATAATGAAAAGAACTGAGTAAACACGTTAACCACCACACTGAAGCATTTTCTTAGATAATATTTTTATTTTTAACAAATCATATCAAATATGTTCACGATATTTTGTTATATTTACTATTCATAATTCCAAGTAGGTAATACGAGTTATTAGGTAATCGAACAAATTCTCAATAATACAGGTGATTCATATGGAAATTTAAATGACACTCATATATCGATGACGTGGAGTCAAAGGGTTAAGAAACTATCGTTACATTTTTCCTGAAAAATGAGTAAAAGTGAGAGCATATTTCTTGTATATGTTAGTAAATTTATTTTCATTTATAAAAATATTGCGGTGTTTCCTACAAATATATTAACAAATAAGATCATTTTTTTCAATTACCCTAACAATGTATTAGGTGTTTTAAAGATACGTTTATAATTAGCAATGTGAGATACAGTGAACCGCCGTATAACGCAACGAGAAATTACGAATATGAAAACTATTGCTTTTTTATTTTTGGTTAATTTTCTGATCAAATGGGTTAACTATTTTTAATGTTACTAGTAAACTCGTTTGTGGATCAAGAGATTTTTCTTATTTTCGAATAACGAACAATTTAATTATTATTTAATTAAATATAAATGAAGTATAAATTTTGAATTCGGAGTTGTACTTGATGCAAGCAAAAGATAAAATATACTATTACAATTTCTTAAGTCTAGGAATTAAAAAATGAGGCGAAATTTGCATACATTTCAAAATATGTTCGAAGGTAATATAATTTTTCCTGTGCCTTTTAGTATTCCTATTAGAGCATTTATATATAAAAGTAATTATAAAAATTCATACGATTCTTTGCATTTTTAACGGGTTAGATCAGAACTCCTCAAAATATGGGTCACGAGCTGATTTTGAACGTAACATGTTAAATACTAGAATCGGAATATTACAATGTGAAAAATCTAAAAGTAAAAAAGCGATGCTTTTTATTTAACTCTCATCCTTTCAGAATATGCAATAAAGCACGTGTGTCACAAGAAATGGTCATGTTTCAAGGTAGCGCTCGCAGTAGCTGAAAATATTCTGCAATTACGGTGCATTTTAAAATTAATATAAATTACTTTGAAATATTAATTAATGTACGAGAGAATAATAATATAAAATATGTTAAAAATAAAGTAAATAGAACAAAATGTGCTAAAAATAAAGTATGAAAATATACTCATGTAAATAAGAAAAGAATAAATATGAAAGCAGCAAAAGCCGATCATGTGCAGATGTGAACTCATGGTAAAGTAATTAAAAATCCTACAACTCTATCACGTTCGCAATCAAAATCACCTTTTCGCCATTCATAATTAAATATTGCAGTATTTTAAAAATTACAAAATTAAATATTAAATATATTTTCAAGTAACATCGTCGGAAACAGTCAGATATGCTTTAAGCTCCAGATTCATCCGAAGTCTAATCACAATCGATGACTCTACTACTAATTTCCGTAAAATAAACTGAAATGATATTAAACCGTAAAAATGGTTGATAACCTAACAAACAATCTATCCACGTGACCTAATCAGCTAGAAGACGTTAAAATTCTGCGCGCAACTCGATATCGAACACGTGGCAGAAACACATCATCAACTCGAAATTGATCTGTCGGCAATAAAGACCGAGGTGCATCGGTACGTTCGTGTTTCGTATTTGATCAAGAAATCTTGAAACAAGGTGGACGAAATTCGAAATGATTGTAAACACGATGAAAGCAGGATTTTCGTAGCTTGTACACCGTTGTGTTTATCTATGTCGTCGCAGTTTGTCTATCTCTAGTGGCGTAACCACGCTGGGTATTAAAATAAGCGACTGAAACTTTACCAGAGAAGTTAGCGACACTGTCTTCGCTGCAATTTCTCAGGGAGCTTCCACTTGGAGTTTCCACATCTTCTACCATCCTTTTCTTCTTGCCTGCCCCTTCGAATCCCCTTTATTGCTCTTTACAGTTCAGCTCTGTCTTTTGCGGCAACGGATGGGTTGCTCCAGTCTCCGGAGATCAAATGTTCGCGGAATATGGACAAGCAAGACATTTGCTGCTACAACTCCGTCAAATTTGAACAAGTGAAGGTTTCACTGCTGTTCATAATTATTTTCGTGGGGTAAATGCTGAATGGTTATTCAGAAATGGTTGCAGTACTGGAGATTTATGAGGAAAGTTTCTGGAGGATGGTATATATAACTGGTACATAAACTGTACGGTTTAGTACTAGAGTAGTAGTATTAGTTATTCACAAGTAATCATTGTTTTTAATTCATATTTGGAGTATCGATATGGTTTGTACAGTACAGCATAACATTCAAAGAGAACTAATACTTTTACATTTTTTAATTTTCAAATTTTCAAACTCTCAAATTCATAAATAGTAAAATACTGAAATATGTAAATACATAAATATTTAAATACTCAAATTCTCCAATTTTCAAATTCTTATATTCTCAGTCCCAATTTTTGTTCTAAATACTTAAACTTCTAAATTTTTACATTACTAAATTTTCAAACCCTTAATTTTCTAAATCTTCAAATTTCAAATTATTTCTAAAATTCTCAAATTTTTAAGTATTCTAACTTCTGAATTTCCCACATTTACGAAATTCCTAAATTTCCAAATATCCAAATTAACAAATTCTCAATCCTTTAAATTACCAAATTTCCATATTCCTAAATTCCCAGAATTCTTCAAACTCCAAATATCTAAATCTTGAAAATTCCATAATTCCCAAATTAAAATCCTCAAGTTCCCAAAAATCGAAATATCTGAATCCTCAAAATTTAATAATACTCATACTGAGAAATCTTCAAAACATCAAACTGCCAAATTTCTATGTTCCCAAATACCCAAGATTCCAAATATCCAAATCTCCAAATTCCCTAAACTGAGAAATCCTCCACCTTGCAAACTACCAAACTTCCATAAACCTAAATACCGAAATCCCTGAAACTTCAAATTTCTAACTATCCAACTGTCCAACCATATTTTCAGCTGATCAAGCATTAAATATTCTTGGTTTCATAAATCGTTCGTACTTGCTCGTAGACACATCCTTTCGGTTATAAGACAGACGCTTTCAACTGGCGACAGTTAATGGAAAGTTCATCCCCGGCTGAATTTCGGAAACAGGGAATCCCGACGTAAGTCGGTGCCAATTAAAATTTCACCGACTTCGTAGCCTCGACTGTTAGATGTTAATAAAGACATTTGCATATAGCCTGATGTTCGTGATATTTGCATGAAGGTACAAGGAGATGAAAAGCAGACGGAGACACGTATCATGCTTGCGGAAAGTATACATATGTACATGAGTTACAATTACTGTTTTACTTTACGTCTTTTATGTATTTAGTTGAACCCGGTGTACAACTCGCTGTTCGGTGAATGTAGGTAGGATTTAATGAACAAGTGGAAGAGAGTGAGTTTAACGTCGGAGACGAGACAGTTGTGAATGGAAGTAATAGAAACAGAAGTGATAGAAATGAAAGCACGATTTGTAACGAAATGAAAATTCAAACGTTTTTGCGGCGTGAAATTAAAAAATTTTCATATTTTCGAATGGTCATACTGTGAAATTCACAAATTTTCAAAATTATAAATGGTTAGATTGGAATATTTAAAGTTTTCTGTTTTTCAAATAGTCAGATTGGAGTAGTTGGAAACTTTGAACTCACAAATGGTCAAATGGGGACGTTTAGAAATTTTTAAATTTTTAAATAGTTGGGGTGGAATGTTTGGATATTCTAATATCCTGAAAGATACAAATTTTCAAATTTAGTAATTTGAAAAATTACAGATTTTGGAAATTAGACGTATAAGTACTACTGATAGATGATATTCGATAATTAACACTTTGAGCGCCACGGCAGCCATCGGTGGCTAACACTAGACTTTCCGTTTAGGCCGCGTCAGCTACCGGTGGCGGACACTGAACTTTTTCGTTTAAGACGTATCAACCACCGGTGGCTGACAGTGTAAAATATGATGTGAAACTAAAAAATTTATATTATTATAAATAATTACTGAAAATTTATTTAAAATTTGCTTAATTTTTATTTATTGCTGGATCGTATTATTAATGAATTTAAATATTTCTTTCCATTACTTATTGTGTGGCCTGAATGGAATTTCCTTAAGAATTCGCGTGGCGTTCAAAGTGTTAAGCATTCCACGAAATAAGATCACGACATAACTTCAGTCCAAGATTCCCTTTCAAGGTCATAAAGCAGCTCCATTATAGTATAAAATAAAAATATTCGAAACACCTTGAATTTTAAAATAACTTTCAAACGTCTGAAAAAGTTAATGACCTGCAATAAAAGATCATATAGCAAGGCCACTGCAGCAGGAAACAAAAATGATCGAAAATTTCTAAAACAATACTTTGGAGATTGCAATGTGAGGTTAATGACTTTGGGTGACCTTCGATTACCAAGTCTCGTTTAACACAAATATGAAAAACTAATCAATCTCTTCGGCAAACATCAATCAAATTCGAAAGATTCGGTGAAAAGTCCGGTAAGCCAGGATGCGACTATCGAATAATCATTATGATGTCGATAGTATCGATTGGATGCGATCAAAAGTCGAGGCTGGATAATAATACCAGCAACGTTAACCGCACAATGGGCGAAACGCTCGCGTCAGCCACGGCATTGTTCAACGATTCTCGATCGTAGACGTCGTCGACGACGTCGTCCGCATGGTCGTCGGCCTTCTGACTGTTCCGAATCGAACAAAGGCCTGAAATCGAATAGCGAAACGATCGTTGCTTCATACATCCGGCAGACCGGAAGAGCGGGTCACCACCGCATTCAGTTGAAAGACAATCGTCCGACCGAATCGTTCGAGTTTAGGAAAACGCGAGGTTTGGCCACATGCTTGCAAGCTCGCAGCTGATTTGATCAGTCGACCTAAATCGCATCTGAACCTCGTTTTCCTTCGGCAGGTTGGTCACGATGTTGGTTTATCCTTTGGATAATCGCTAAGACACGCTTGTTCCCTTTCTTGCCCAACTCCATAAAGCTTGTCGTTCGAGGAAATCGATAATCCGCGGGGAATCTTCGGCTTTCGACTTCTTTTTTCAGATATCGACAAAAGCATTTGTTCGATGAGCTTCACTTTTACCTCAATGTTTCGGAAGTTTGTTTCACGCGGTGAGAATTATGACACCGGAAATCATTTTGCGTTCCAGGAGAAACAATTTTAATTAATGTATAGGTATTTGAAATTATTGCATATGTACTTGAAATGTTTTTAAAATATATTCTATTAAATAACCCTTTCCAAATTACTTTTTTGTATTGTTTCTATTGAATAAATTTTTCAAATTGATCTTTCAAAATGAACTTTTTAAAGATAAATTTTTTAAAATGATTTCTTTATAATAAATTTCTCAGAACTGAATTCTTTTAAATGAATCTTTTTTAAATATATTTGTTAAAAAGAATCTTCCAAAATGATTTTCTTAAAAATAAACATTTTGAAATGAATTTCTTGTAATAAATTTTGTAAATATTACCTTTCTTAGATGAGATCCTTATAATACATTTTTGAAACTGAATTTTTTTTAATAAATCTTTTTAAAAATGAATTTTAAAATATTATGAAATGAAT
The DNA here is from genome assembly GCA_036983795.1 of Megachile lagopoda. Lineage (NCBI taxonomy): Eukaryota > Metazoa > Arthropoda > Insecta > Hymenoptera > Megachilidae > Megachile > Megachile lagopoda. Next base: position 2,163,867 of record CM072788.1, on the reverse strand, counting down.
TTTTTAAAAACGCACTTTTAAAAACAAATTTTGTGAAATGATCCTTTTAAAAATGAATTTGACAAAATGACTTTTTTTTATTGTCTTAAAACTGTACTTAGGTAAATAAGTGTATTTACAAACTTCGTTTAAAATGAACAAATTTCATCAATTCACGGCATACCTGTTTCTCTAATAATTTCTGAAGTACACAACAAAATATATTCTGCGCCCTCAACTTTGATCCTTAATTTTCAACTCTTCAAAACGAATATCAGCAGCTACCAAATGATACGCGTCGAATAAAGTGATAACAAACCCGTTAAGTGTCATCAAAATCGACTATGTCCATTTCGCTATGGTCCTCTTCCAAAGTTGGTTTCCCGAGATCAAAGAAAAGGGCATCCGCAAAAAGAAGATGCTTTTTGTGCATTTGGGGCCCTCAGATTAATCCAAAATATGTTCCAGATGACATATTATGATACCTTGATATTCAGAAAAAAATGTCTGCCCCCCTATAAGTCTCCTTTTGGAGTTACGAGGGGAAGGGCGGAAGTTGCCTAATTTCCATATTTTTGTCTCATTTTTAAAGTACCTTCCCATTCTGACATAAATATAACATTTTTGTCAACCTTGCTCCTCTGTATCTCGGAAACCATTCTTATACGTAAGCTAAATTTTTCTTCCGACTATCAGGTTCATTTGGATTTGGGTCATTTAGTGTCATTTGTACCATGATTTGGATTAATTTGCGAGAGCCCCAAAATGGACAACTGTTGCGGGGTCTCTTCGAACGATTCCTCTCCGATGATCCAATGTTTCCTGAGGATATACTTTGCGGCGTATTCTGATAATGGCCAGTTTTCAAGTGCAACGTCTCGATCATCGTCGCGACCGTTCGCGAGTCGAAGGAAAGTCCGTGAACGGTAAAACACTTGCTGTACCAGAGGATGCTTTCAACGCCGAAGACGAGGGAGGCTCTCTTTCTCTCTCTTACGTTTTCAAGACTACAGGACCTCGAAGGCGGTCTTCTTTTGCGATAAGAGCTTTCCTTAGAACTCCATCGTTGAGTCTCTTATCACGTGATGCATCGTGATAGAGACGAATGGATGGAAAGAGCGGATGGAGTCTACCCTTCGCGAGGGTAGCCTAATTACCCTTAATGAATGTGCCGCTTTAATTGAAAACGCTTCCCTTCGTAAGCACGACTTTTAGTTTCGGATCGAAGGTCTTCCTGACTTGCAAAAACCCGGATGAGGGCGCGGAAATGAGGCAAAAAGGGAATGAAGGATTACGTGCTACTCGTCGAGGATCTGATAGTGACCTGGCTCTTCTCTTGATTCTTCTTTTTTTTCCGTTCTTGTTACTTTGCTCTTACTTTTGTTTTTTGCCGACGCGACGTTCGACTTGAATATTCTCATGCTTTTAAAACTTTCATCCGGCATCTAAAGTGTGGGAATTACAGAAAAGAGCTGGCTCATATCGGTTTATTTGATCGAAATGTAAAATGTTAAGAAATATTCAATAATTGGATGGAATATCAGGGATATTCGTACGATTATAACCACTTCTAGTATTTTAGCATGTGGCAGATATGCTTAGCACTGCGTTATAATCTCCTTTAGTAAGCAAAGGGGAAAACAAGATTCTCAAACTATACGGAAGTTTGGGAATTGCGGAGTTCGTAAGTTTGAGAGTATCGGCATATGGGGGTTTAGGATATAAGAGTTTAAAAATTTGGGAATTTACGAAGATAGGAATTTAGGGATTCAGGAATTTGAGGATATAGAAGTTTGGAGATTAGGAAATGTGAAGACTTCAGAATAAGTGGATTTGGAAACTTGGAGATACAGAAATCTAAAGATATTGGAATTCGGGAATATGGGAACTTTGGGATCTGGATATCTATATTATAAAAATTTAGGGATATAGGATTTTCGAGAAATAGGCATTTGAAAATTTAAGAGAATAAGAAATTTATAATAAAGGGATTTGAGAATTTGGAGATATACATGGTTTGTCCGGAAAGTAATGCAATTAGGTACGTAAAAAAAAATGTATTTATGTTATTGATATAAATCTTTAAAATTCTTCAAAGTACTTCACTTGGGCTTCAACACACTTTTGCCAGCGACTTTTCCATGCACGGTACGTATCCTGGAAGGCGTTAATGGGGACCTCGTTTAATGCCTTCGTCACGGCGGTTTGAATCGCTTCTATGGTTCCAAAATGGAATCCTTTGAGGGCAGACTTGATCTTCGGGAACAGGAAAAAATCTGCTGGAGCCATGTCAGGACTGTAAGGGGGCTGCGGTAACGTTACCAATCTGTGCTTGGCTAGAAATTCTTGAACGCGTAGAGCGGTATTGCTGGGAGCGTTGTCGTGGTGCAGCTGCCACGTAGTGGCGATCTCTTTTCGAGTACAATGTTGTGCACAGTTGTTTTCGATATGTTGAGAGTCTCTGCGATTATTCGAACACTCAGTCGTCGATCACTCTTAAGAAGTTCATGGACACGGGAAACATTTTCGTCAATAGTGGTGCTTGTCGGCCGTCCAGAGCAGAAGTCATCCTCCACGTTTCCCCGACCGTTTTCGAACAAATTTAACCATCTGGGAACTTGAGAATAGGAAAGAGCAGAGTCCCCGTATGCTGCCTTAATCATTTGGTTGGTTTCGGCGAGGCTTTTATTCAGCTTAGCGCAGAATTTAATCGCATAACGTTGTACGATATTTTTCTCCATTACGCGTCGTAACACGGGCACAAATAATAGGTTTACGTTTACTACGATTCTGACGATTTCGGAGCGCGGATCAGGTTGAGGTTGCAAAGATATGAAGATAAGAGTGTCCCCCCCCTCCCCCCCACATATTCCAACAAGTCCGAACATGTTCGGACCAGGAAAAATGGCGGAAATGAACAAATTGCATTACTTTCCGGACAGACCTTGTATTTAGGGATACAGAAATTAATATGTGAGTTTGAAAATTTGTAGGTATGCAGACATTACAATACTAGAATTTGTAAATTTACAGATTTGAGAATATTTAGAAACATAGAAATTTGAAGATTTTAAAAATAGTGGAGTTGGTAATTTGAAAAGCTGGATATTTGGAAACTCAGTAATTTCGTAATTTGAAAATTTGATAACTTAGGACCTTAGAAATTTGGAATTTGTGAACTTGATAATTTGTGAATTTGAAAATTTGAAAATTTGAAAATTTGAAAATTTGACAATTTGAAAATTAAACAATTTTAGAGTTTGGAAGTTTGGCTATTTAGCAAATAATGTATTCGAAAGTTTGAAAAATTGAATATTTTGAAACTCAGGCAATTGAAATTTTGAAACTTGATGATCTGGAAATTGGATAAATTACGAAAACTGTAAATATGAAAAATGAAGGAACTGAAGTGTTCCAAGCTGAAAACTTGCAAATTGGGAAATTTGAATGAAACGTTAACAGAAAAAGGAAAGTCTCGTCCGATCGGAATCCTGAAGTCCAGTCATCATTTCGTGGAAATGGACGTCAGAATTGTTCTCAGACAATCCAAGTTTTCGAAATTACACGAGACGGTGCGCCACGGAGAAGACAAAAAGTGGGCATCCGCGAAGTATTGCAAAACTTTCCGCGAACTCTTGCTAGAATGAACTAAGTTTCGAGACCCTGGAACGAGTTCACTTGCCAAGATCAGGCTGGGATTAGGTAATACCTGCGCACCGAGGACTTATGGTTGCAGAGAGCAAGCTTCATTCAAGTGGAAAGCGGTTTTCTAAATTACCCCATATTTGTACGTGCAAATGCAGCTATTTGAGCTATTAGAAATCTCGCGAGCACTAATGCTCATTTACAGAAATTTGCATTTCAAGAAAATTGACGCAAAGCGCCAGCGCTAGAGATTATTAAGTACCTTTCACATAACGCATATGATGCATAATTTACATTTACTTCTTAACTGAGAACAAGTTAGAGAAATAAATAAATGATAAAACACGTACACGGTGATAATAGTAACTAGTATAGAAATAAGCTATAATCTTCAAAATTGTTAAAGATAGCTGAAACTCGTATAAGGCAAAAAGCTTTATCCCTTAACCTATGATTTTTGCGGCAAATGCGTCAGACAGAGCGATACAAATATTGTTGTAATGTTAAGAAAGACAAAGAATGTCCAAATGTTAGAGATATTTTGGATATGACGATCATTGCTGGAGGAGTTGTAATTAAAATTAAACTCGAAATTCAATCGTGATAAAAGTATGAGCCAGATTTGGCATATTTCAACAGCTATGTACGTCACATGTGGGAGAAGCTTTTATGATTTGAATTTTTTATAAATGCATCAATATTATTACACGATACAAATGCATCGATGTTTTTAACTGAAATTGCATATTATTTTTCGCATATTCAATTGCATACAATTTTCAGCATTAATATTTAAAAAGTACATTCGATGCATTAACAAATAATTGCTTGATTTTATACGGATATTTAATATTAATATTTCTAAAGTCGAAACTGTAATACGTATTCTGATACTTAATATCAAGGGCGTATATATGATTTCAGATAATAAATAAAATTTTAAAAACAAGATTCTATAAGTGTATTGAAATTAAAATGACGGAATTATAAATATATCGTATAACCTGTTATGGTTGCAGATTCATTTGTCAAATATTTAAAAAAATATAAAAACAGTGATGTCATGGTTGTTATAAAATTGAAGCAATTCAAGAAGGAGAAGAATAAAGAGTAGAAAGTTTGAGATGAAAGGGAAAGTAAGAAAAGTGAAAGTAAGAAAAAATAAGATAGCGTACTTGAGAACGGTCACGATAGGCAAACTATTGCACAAGCAACGCACAATGAGCGTAGTAAACGCGGCGAAATAGCGAGTGTAGCCGGCGACAGTTGAAGAAACGGGTCTCGTAATTGCACTTCAACCGCAGCAAACGTATTCACGTTAGAAAAATCTCGGCAACCGCGAAACGAGCCAGCAGCAACTGCGGATAGCGGGCGAATATTACAAACTGTCATGAACCGGAGGAAAACTTGCCACGACTGTTGCTAAAGTGGACGAAGTTATTCATCCTCTTGGTGGGATGAAATTATTTCTCGAAATCAGTCCTGGTCGAGCGGAATTGCCGGCATACAATTCGTAACCGAGGCTTGCGGTCATGCTCCAAGCATTCGACCAAAATAGAAAGAGAGGTTTACAAGTCACAGAGAATGACGTATAATACCTGTCAAAAGTATATCGACATCTCCACGTTATGGCAATAATAATATGGTAACAAAATTATGTAGTTTGTGTGGCGCAGATTGGAGATGTTTGTGGACATTTGGAGAAAATATTCATTTTAATATTTAATCATAATAAAATACCCATGTCTGCAAATATTCACATTTTGTGATCCTCACATTTTGAAGTTGGCAAGTTTCCAATATTTTCATTTTCAATTTTTCAATTTTTCAATTTTTCAATTTTTCAATTTTTCAATTTTTCAATTTTTCAATTTTTCAATTTTTCAATTTTTCAATTATTTAATTTTTCAATTATTCAATTATTCAATTCTTCAATTTTTTAATTTCTGAATTTTTCAAATTGTCTAATTATATCTCATTTCCAATCCGCAAGGCTTCAATTTTCCACATTTTCAAACCCTGTGTTCTCAACCCTCTATGCTCTTAAATTTTGAAATCCCTATATTTTCAAATTTTAACATCTCCGAATGGTGCATGTGGCGTTCTTTAGACGAGTACTATGTAAATTTGAGAATTAAAAAATTTCTAATCAATCAGTTTTTCATGTATTCAAATGTTTAAATTTACCTTGTTTCTCAAATGTTTAGATCCTCGGAATCCTAGAGTTCTTAATTCCTATATCTCCATGTTTCCGTTTTTCCACATTTCCTTATTTTCAGATTTCTATATTTCCAAATTTCTAAGTCTCTAAATTTCTATAGCACTAAATTCCTATATCTCTAAATTATTATGTCTTCAAATACCCATATCTCCAAATTTCTATATTTCCAAAGACTTGCACTTCTGAACTTCCACTATAAAATTTTGATATCGTTAAGCTTGTGCACCTTCGATTACCCATATTTCCTGTAAATCAATATGTCTTTAGTTCCTAAACTCTAAACCTTCATATGCACAAATTCCTTTTCCGTACACCCAAACATTCCAAAATGACCGAATCTCCAAATCCCTAGAACTCATTCTCCGTAACATTCCGTTAACTGTAATTTTGGAAACTCGAATTGCCTGAAAGCAATTCTAACATTCTTACTCTCCAGTGTCCAGTTCCTGGTAGAATAACAATTTTCTGGGAGGACGTTGCTCTGATAGAAATTTAGACCGTGTTCGATGCACAGTTCGATCAGAAACGTAATTTCATTTTAGATAGAACGAGTCCCCGCGCTTCTGAAAACACCGTAGCTACGCCGTTGTTATCCTCACCTCATGTTTCGCTATTTTCTTCCAGGCATTTGGGAAATTGACAATATTCTCCTTGTACGTTTCATGCTTGCGCTACGAAAATACTTGAATGAAAATGCATCATTGTGCTTACGGATATTGTGTTGCCGTGTAAAGAGATATAAATGTGTAACTTTATTGCTTTATTTATTGTGGTAAGGGATCATAAGTGCTTGTGATAAAATTTGGAATTTCGTTTATAGTTCATGAGAAATATTATGCAAATTACATGTGGTAATGAAAGAGTGTAATTTTGCAAAGATATGAAACATGAGAAAATATTTTATATGTACTTCGTAATATTTGATACTTATTTTATACATATTTGTATATATTTATTTATTATATATATTTTATGATATTTCATATCTATTTTATATATATTTTATATGGTAGAATTGCACTCAAAAGGGGAAATCTAAAAGTATAAGATCTGGTGAATGTGCAGGCCATCATTTTAAGTATTTACTACAATGACATTTTTTTCGTTAATCTTTTTACTAGTTATTTTACTCTATCTATAAGTTATCTATTTGTTGTACTTCAAGGTCACGTGAAGGTCATAGTACTATAGGTCGTTGAATTCGTCTTGAACTCAGTTAAAATGCCATGGTGATGAGAATATATTGTCCCATTTAAAGAAAACATTAATGATTTTAAAATCTCGGGAAAAATAACGTTGAGAAAAATTTCTTAACCATCATAATATTTGATCGTTTAAACAAAATAACGTTCGACTCTGCATTTTCTTCTATTATAAAAAATAAAAAAAATATTCAAAATGGTCAAGTTAGGTGGGACATATTGTATCGAAGTACCGAAACTCGAAATTATAAAGTTTCTCAAAGTCTCAATTTCGAAATTGATATTGAAACGATTTTTCACTATCTACTAAAAGTTTAATCCAATTTTAGTATATTAAATTAAAATACGAAAGCCATAGTGTTTGTACTTTCAATCTATGCAAAAGAAATGTAAAAGTGTATTGTTACTCAGCTGTAGTACAAGGTAACCAATATGTTTCTCAACGTATTGACCCATTATCCCGAAGCTACATCATGGTTCGTAACTGGCATTTTTCCAAAAGATATGATATTCCTTTCCAATAACACGGAACACGGAGTTTTTATTTACACAAGTATACCATATTGCAATGGTCGATGGTATTGCAATTTAAAATCAATAAAACTGATTCAGAAGATGGACGGTAACATTTATTTTACGCTACTCTAATTTATTTGCCATTCGTCACAGCATGTGAAAATTTGAAAAATACAAGATGAATTTATCGATTATTATTACCTCACAGGGTTCCACTTAGGTAACAAATTTATTACTGTTAATAATAAATAAAAGGGCAATTAGAACATTTACGGACAAATTTTGGTGTAAATAAATAAAATTATATTTAATTAAAAATTACTGTTTAAAGATTTTTATATTATTCACATTATTATGTAATAAATTATTGCTATGTATGAATGATTCAAAGTTGCAAATGATTTGAACCTTTATGCGCATCACGATTTAGATTATGCTTTCGTTTCTTTACTGTTTCATGAATTTAAAACTGTTTGAAGAATTTTTTTCTTACTTTGAATGACAATCATTTGGTTGAAGAAATTAGTAAACACTTAAAAATTCTTTGATTCGACATATGTATTCAATTTTTGATTGTAGTTTGGATAATTTTTCAGTTTTGAATACAATTGCTGACATTTATTGTGGCACCATATATATCATACAGTATAATTAATATTAGCACTAAACATATCAAACTGAATCACTGATTCATATTTTAAATCAAAAGTTTTGTTAAAATGCTTTTCTTGAAATCTGTTGAAAGCTGATTTTTATGGAGATAAAAAATTAATATGTACATTTAATTATATTTTATCGTTTGTTTATTTTAACATCGTTTGTATATAATTAATATAATCAAAATCTGAAATATCGCACTATAATTTTACTTCCTTGTTTGTCAGTACAGCACGTCTTATTATATTTCATTAAAAAATGTTTACAAAGAAGAAGAAACAGTAATCTGCATTTATCAGTTAAACATCTTAAAACTGGTAGTAATATTTAACACTAAAGCTACCAATCCTGTCATTTGATCTGTTTAGAGATTTTTCATTTTAAATTATAAAATTTATTACGATGCTTTTCTTGCAATCTGCGTTGGTTTTTATCTAGATAAAATATTAATGTATATATTAATTTATATTGTATCGTTTGTTTATGTATTTTTCTATTTTAATTTTAATTTCAAATTATGTGTGTTTTATGAACCTTATCTTTCATATTCATCGATCAGTCCTGAACATCTAATTTTTTGTCGATTAAAATATGTGAGCGAATACAAAATAAAAAATAATTAGAAAAAACATTAAAGAAAACTGTTTTCCTTCAAAATATCTGTGAATTAGGGAAATATTTCGACGTTGATTACAAGATAGCCATTTATCCCCGTAATTTCAGCAGCTCGGAGAGCGCCATTTTGCTCCCTTGCAATTCTATGGAATTGTCAGAAGCGAAGTCATTTCACGTGGTGAAAATGCTTCCGAAAACACGTTCGACAAAATGCTGACGTTGTTTCGAAGAAGACATATTCGCGCGAGCGACGTGAAATAACGTGTGCGGAATTTCAAAGAATTTTTCCAGGCACGTAAAAAAAAGGTGCTCTTGCCTTCTCCCCATTGTCTCGAAAAAAGTCCACGGTGTGAATTGAAAGAATCAACGAACCAGTAAGTGTTCTTCGTGTTCTGGATTAAATTGACAGAATTCGATACAGGATGATTGGATTTTGTAAGAAACCGGAAAAATTCTATTTCTTGTTTTGTGATTTTCATTTTTCGTTGAGTGTTCCAATCGCACATGCAATTTTCCCGATAAGAAAACGTTCGGAGTTGATATCTTGCTATTCGCGGTGGAAAGTTTGTTGGAGAAGGTTTAAGATCTTTCTAAATCTGTAAATATATCAATGTTTTAATATAAGAAGTTTCGGAGTACTCGTTAAATTTGAAAAATTGTAAATGAGAGGTTTCTGTGTCCTGAAGTTTTAAATTTGCGAAGTAACAAATTTGTTAACTTCAAAATTTAATATTTTTTTATTTCTAAATATCTAAATTAAATTGTTAAATTTTTAAATTTCTGAAGCTCTAAAATTTCAAGCTTTCAAATTACTAAATTTCTAACACTTAAAAAATTCAATTAATAGATTTCTAAATTCCTATAATTTTAAATTTCCAAATGTAAAATTTGATATATCTGTACTCATAAAGTTATTAATATCTAACTCTCTAAATTTCTAAATTTCTATATTAGAAATCGATTAAATTATCTCTATAATTCTAAAGTACAAATTGCCAAACTAAAAAATTTGCAATTAATAACGTAAATTTCTAAATACCCAAATGATTAAATAAACATCAATATTTTCCGACTTATAAATAATTTTCACCTAAAATGACTTTAACAAAACATCAAAAAAATGAACGTAAATGCGTTCCAGCAACGGATCCTCATACGTCGCGATAATAGCTAAACTAAACGAAGACGACGCGTATCGATGAAAAGAAACGTTTAGAAAACGTCGTAAAGACGGTGGAAAAGCACAGGTAAGTAGAAGAGTAGATAGGAAAGTTGTAGGGAAAGATGAGTTCTGACACAAATCGCAAGGGGGAGGATTTTCACGTGAAACGTAATACCGTACTGGTGTTATATCGCGAATCCTCATCCCGAGCCTCCTACGGAGCAGACGATATTTAACTTATGAATATTTGCCGACCTACGATATGAGGTTTGTGCTTTTCAAGCACTTAAGTATAGCGACGAGCGTAGGATGAGGGATGGTGTGCGAGGGGTGGTAGACACCCTTGCATCTTTCTCGAGATAGAGGCATCTTATCTGTTGTAGCAGGGATGTTGCGTTATACGGGAAATTGCAATAGGTTCATGGTGATTTTATAGCGTTCCTTGTGTAATCGTATCTCATCTCGCTCGATACTGCTTTTTATTCCTTGTTTTTATTTCGTACGGGGAAATAAGATGCCTGGATACGAGCTTGCTATAATAAGCTGCATAATTTAAATCTGTGTACAGTCGAGAAGAAAGCTAACTAACGTAGAAAAATATGATAATAAAGGTGAAACATGCCACTCGATTTTTAGGGACTTTTGGGGATTTGACAATATGGAGATGGGCTGAGAAATTGCCGACATCGTAATTTCAGAATATAGGGATTTGACGGTTTAAAAATTTGGTGAGAAGAATTTGGATATTTAGCGATTCGCGGAACTTGGAATTTGGAGACATAGGGACTTACGGATCTAGGGATTTTAGGACTAGGAAATTTGGCCATCTAGAAAATTGGAGGTCCAGAAATCTGGAAAAATAGAAAAAGAATATAGGGATTTATTGATCTAGCTAGTTTGAGGATCTGAAAATCTTAGAATACACAATAGGAATTTGATGATGTAGAGATATGGGGACTCAGGAATTTGGAAATCTAAGGATAGGAAAATCTAGGAATTATGCAGTGTAGAAATTTAGGAACCTAGAAACTAAGAAATCTAGAAATATGGTAATCGATGGATTTAAGGATCTAGAAATTTAGGGACCTAGGAATTTCAGAATCTGGAGATCTGAAAAGGAAAAAATTTTGGAATTTAAGCATTCAGTAATCTAGGAATTTGGAGATACCGAAAGGGAACAAAAAATTTCGAAATAAAGAAGTTTATCAATCTGTAAATTCGAGATTTGGAGAATCAAATACATAGGAATTTGAAAAATGTAGCATTTTGAAAATTTGAAAATTAACAAATTAAAGAAAGTTTAGAATGTAAAAAATTTGAATATTTGGAAATTCATAAACTTAGAGATTTTAGAATTCTTAAATTCGGAAATGAAAAATTTTTTTAATTTACCACACAGTTACGTGTCGAATTCGCAAAACAATTTTTATTATTCTGCAGTGTGAAATTGGTACATAAAATCAGTAATTTTATTAAAAACGTATTATTTAATTTTATTCTGATTTTATTAAAAAAGCATTTCATCAGTTTTAATTTAATTTCGGCATAAATAGATTGATGGTATTTGATAAATTCATTATTATTTTCCACCCAATGAATAGCTGTGTCTTTTTCCAATACGTACTTTATTCCGCGTGTTTCAAAATCCACGCAGATTTATATTAAATTCTTCGTTAATTCCATTTATTACCAACATGTTACGTTTGTGCATTCCCGTTTTAAATCCATGATATTAATTCAATATACTACAGAAACAATTTTATTACTTTTCTTGCAACGTATATATTACATTTAATTTAACAATATGATGGATTATAAATTGTTTATTTTATATTATAGAAGTAATTAATACAGTAAATAACTGTTTCTAAAAAAGTCTCTTCACCCGAGTTCAAAAGACAAAATAAAAAACGTAAATTATCATTAATTTTATTAATTTTAACAACAAATTGCCAAACATACTGTGCAACGTCTTCAAATGTATCAGTAATATAATTTATTACATTTTACATATATCAGCCGTTTATTTTGAAAGTGGACCAAATTCATATTTTATTATTGCACAACATTTAAGGGTTTGTATTTCAATAAATTGAAAAATATTGGTAAGCATTAATAAACAAAATTTTTGTATTTTGTGGTATTAGATATGTTTATTAGCAAATAGCCTTCCTATTCAAATCTTGGCTTCAAGATTTTGTTGTAATCGGTTCTTTTGGTCTTATTTCTATAAGCACAATAAAAATAATAGATTTCCTTGGAAATGTAAATTTTATTGGAGTGGCGTCATTACCTAGAAAAGTAATTTTATTTTCTTATTATTAACTGCCAGCTTCACTTTTAAATGCATCGCAATTATAATATTCGTTGAAATTATTTTGAGCCATATTTCTTTTTAATAAAATAAGCCACAGCTCGTAATTAATTTTGAAATAACAGTGGAATCGTTAAACGCTTTTGTGCACCGATACGAAAACAAGAACCGCGTCGGCTTTGTTGAGTATTTATTAGGAACTGAACTAGAACTTACTTGCAAGTTGGTAATAGAAATCAGCAATGATACCTAGACAGACCTTCAGATCCTTACTCATATTGAGGTTATGCCACCAACATTATACAATTTGTAATTTTTCAAAGTATTGTCAGTGTTACTAAAATTTACTGGAGCCAAATTGTACCGTAATATATTCGGCCAAAAATAATTTCAATATAAGACTGACTTGCGTCACTTTCAAAATAAACATCTTTCCAATACCGTTAATCACCCAACTTCCATCGCTAAAATATTAGGGAAGATGAATTATTTTCACCATAGATTTTTTACAGATAAAAATGTCATATTTTATCTATTGTAATCATTATCTTCAATATTGAACCTACAACAAAATGTATCAAACAAAAGTCATGCATTTTTTCACGTAGAATATGATTGCGGAATAAAAAATATGGATTTATGATAAAAAAGACAAGATGACCTTGAAATAACTTTGAAGACGCCCATGCATTAAAAAGTTAGTAACGCCATTTGACTTCTCACTCGAAATACTAAAGGACACATGTCAGTTTATTTTTCTTAAATCACATGTAAGAAAATTCGGAAGCTTGCATTTTGTATGTTAGAAAGTTGAACGTAGACCATCGACGTTTTATGTCGTACCGTTAAAGATATAAACAGTTCGCAGGCTAGACTGGCGAAGGGGGTCCTAAGGCTAGAAGTGTCCTTTTCGGGGCATTCTTGCTGTAGGCGTCTTGGCGTGAGCAAGGCAATTACATCACAGAGTCACCAGAATATATATTAATGTTTATTTTACGCCCACAAATAGTTTTTCATTATTTAATTCCACCTTTTACGCTATCACTCGGTCGATTTTCCTTACTTCGAGATTTTTTACAATGTCAACTTAAATAGAACACCCTGTGTAATAATATTATACACCATTAACATAGTAATCATTAGTAGGAACAAGTCAGGTTTGCACTGAGCTAAAGAAGTTCAACAGGTTTCATCGAGGTTAATTAACCGGTGTCTATTTGTCAACGTAACCGGTTTTCTGTTTAGTTGAAAATTTCTCTTATTTTAATCTCGAGTCAATAATACGATAGCAATACCGTCTATATTTATGAAACTCGAAGTTATCTTACCGACGTCCATGGGCCAGAAAATTCAGATGTACCCTCGAAAGTGGATCGAACGGCGGTTAATTAAAACTTTCTTCGAGAATTTCTTCGGATTACTTGTGCCCGATTCCCTCCCGTTTCGATTCAGATAGCAACGACTAGTCGTTATTAAGCCGTGCTGATTTTCCGATTGTAAACTCGAAAATCCAACTTCGACTGTTTACTCGAACGCGAGAAATTCTTCGCGCTATTAAAGCTCCGAATATATTACCTCCCGATGCGATAAAAATAAAGAAATTCGGAAAGTATCTACTGGAAACTCTTCAGCCTCAAATAAATCTGATAAGTGAAAAAAATAGAGGTGACATTTATGTAGAGAAACTTTCATTCATCTCGAGATGCAATTGAAGGAATAAAACAATACCACATATTCATTTTTCAATTATTCAGTTCTTCGATTCAAGTTTTCATATACTCAAATTTCTAATTACTCAATTTCTCAAATTTTCAGAGCACCAGATTTCTAAATTTTCAAACTTTCAAATTTCCAAATTTTCAATCACTTGATTCTCTAAATCCCCAAAATAAATTATTAAGCTAATGTATTTTCAAAATTTCCAGTTTCACAATACGGAAATCTCCAAATTCCTACAATTCTAAGCATCCAAATTCTCAGATTTCCTTATTCCTAGATCTCTGTATGCCTGAATCCCTAGATTCTGAAATTTATAGGTCTCCAAACCTCTACATCTCCAAATTTGTAGATCCTCAAATTTCCGAATTGCCATACTCATAATCCTTCTATTTCCAAACTTTCAAATTTTTGGATTTTCAGATTACAACATTTCCAAATCCCTAAATTCCCAAATTTTCAAATTTCAAATAGGACAAACTGCCAACTCTTTAAATTCTCAATTTATTCAATTCCTAAATTTTGTAATTTTCAATATTATCAAATTTCAAATTTTGAAATTCCACATATTCTATATCTGTCTACGGTGCTTAAAATGACGTCCTACAGAAACGTTTTATATATTAATCTCTCATTTTCTGCATATTTCTTCATATTTTTTGAAGACAAACATTTATAAATGTCAGCATTTGTGCGTTAAATTCACACATGAATTCATACATCGTGAACTGCGAGTTCAATCATAATTAACTTCCATCAATCCAATCTTTTTATTGTACCAAATACTGTATTTTAAGCAACACAGTGATATCACATCAATGATATATTTTCCACTTTTGTTATTTAACATTAATGTATCTTGTTTTTTCTCGCATCGTTGCAGCAATGTATTCCACAAAAATTCGAAATGACTTTTATACAAATTTAATTCAAACATGTTTCATTATAAATTGCCTTATTACGGAGTCTGTACATTTTCACGAATGTTTGTTTTACCTCCGTTTACAGACACAATGTAATATACTGTATCGTGCATTTCCGTTGTTAATTACTACTGTTTCCCGTAATGTTATTAAGCTTTTAATTAACATGATGTTACA
This sequence comes from Megachile lagopoda, assembly GCA_036983795.1. Classification (NCBI taxonomy): domain Eukaryota; kingdom Metazoa; phylum Arthropoda; class Insecta; order Hymenoptera; family Megachilidae; genus Megachile; species Megachile lagopoda. The sequence goes on along the minus strand of CM072788.1, from coordinate 2,148,740 downwards.
TTTCAGAGCGGAAGATGCTCTCTGTTTATACTCCTCCTGAATACAGCTTATCGAAATGCATTTACCGTTAACTGTACGCTTCGCGAACATACAGTGACGAGCAAAAGTGAACACACATACGATATTTTTACAAAAATTAATTCTTATTTAATGTTTGCATATAGAATACCAAGAAACAAAATATATAGTATTAAGTACAACATTTTAGGTTTTCTAGAAAATATAAACAATCATGATATTATTATTATTTTGATAAAGACACATTTTTTCCGTGTGATCGGTTTCGCACCACAATTAATTTTCAAAGAAACATTTCATATTTTTATACATTTATTATTTTGTCCACGAGCCTTTTGCCTTCATAGTGGCTTGAATGCGTTTAGGCATACTTGAAATTATATTTTCGCAGTATTCTGGAATAATAAAATACCACTGTTGCTGCACTCTTTGCCACAAATCATATATTGTTGCTGGTGGAGCGCTGTACTCATTCGCTAGTTTCATTTTTAAATATGCACAGACATTGTCGATACGTTTTAAGTCTGGACTTTGAGCAGGTCGCACCATCGTTTCAAATTGTTGAGCCTCGAGCCGATTTTTGACACTTTTTGTAGAATATACAACGATTTTGGGGCGCTTCTGGGGGCGTTATCGTGTTGGAAAACAACATCATAGTTTTATAAAAATTATTTAATGAAACTACCACTTGATAATCACATAATAAGTTCAATAAGATATAGTCTATATATAAAATTTGTATGGTTTCGTAATCGTTCACAATTTGAAACAGATCATGGCAGGTACACATCAACCAGATCGAAATATCGTCCCATTAGAGTACTAAAATCTCCCAGGATGGAAGTTAAAGAACAATTACCGAAGCCAGAGGATGGAAACTCATAGAAAGTTGGTTGGATCAAAGTAAATCGAGTCCATGATTTTACAGAGGACTGATTACAGCTAGATTAACTGTCACAGAGTCCTGTTGAAAAGTTTCGTTTCCTTGAGCAAACGACAGGAGGCAACGTCGGATCGGTAGATTCAAGGTACTAAAGTCTGTCCTCTCAGGAGGATTAAAATTAATAAAACTACCGTAGCTGGTTCCTTTACCGACGCAAGGATCTACTTTTCTTAATTAATTTTAACAATTTTCGTCCCGCGTCCTTTTAACGGAAAACAATTCTGGACGAAGCTTTCGTGGAAAGGGTTTACCCGGATAAGATGGTCAAATGTGCCATTGAGCCAAATGAAACTTGCGATACGTCATTCGTTAGGATATCCAAAAAAAACATCTGATACCAAGTTTCAATCTTCTTTCGTAACTTAATGGATTAATTAGTTAGTAGTTACTTTACTGAATTAGTGGATGATTGCAATAAATGTGGAGGCGAAAGAGCGTCCATGCTCAATCTGTGGCCTGCACAGACTTTGTTGTGACATTAAAAACATTAAAATCATTTCCCTTCTTTCAGAAGTAAACACATAATAGTTTTTTTTTAATATTCCTGCGGCCTGTATGAAATAGCTCTTATCTCGCAGAGAAATGATGAAAATAGGGATTTGATCAAATCCTAAGATATATGAACAATTCACGAAAATAAAATAACTCCGCTTGTTCAAAAACGTCTTGATAGTTTCATTAAACTGTTCTTCGGATACAAATTCGGTAAGAGTTTGATTTCTTTCTATATCTGACCTTATTTTTCTACAGTAAGTACTTGATAAAACTCGAAATATAGAAAACAATAATAAAAATGTGCGCAACCTTACTGTGAGTCCTGACTTGTTTATTTCATCTTTTCGCTAAAATAGGGATTTTATCAAATCACTTATTTTCTTCAGGGAAATCACCCCAGAGTTGTTATTTTAACATCTTCCGTGAATTGATCATATACCTTCGGGATTTGATCAAAACCCTATTTTTATATCCCTGCGACATGTATATGGCCCAAGAAATAAAAAGGTTGAGTGTGAATGATGTAGAGTATTAGGTTCTTGAAATTTCGTCATTTAAAAGGAAGTTCGGGAACATAATGATTTACGAAATGAGGACTTGAAACGTTGAGACAATGGAGGAGTAATTGGGAGGTTTGGAAATTTAGGAAGTTGAACATTTAGAACTTCGGAAATTTGGGAAATGCCGAGAGAGTGCGGGGATTTGAAATGCTGCGACAGTGAGGAATTTTGCAAATTTAGGAAGTTGAACATTTAGAACTTCCGAAATTGGAAAATCTACGTAAATGGAAATTTGGTATGTTAAAAATTTGGAAATTTTACAACGCAGAGAATTGGTAACTTGGAACATTTGTAATGTAAAATATTTGAAAATTCGAAAATTTTGCAAATTGAGAAAATTACAAATTTAGAAACTTATATTTACCAAATAACGTGGTCAAATGTGCTTTTAAGCAAAATGAAACTTGCAGTACGTCATTCAATAGTATATGCAAAAAATCTCATACCAAGCAAAAAATATCTCAAACGAATATGTAGTAGCAGAGAAAATCGAAATTCCAGTTTTTGCCCCATTCTTTCTATTTAATAACGTACCAGAATTCGGAAAAAATTTTGAAATATTGAGGACTCCGTGGCGAATATTGCAGAATTTTGCCAAGTTTCTTGATTGCAAACCGTAGTTGTCGAAAATGAAAAACCGCAAAAGAGTAAAAAAAAAATGCAATTTTGTATTGAAGATGTAGAAGCACTACTTTTATATTATTGTAATAATAACATATTAGCATAACTGATGTTCCCAAATTTTATCAGATTTCTCTGTAAAATGCGCCATAGCCGAAAAAATGAGAAACCGATTATTTTGCGTGAGAAACTTTTATTTCGAATTTGTTTCTTTCATTATATTTACTAAAGTCTTAAATGGATTCACGTTCACATTAACACAGATTGACCATCATATTCAATTATATTCGTTGTTGATTACTTGAGACAATTGATACGAAGTTTCAAGTAAAGAATTACAATAACAATTGTTTGCGCTCATCTTGTTTTTCAAACTGAACAATGCTGTTCTGTGAGAATTTAATTCTTTACATAACTTCGTTTCTTTTGTCTTGGTTTCTCTGCATTATTTATCCAGCTTTAAGCCCATTGGTACAGCTGCCTTGATGCTAACCAGCTTTCTTTTAGCCGGATCAACTTGTAAACCGAAGACACGAGAAAGAATCTGCTCCTTTTTTGCGGATAAAAAGAGTGGAAAAAAGAATCTTTGCATGAGGATAATTTTGTTCCTCGTCTTATAGCTCTTTTCAGAAAGGTGAATCAAGATTTATGAAGGGAAGCTCGAGTACTCTGCTCACACTACATCATAATGTCCATTATCCGTTAACATAACATTTTAAGAGCGGTTATCGGATTTCTAGTAAATCATTTTGGGAATTATTCAAATAATATATGCGATATATTATATTTATATTATATCATTATTGTAGGAATTTTATTTCAATAACTACGTTTTAGAATTGATCGTTTCTCTTCGATGCAATTTCCTGACTATCGAACAATCTTAATGGCTCTTTTACAATTTTTTCCGTCAGTCAAGTTTTCAATGATTTGCCCGTTTTCACCCCGTATCGTTTAAGTATTACATCCATTCCCAATCGCACACAGACAAAAATTTCACTCTCTACATTATTATATACAGTAAGGCCTGTTTGAAAGCCTACAATCTTTCCAAACATTTATAATTCATAAACGTTGAAACCTGACCGGTCGTTGATATTTTATTTAAGAAAGACGAATAGTGCAGTTGATATTGATCATGAATAAAGAATATTTCAATTTTCTAAAACATTTGCTAATTTAATTTCTGTATCAAATTCAAGCTACCCTTACGTACATGAGAGAATGCGAGTATGCGTGAACGTACGCATGAGAGTGCAAGCGAGAGTGTGTGAATACGTGTATAGACATGCCTGAGGAACGGTGAGAATGCGTGTCAATGAACGAAAGACGCAAGAAATTTACTCAGTGCGTAATTTCTACTCACCATCATTATTATAATCATTGTTATGATTATATTATTATTAGACATGTGCCTCGAGTTTTATTGGCACGTTCCACATACCCACCTTACATACATATTCAAATAATACAAGGTCTCTCTAAAATCCGACCCCACCCCTATATTTTGGAAACGGCTTTAAATATAAAAAAAATATTTTAGATAAAAATTGTAGGATATTAAGATGAACATAAGGTGGTGGTAACAATGTGACCTTCAATGGTCGTTTGAAGATCACGTGAACGTACTTTGAAACGCTTCAAAATTAGGTCATTGGATGTTTCTACAACTGTAATAATTCAAATCCTTAATAAGTGACGTTAATTTGTGCGGGGCAACAGTATACAAGATCAGCGTGAATAATTTCTTAATTAAAAACTTACACAAATATGCAATCATATGTATCTCCATTCCCTGATTCGTCAGTGCTAATCATTATAGTAAATCATGCAGAATCCGCGTATATTCGACTATAATAATTCCGCCAATATTAAATTATCATAGAGCAGAGAGCGTATCGCAATATTTATTCTAGTAATTCTGCACACTAACACTTAAATATGCATTCAATATTTCGAAATTTATGATACCGGTAAGATTTGCAATTAATCCTAAAAGCCACAGATTTTGCTCTCGAAATTTCAACCACACATAACTTGACTCTAACAATGAATTGAGCCGTTTATTCCGAAAGTGGGGCAAATCCATTTTTGAAAGAAATGAGGGCAACTATAACAATATAAAATAAATATATTTTTATCTACGAGCAATCTATAGTGAAAACAATTCAAATTCCATAATATACATTATCCAACACGACAAAATACGAAATATTCGTTTATAGGGCTTATCAATATTTTTAAATTTACTGAAACGCAAATCCTTAAATATGTCACAATAAAAATAGATTTACCCCAGTCTCAAAATAAACGGCAGAATTAATCATGGAGAAATATTACATTTATATAGAATTTTTACGAACGGAAAGATCGAAAAATTAACGACCTATTATTTCCGCCCGTTGCATCGCGATATTAATCACAGCCGTTGAAATTATCCACGTCGTAATTACGATTGTAACAGCCTCACGGATCAATTAAAATTTAATACAGTCCGAATAATTTATCAAAGTAAAATTGGAAGGAAATCGAGAGGAGGTCGTAATTAGGGCAGGATGTTCCAATTAATCCTTAAGGTAAACGTTTGGCGAACGGGAACGAAGATGAACGACCAAGCTGGTCATCCGTTAAACGATCGCAATCAACGGTGCAATATATGAAGGGATCGTAATACGAATATTGCATATGGTGGAGCGTAGGGAGGTATGAAGGGTGCAGGATTGGTCGCCATCCATCTCTTCCCACCCCTTCTAACCTTTAACACATCCCTTTTGCTCTCTGATTTTCCGTCGAGTGCACAATATGCTTGGTAGATTAAGGGCTGGTCGATTCTTGGACGAATAATTCTGTTAACACCAGTTTCTTGTTTGAAATAGTAATCTGGGAGAATGAAGAAATATGGTGTTATCTGCAAACAATGTAGCGGATAATGTCAGATATTTGAAATATTAAGTTTTGTGCTACCCGATATTCGTAAATTTATGGCTTATTGAAAATCGTGGAAGATTTTCCTAGGGGAAATTGTAATATAGGAAAGAAACATCTACACTCGTTTTTTCGCAATTTAAATTTAAAGACTCGGAAGTTAGAAATTTTTCGAGTTTCGAAATTTGAAGATTTAGAAATTTAGGGACTTCAAAGATTACATATTGTGAAATTTAGATATTCAGACATTTAGGCATTTTAGCATATTGGTATTTAGATATTTAAGGATTTAGGGATTTAAGGATTTAAGGATTTGGGCGTACGTAAATTTGCGATTATAGGATTTAAGGATTTGGAAACTTGCGAATTCGAAAGCTGAAAAGTTTTTAAGCTTAACAATTTCGGAATTTAAAGTTTCGGAGATTAGGAAATTGGAAATATGAAATGTAGGTAATTTGAAAATTTGTAAATTAATGTAGAAATTTGAAAATTTAAGAATTCGGAAATTTAGAGATTAGATTTGGAAATTTTTAAATTGACACACCTGAAAACTTAGAAATTGACGATTATTATAAAATTACAAATTTCTGTCACCAATTTAAAATCGTACTGCCATAAAACAGAACAATGGAGTTCTATCTTTACGCGACAGTACATCAATGTAGTGTTATGCAACAAATTCAATATGAACGTTAAATGAATGCACTGTAAAGAGAGCTACGCTAATCACGTTTACGAAACAACGGTAATAGACGTGCTGTATTGTACAACAGACACTTGCTTGACATTCAACGCGTTTAATTCGAAATTTGTTACTCGAAGACTGAAAACGTAATTTGGCTTTGCGAGGAGCAGAACGTGTCTTATTGTCGCATTGTTAAGATGAAACTTAGTTAAATCAAGGATAAAATGCAATTTGTTTGCAGAAACTATTGTTAGAGGAAACGTCAGAGTTTAGCTGAAAAACAGAAATTACTGTAGTTTATAATGAAAATCGCTCGTATAAGAATGTCAGATTAATATGTTGCAAATCCGCCATAAAATCACGTCAATTTAAATCTATACAATACTTAAGATTTTATTTAGAAATCACTGTATTTGTACATTAACAAATATTTTGTTTTATTGTATAAAAATAAAAATGCAGATTCTTGTGAATTTCAGCCATCTCATTTTTTAATAATTCATTCATTCATTTTGAAAGTTAGGACCGTCCATATGGGTATAACAAAACTTATTTTTTTTAGCCAGTGCTTTCAATTCTATTTGATAATATACACACTATCTACCGCAATAGAAAAAAAATTTGTTAGTCAGTGCTTGCAAATGTTTTAAAATTGATTTAAATGCAAACTCTCAAATATCAATAACGAGAAATGGACTTGCCCACTTTCAGAATGAATGGCTCGTATTAAGACTGACGGTTTTGCACAGGTTTCCTGTGCATTTGGGAGCAGTTATGCTTGTCCGTACATTTACCAACAACTCACATTCAGCTAATCCTCCTCAGCACTCCATCGACGCTACAATATGCGTAACATATTGTAATCTACGAGCTGACCACCGTCTAGGCGGCTGCTGGCAATGATGATATCAAATCTGATTGACGCGTTAGCTGTACGCCCACAATCCCAATCCCGTTTCGTGCTATGCTACCATCATCGTACATTACATATACAACCAGCATGATACGCATTTTGAGTACGATTGATCGAACATGGAACAGTCAGTGGGCAGCAGAGTAATGATTCAAAAGGTACGAATATTTATAAACTGCTCCCACACGTGTTTGCGCAGGTATATAAAAATTAAAAAATTTGTACATTTATAAAGTTCAAAAGTTAAAGATTCAAAATTTATAAGGTCTCATTTGAAGACTTATACATGTGTAGGTTTGTACTCTTACGAACTTCAAAAGGTAAAAATTTGAAATTTACAAGTTTAAAAATTTTTAAGGTTCTGTATGTAAGGTAATTGAAATAGTTTGGCGAAGGTGTGAGGTTTCACCGCATGAATCTCGTAGACACGTTTAAAATATTTTAGGCTGCCTTATTTCGTCTTTTTACAGGAAAAGCCAGTATAAGAATTTCTGTAAGGACACAAATTCGTCCTAAGGACATCTCCGCTAGTATGGTTGTTGTCTAGGGCACTTTGGCCCGGAGGAACTTTTCTTAGACGCCGTCTACACTATGCCAGTAAGTGGTGCTAGTAGCCTTGGCAGTAGATATTCGAACTTTTACGTTTCTCGCCTTGCCTATATTAGGTGTATGAAAGAAACAATTTTCTTTTAGGGATTTTGAAGAATTTCAGAATTTGGAGGTGTGGAAATCTAGAAATTTGGGGATTTAAGAATTTGGTAATCCAGCAATTTGGGGGGTAGGAATTTGAGGATTTGCAGATTTGGGGAATTCATGGTTCAGAATTTTTTGAATCTAAGCATTTAGGGATATAAGGATTTGAGGATGTAGGAATTTGGAATTTAGGAATTTGAGAACCTGGGAATTTGGGAATTTAGCTAATTGAGGGTCTAGAAATTTGGAGATGACGGAATTTCAGGATTTAGGAATTTGGGAAGTTAGCTATTTAGGAGTCTAGAAATTTGAGGATGTAGAGATTTGCTATGATTTGGGGATTTTGGGAAGAAAATTGTTTCTTTTTTTTCTTGCCATCTCTTTCCAACAACAGACTTGGTGCAGACAAAGTAAGGAACGCAAAAATTCGACTACCTACTGGCAAGGCTACTAGCACCAGTTACTGGCATAATGTGGACTGTAGACTGTCTTTGAATACCTGAATACCTGATACTTGAATACCTGAAAATTACAGAACTTGAAATCCTAAAAAATGGTGAATTTGTAATTAACTTACCAACCCATACAAAAGTGGGCGATATAGCAAGACAACATCATCTCTCGCCTCAAACCTACATAATGTACATGATATCGCATACTATCAAACTAAGCCATGAAAAAATAACTTACATCTCACGAACACATTACTAAGGAACATTCATTTCATATTACAATATATGTATATGTATAATCATAAACGACATTTTATATCATATATAAAATATATGGTACAATATATGATTTACAATGATTAATTGAAGTGAATGTATGTATATCAAACGAACATTGTCCAACCATCCCGTGAATATCAAATTATCTCCCTTTGTCTGTGAACAAGGTGCCTAATAGAATCGATCAAGGGTATCGATGATACAATACTTGGCACGATCGACGTCGCCATGGTGTATTTACACTCGTTCCATACACAAGCACGCTACGTGGTAGTCGGATTATCTGCAGGTTGTGTCTCTGAAACGAATTGCAACCACTCCTCTAATTTCTCTACTGTACACTATTACACACACGTACCCAAATACAAATACACACACGCATAAACACATATACGCATTCGTATAAGTTTTACATGGATAGATACAAGGAGGAGAATCGTGCAAAGCATCGATTCCATCGATAGCTAGCCAAAAACTGATTCATACTGTTTGCCCATATTCCAGCTATTTACCAACCTGTTCCTGATTCTGGGTCAATCTCGTTGGACGAGGATTTCGTGCTTTTGCGGTTATTAGTGGCAGCGGTCGCTATTAAGGATTCAGGCCGTCCTATTGGCTCGCTGATTCGCTCATGGATCGTGAATGAGGACGAATCGAGGCTTTTTGCCGTGGTAAAGATTCAACTGATTGAATGCTGGCTGCGATGACGATTTCTGAAATGAACTTCGATGAACTAACTCTGAGTTACAACGAGGTTTCGAGATGCAATCACGATTGTGCAACGACTCTATTTCGTTAAGTTTATTGTACTCTTCGATGTTAGTGTTTTATGAAATTACTCGATTCTGTTTTTAGTTTCTTCTTTTCAGGCTTGTAGGTGTTAGCTGCTGTGTATTAATTTGCCGGTTTGAGAAGCAGAAAGTTAGATACCATTTGGTGACATAAATGTACAAATTATTATCACAGTAATACTTATGTTTTATCAATTTGAAGCTTGATGTTTAATGAAAATGTCTGTATAGAGATTTCAATAACATAAAGTGCAATAATTTGAGAATATAAACCTATCGTAAATAACACTTGTATTATATTGATTTGGAACATTATGTTTATTGAAAATGATCATATTAACCGTCTGTTGGTGTACTTAATATTATACTGTTAATTGTCAAATAACCACCTTAATGCATAATAAAACGGTAACATATTAGATGATTGCCTAACTACTAGTCAATTCGCTTTAAGGAGATACAAGAGATATCATAAATAAATAATTTTACAATTTCACAATTCGTGAGTTAAAAAATTTATGTACTTTAAAGGTTTCTAAGCACCTTTATTTAAAAATGGCTAAATATTAAATTTGAGAATCTGTAAATTTGTAGATTTTTAGATTCGTGGATTTGCTGATTTGTAGATTTGTGAAGTTGTATGTTTTTTAACTTTTACATTTGCAAACTCGTAAACTTACAAACTCGTAAAATTGTAAACTCGTAAAATTGTAAACTCGTAAACCTGTAAACTCGTAAACTTGAGAACTCGTAAACTTGAGGATTCGTAAACATGTAAACTAATCAATTAAGAAACTAGAAAAGTAGAAAACTGCAAAACTAGAAAACTAGAAACAAGAAAATTAGAAAATGATACAATTGGAGAAATACAAAATTAGACAATTACGAGATCAGACAATTGAACAATATGACAATAAGACTATAAAACAATACGACAATCAGACAATCAGGCAATCAGGCAATCGGACAATCAGGCAATGAGGCAATGAGGCAATGAACAATAAGGCAATTAGATAATTAGATAATTAGATAATTAAGAAATTATGAAATTAGGAAATTAGGAAATGAGGAAATTAGGAAATTGGAAAATTAGAAAAGTAGAAAAAGTGAAAATTAGAAAATTGGGAAGTCGGGAAATTGGGAAATTGGGAGATTGGGAAATAGGGAAATTAAGAAATTAGACAATTAGGAAATTAGGAAATTAAGAAATTAGGAAATTAGGAAATTAGGAAATTAGGAAATTAGGAAATTAAGAAATTAAAAAATTAGGAAACTAGGAAATTAGGAAATTAGGAAATTAGGAAATTAGGAAATTAGGAAATTAAGAAATTAAAAAATTAGGAAACTAGGAAATTAGAAAGTTAGAAAGTTAGAAAGTTAAAAAATTCGGAAACTAGGAAATTAAAAGATCAGAAAATCAGAAAATCAGAAAATCAAAAAATCAGAAAATTAGAAAATTTAAAGCCAATCTTGAAGATTGAAAATCAATGATTTCAAAAAATTGTAAATTTAAGCTATTCCACTTCATGAAATCTATTAAATTCAATTAACATCTAATTTTCCAGTATATTAAAATATTTTAATTTAAAAATGTTCTGTTATAATCTACCAAACTCAAGTTCAGAATACGAATTTTTTGCAGAAAGCCGTAATAACTCTACAAATTAAAATGCATCATTTCTGCCAACGTATCATAAAACCAATCGTAATAATGAAATTCCTGTCACTGCCGTCGTGATATCAATTAGTACGAATGTCCCACTACAAATGTCTCTCGCTGTGCTTTTTCCTCCGTCCACGTCACGAATGCGTAGTCATTAGGCAGAATCAATAATTTTTATTTTGCACACGTATTTCAATAAAAACTACCGTAAACGATCGTAAATGGCTATCACGATATTCGCATCGTGCTCACATCACCGATATTACTGTCCTTTTCGTGACACATTAAGCTTGCATCCCTTTAGCTAACCTGAAACTGTTCGTGTCTCTCTGGCTATGTGCTTTTAACTGGGCTATATATTAGAAACGACGTCGATCGAGTCATTTTATTTTATCAATTTATAGATGTTGAAAAGAGCTTGGAAACGGAAACGTGCTCCTTGGAGATTTTCAGTGGATGCTCGAGTGGCGTTGAAACTGACGATCATTTCCTTTTAGAGTTTTGATGAAGTTAATTTTCTATGAACCACTTCGACTGTTCTAGCTTCTCCACGTGAAATATTTTATTTCTGCCTTTGCACGATACTATAATGGTTCGATAAGTAAGTTTTCTTGTTAAGCTTTTCATTTTCTATAATATCCGTGATACACTTAGCAAACGAACATGAAGAAAGACTTAACAACTTTAATTGGAACACGTACTCTCGTTAAAATGATTTATTAATTTTTTATTTTAAATTGTGAAAGTCTTTCTGTTGAAATGTATATTGATTTTTTATGAAATTTTGAACGGTCTTTCTTTCTTTAATTATACTTTTTTTAAACTATTTTGAATTTAGGAGACACGCAGTTAATTGTCGCATTATAAATGTAATGAGATTTCAAGAAATTATAATTATCTTAATTAACTCGAAATTGTAATTATAATTACTTGACACATGTATTAGATATTATAATACATTACATAATATATAATATATTATATTATTATTTAATTAAACAATAATGAATAATATGGGCGAAACAGAAGATTTTTTACATCAGCAATTAACATTTCTTTTTTGCGATTTAGGAATTAAACCTCACATTAAACTGAATTAATCTCAATTAAACTGCCCACTAAAATGAAATAAAAATAAAAAATTTCTGAAAGCAAAAATTTTTTGAAAACAAAATTAGATATAACTTTAAAACAAATTCACACAATTTTTCAATAAAATCTGACGAATTCAGCAACAAATTAAACTCAAAATTTCAAAATGAAGCTATTGTAATAATTTGCAAAATAAAGCTATAGTACCCCGTATAATTGCAATAATTGTAATCTGTTTTCTGAAGCAACAAATTAATCACTGCAAATTATAAGTTTATTTTCACAATGGTATTTAACCCTTAACGATGGCACTTTATCAGAATAACATACTTGGCATGCCGCGACGTTTAAGACCCCACCACTAAAAATGTTTCTTACAAAGAAGCTACTCATTATTTTAATTTAAAAAAAGTTATAAATAATATTTGAAAGTTTTAACATATTTTACAGCTGATTTCAGTAAATTTAAACGTTGAATATGAAAAAAAATGCAAAAACATGAAAGAATTGAAAAATGACGATTTTCACAGAAAAATTCAAAATATTTTTCGAGTTTAATGTAAAGAAATAAAATTTTAGCTAAAAATTCTTGAGATGTAACCGTTTGCTGAAATAATAGTAAAAATACCGGGGTTTTGAAAAAGGTATTTATTCAGATTTTCACGATATAAACTGGCTAAAATTGAAGTTAAATTAGATGGAGTCCTATACCTTACTGTGACCGTTAAGGTTTAATATTTTGTAATAAAACGTTTCTTTTTTATCTAAACTACATTTGAAAATTAACAAATTTCCAAAACATTTAAAGATACGAATCGGATTTGTGTTCGGATGCAAATCGAAGTAGAATTATAAATTTCCCTAAAATAGAAATAATGTTCGTCGATCGTAAACTCTTCGGGAAGCAACAGTTTTGTGATTTTCTCGACGAAACGAACGGTACGGGGTTCGATCAGGGCAACGTAATTATTCGCGTCTCGTTAATCCGCGTCACGTCGCGTCGTTCCGACGGATATTTCATAAATCACGACAGGGTGTGCTCCGCGATGAAAAAAAAAGTGATCGACAAAATGATGCGCTCGTCGGCTCACGAAGTTGCTCGTCAAACGGCAGCCGCATTGTTTTACGATCTCAACGCCACGGTGAAATTAATCGGTCATACTGTAGCCGGGGCCCGAACATCGACGATTAATTTCTCATTTTATCGCCTTCTGATGTAGATTAATTAACTCTGTAGAACGCTGTGCTATTCGCCTTCCAGATGGGCTCGTTCGAGCAGAAAATTCAGACGTCGAAGAACTTCGAAATTACGATACAATGCGATTAATTCGCCGATATTTACATCGATACCGATCGTTAAAGTTGACAGAGTATTTCGGCATGTTGAAGGATGCAGTGAAAACGGCTATATACAGTGTTCCATTTCAAACAATCGATTATCTTGGGGATTATATATGAAACCGAGAAATTTTTCAAATAAAAGTAAAATTCGAGGGAGACAATTTATTAATTGCTTCTTTTAGAATGTGGCAGTGTCGAGATAATGGGGCACCACATGTAAATTTTCAAATATAGAAATTAAGAAATTGAAAGATTGAGAGATTACGAGATTGAGAGGGTGAGAAATTGAAGGATTGAGGGATTGAGAGATTGAGAAATTGAGAGACTGAAAAATTATACAATCAAGAAATAGAGAAATTGAGACATTGAGACATTGAGAAATTGAGAAATTGAGAAATGGAAAAATGGAAAAATGGAGAAATGGAGAAATGGAGAAATTGAGAAATTGAGAAATTGAAAAATTGAGAAATTGAGAAATTGAGACATTGAGAAATTGAGAAATTGAGAAACTGAGAAATTAAGAGTGTTTGTTTATTTCAAACTAATATTTTAATTGTTGATGCAAAAATGAATTGAGTTGAGAAACACTGAATATTTATTTCAAGTAGTGTCCCTTCCAAATCAATTTATTACTAATTAAATTTCTTTAAAAATTAAATCAAAGTTTCATTTAACTTTAATTCATATCCAATATTGACAAATTGACAAATTGCGAAATTGCTAAATTAATCATAAAAAAAATCATCAAATTTACAAATTTTTATGTTTGTAAACTTTTCAAATGACAAGTTTTTGAAACATGGAAAATTAACAATGTTTTAAATTAGAACACCAGAAACTATTAAATTTACAAATGTACGATTAAATTAAAAATTTTACAAAGTAAGATTTAGCAGTTAATATTAATTTGAAAATGGTTGCAATTAGTATCGGTTTTTGAAAAGGTTACAAAATAAATTATATTTTGCTGTTAATGTTGGTTTTAAAAAAGTTGAAAAGTAAATCAGATTTTGCAGTTGCCATTGATTTTAGAAAGATTGTAAAATGCGTTAAATTTTGCAGAAAATACTGATCCTAAAATGGTTGCAAAATAAATCAGCTTTTACAGTTAGTATTGGTTTTTAAAAATGTTGCAAAATAAATCAGATTTGGCAGCTTATACTGACTTGAAAAAGGTTGCAAAATAAATCAAATTTTGTCGTTAACATTGGTATTTGAAAAGGTTGCAAAATAAATTATATTTTGCAATTTATATTTATTTGTAAAACGTTGCAAAATAAATCAGATTTAGCAGTTGATATTGACTTGAAAAAGGTAGCAAAATAAATCAGATTTTGTCCTTAATATTGGTTTTTGAAAAGGTTGCAAAATAAATTATATTTTGCAGTGAATATTGATTTGTAAAATGTTGCAAAACGAAACAGATTTTGCAAGTCAATATCGATGTTGAACAGGTTGCAAAATAAATTGTATTTTGCAGTTAATATTGATTTTAAATTCACAAGTTCAATTTGGTCGTGATACTCGTTCTCCTTTGTACAAATAATTACAGACAGAACTCGGAAAATGATATGTCGCTCCGAGTAAAAGTAAACTGAACCGGGTCGATCGAAAATATTTATTCAAGAACTGCGAAATTGCTACGTGTTCAAGGATGTATACGAAGAAATGAAAATTTGAAATAATTATCAACTATCAAGCAAAATACAGGAATTGAAAATCAGAAAATTTGTAATTGAATAGTCAAATTAACTCGATCTGAATAACTTCCATTATCATACTGAAAAGTAATGTTACATAACATGGCTGAATCAATTAAAATATTTTATTCCATTATTTTAATCTCATTATTCTCTTCTCCTTAAAATACTTTAGGTAACCAACGAACTAGTAATAATTCAGCACAAATATTTTACTAACATGCTCTTACAATGTTTGCATTTTATACGAAACGTTTACAGTTGGATCCTGAAGTCTAAAATCAACTTCTGAAACTGGATTTCAAAGGATCAAAGCAATTATTACGACCACACGGGTTTTGTAGATCCAAGAAGTTAATAAAAACTGATAGAATATGTACTTTCTTAATTTACATAATCATACAGATGTTACAGTTCAGTTTAAACTTCAAACAGATTTGGATCAACTGGGATGTAATTTCCACATATTCATATTTTCAAATTTTTTAAATCAACTTAACAAACTTACGAATACCTTAATTCCCAAATATTGCAATCTGTAAATTTCTAAATTGATCTATTTCCATGTTCTCCAGTTTTCAAATTCTACAATTTACAAGATTGCCAAAAAATCACAAACTTTTGAATTTCAGAATTAATGAACTTTGAAATTTTCAGATTGCTATGTTCTTAATTTCAAAAGTACTCAAATTCCTATTATCAAATATTCCTAAATTCTTTCATTTCTAAATTTCTAAATTTCGAAATTTCTATTATTCAACATTCCTAAATTCCTAAATTCTGAATCCCAAAATCTCAACATCGCTAATTTCCTAAATTCCCAAATTTCTAAATAATCCATATCCTAAAATACCAAAATCTTCGAATTCCTTAAACTACCAACCCCAGAATCCCCAAATCACCAAGTTCCTCACTTCTCAAAGTCCCAAAACCCAATCTCCCCAAATCCCCAAATCACATAATTCTCAAAATTTGTACAATGCCCTTTTAATTATGTATTTCAATCTCATCAGAATATCAAAACTAAAAGAAAACGAATAAGAACATCAAACTATTTTGATACAGTCTTCTCGTGCGACAGTAGCAAGGTGGGTATACTCTGCATGATTTCGCAATTACGAAAAATTTATGCGAGGTATAAAAGCGGACACGGTCTTGGCGACTTTGCACGTTAAAGTTTCCACAGAAAGGGTTTCAGGGCTGAATGACTTGCTCGGTACGGTAGTTACTTTTAATTAGAGCGCCAGAACGCTCTATCTTCGAGCGTTTAAAGGGAGTACAGAACAGCGACTTAGCAGCAATTTTTACCCATTAAGGTACGACCAAGGGTCTCCTGAGACCCGCACTGTGAAGAAGACCAAGATCCTACGGTGCAAGCCTTTAACGTTCTATCTTTCCTAATACTGCTCAAGCATTCCTCGTCCTTTCTTAATCTTTGAACGCTAAGCTTATTTCAAGAGAAGCAGAATAAATATTTACCTTGAAATAATGGTGACTTAGATTCACGAAACAATTTGATGCTATACATCAAATCATATACTATCGTATACTACTTATGGTCAAATAGATAGAAAACAGTTATAATACAGGGTGTCCCATTTAAGTCGACAATGTAAAAAATCTCGAAGACGAGTGATTTAAGAAAAACAAACTGACATGTGTCCTTTAGTATTTCGAGTGGGGAGTCAAATGACATTACTAATTTTTTAAGGGGGACAATACCTTTAGATAGATGAAAATAAGCTGATATTTGTGAATTTTTTTGTATAGGATATCTTTGTCTTGTATTTTTGAAATTTCAGGTATAATTTATTATAACTATTGCCTATTACAACATATTTTGTTTTTTTAAAAATATTAAAAAATGGCGGAATTATGATAGTCTTTTCTGGAAGTGTTTCGGCGCGTCTCGTGAAACGACGTGACTTCTAGCTTTAGTTACATTGGTCTGAAACAAGTTTGCAAACGATGTTTCGATTATTAACATTCACAGTTAGTAGATGAACCTAAGAAATGTGAATAATATGGAAAATTGAAGAGATGGCGCGCTTTTAAAGGAAAACTTTGAATTTTACTGAAAATTTTCGCAATATTTTGCAATAAAAAAGGACTTTAATGTTAAATTTATTTCGTACATTTAGGTTCATATGTTAGATAGTATTGGCATGGATATGTGCAAAAAATTTGAGCGCGATTGATAAAGTAGTTTTTGAGTTATCAGTCACGCCAATTTTAAAAATGTAGTTTTGAGAAAAATGCCTTTAAAGTTGCGATAAGTAAAACCTGAATAATTTCAATTATTTACCAACTAATCTGTGATTCCTGCGCCATATAGTAATCCTTCGGCTTACTCGTAAAGTTGATTTTTCTCCATAAGCTCATTCTCCGTAAAAATACAAAATTTCAAACACAGCAATGGCATGGTAATAACAAATCTGTTACATAGCCCTCCGCACCGAGCGCGTGAATATCTGCGGCGCGATACCAGACATGAGTCACGATAATCGGCCATAACATCAAAATTGCAATAACATTGCACTAACATTTTATAGAAAACAAAATTTTTGCAATTTTTTAAGATTCTAAAGGTATTGCCCCCTTAATGCGTGGGCGTCTTCGAGGTTATTTCAAAGTCATCTTGTCTTTTTTTATCATAAACCCATATTTTTTATTCCGGAATTATATTCTACGTGAAAAAATGTATGACTTTTATTTGATACATTTTGTTGTAAGTTCAGTATTTCATCTGATAGGCTTACATCTTTAAGTATCATTAGTACCTTAGGAATTATTGATGGCACGTTAGATGGAAACAAATATCGAGACTTGGATCGCGAATTACCTGTATTACTTGAAAATCTAAGCCTAGCAGACAAGCAAAACATGTGGTTTCAACACGACGGTTGCACAGCCATTATTCATTTATTACACGGTAAATACTACATCGAGATTTTACTGATCGTTGGATAGGTCGAAGTGGTCCAGTTTCGTGGCCAGCAAGATCACCTGATTACTTCCTATAGAGTTATCTTAAGGAAAAGGTATATTCCGATCTACCTACTACACCAGAAAACATGAAAGAACGAATTATAACTGATCGTGGAATATACCACGAGAAGAACTTTGTTATCTGTTCATGAGTCCTTTATTAAACGAATTAATAAGTCTCTAGAAGTTGAGGGTAAAAATTTCGAGTATTTATTGTAATGTTCTTAAACTAAATAAAAAACATTCCACAAGAAAGTAACGTTGTCATTCTAATAAAAAAAAGTATTTTTGACACAAACATGAAAAGTCAACTAAATATTCTAAGAAATTTTCAAAAAATGTATCAAACAAAAGTCATGCATTTTTTTACGTAGAATATGATTCCGGAATAAAAAATATTGGTTTATGATAAAAGAAGACAAGATGACCTTGAAATATCCTTGAAGACGCCCACGCACTAAAAATTAGTAATGCCATTTAACTGCCCACTCGAAATACTAAATGACACGTATCTGTTTTTCTTAAATCACACATCATCGAGATTTTTTACATTGTCAACTTAAATGGGACACCCTGTATAATATATGAACTTATATCTGAATATGCTTTTAGAGAATATTTGTGATTTACTGTGGAAGTTATAGAAAAATGTTCGATAATTCCTCCTTCCGATAGAGCGCAAGCTCCATTCGCCGAATTAGTGATTGCCGAACTCGTACAAATATTCCGATTGTATTGGAAATAATAGTAAATGCTGTTTGAATGTATTCACAGAGTTATTGTTCGTGTAAACAATGACTTTCATTGAGATTATAACACGAATACAATTCGGTACAACGAATTGAGCCGTTCATTTCGAAAGTGGGGCAAATCCATTTTTATTATTGCCAAGTATTCAAGGGTTTGCATTTCTATGAATTTAAAAATATTGATATGCACTAATAGACAAAGTTGTATTTTGTGTTGTTAGATAATGTATGTTTATTATTAAGTGTTTACAGTTCTGGTTAAAATAGTAGTCATTTTATTATACCCAAATGGACTTGCTTTTCAAAATTAATAAATTATTGTGATTGTTATATAATAAAAATAACAATAATGTAATAGTATAATAAAATAATATAACAAAAATAACAAAATTCCTTAGCAATGAGGATTTTAGTGGAATGGCGTTATTACATAGGAAAATATTTTCATTTTCTTATTATAACCTACTATCTTCACTTTCAAATACATTACAGTTATAACTTTCGTTGAAATCAGTCTGAGTCATATTATTATTTTAATAAAATAAACCACAATTCGTAATTAATTTTCAAATAACAGTGAAATAGTTAAGAGATTTTCAGCTTCGATACTAAAACAAGAACCGTGTCAATTTTGTTGAGTATTCATTAGAAACTGAACTAAAACTTACTTGCAAGCAGGTAATAGAAATCAGCAATGATACCTAAACATACCTACATCCTCACTTATTTTGAGGTTATGCCACCAATATTATACAATCCCTATTTTTTCACAGTACTGTCAGTATTATTACAATTTATCAGAGTTAAATTGTACCGTAATATATTCGGATAAAAATAATTTCAACCTAAAGTGGACTTGCACCACTTTCAAAATGAATATCTTTCCAATATCGTTAATCGGCCAAACTTGCATCGCCCACATATCAGAGAATTTTAATTACTTTCGCTATAGATTGCTTGCAGATAAAATATCATATTTAGTTTTATCTATTGCTATCATTACCATAATTTCTTTCAAAAATGTATTTGCCCCATTTTCAAATAAATGGTTCAATTGCAACACAAATTTTGCTCGTCAATTTATGAATCCTCATATCTTTCCGATAAAGCATTATCGTATATAAATTTATATGAACTTTTTTCATCGATTTAACCTTAGTATTACATTATATTATAGTATTATAGTACTATATTAGCATTATGTAGTATTGTAGTATTATAGTATTATATTAGTAGCATAAGTTTGAGCCCTGCCCTTGTGGAGGGCGGTAAAAAAGGACCTGAAAAAGATTTTAAAATGTATTTGCAATATAATCTCAATTTTAAAATTGAACAGTCTTCCTATTAACATTAACAGGGAAAGAGACAAAGCATTTCATATAATTCATTTTTCAGTACTTGCTTCGTTTGGTAATTTTATTCGTTGAAATTAGTAATTTAAAAACACGAGGAAACCTTGTAAAACACGTTACAAAACTTTATTAGAATATTCATATGCTTCAATTACTACATATTTCGAGCGACATAAAAGTGACAAATTGTGTTTTTAATTCGGTGCAGAAGTAATAAATGGATAAGTTGTTAGGATACACTTAAAAAGTTTGGTAAACTTAAATTGTTTTAAATATTATTTTTTGAATAAAAATAGCGTTTTCTATTTCCATTTATTAATAATACAACAGTAAATTTTCATAATATAACTTTTGTAAAAATAAAATTTATTTAAAATCCTCGTTTAATGATTAATAATAGCGTTGTTAAGTATTATTTAATTAATAGTTTTCAAAACAGTTCTATGCTTTTTTGATTTCATTTATACAATTATATAAAAAGATGATAAAATATTAGTATTTGAATTAAAATTTCATGTTGTTACAAAACTCACCCTTCGACTGTTGCCATCCTTGGGATTAAGGTCCGAGGCTACAGTGCCGAAAATGGTTGGCTGTAACAAAAGAATATAATGTTCTCAACAAACTAATTGCAATATAACTATATATTTGCACAATTGAAATATAACTATATATTTTCATAAAGTGCACTATTTCTATTTATCTCACACATTTCGTGTGCAAAATAGAAAGTGAATCCTATATTCTAACATCTCAATTCATGTTTCTAAGTTCTTCTAGTCAAAAAATATTAAATATATATAAACATTTATAATTTCATCACAAAATCACAAACCGTTAAATTACAATTAAGATCATACAATCACTATGAACAGATAATTAAATAACTCAATGTATTATTAATAATGCTACGAATTTAAATTAATTCTCAAGTTTAAGCAATTTCTGAAATATTTTTTAAAATAACAGTTCCTGAAACTTCCAGATATTCAAATTTATAAATTTATAAACTGTCAAATTTAAAAGTTTCCAAATTTGAATATTTATGAATCTGCAAGTTCACTGAAACTCTGAAAGTTTACTAACTAAAAATTAACAAGTGACGTGTCTCATTTCCCTACATCGATAATTTTCTTTATCAGAGCCAACAGTGCTCCCCAGCGTATTCAAAAGATATTTTAAATCGCTATTTTAAATTTTATCGAATAACGATACAAAAACACCAGAACTAACCGAATGTCTTACACTTTTATTTACCGAAACCACCGCAAAACTATAAAGCATTTTTGCGATAGCTTCAGTAACCACACGCCAACAAGGAGAGGTTAAATTAAGTGAGACTGCGTCATTAAATCATCCTCTTTCCTACTTTTTTCTATGCGAACACCACACCGAGACTATAATTCTAGACACCATCGGCCCTTTCGGTTTTTTTTCTTTCGATATTTCACATCCAAGTTCCCTCCTTGTTCGACGAATGCATTTTTCGGTCGGAAGCACTGCAGCCACCAAACTAGACGGCATTTCGTAGATTTATGAGGCGACAGCTTTTACAACCGCACTTCGGGATTCGTAGTTGCACCTCTAACATCCGAACGATTTCATGCACGGAAGTTATGATATCTCAAGATCGACAAACCTTCGACCAACATCTTTTCTGTTCGTATTTTTTCTAGCAATTGAAATAGTTATCTTCTTCTTTTATTTCAAATTCTGTTGTAACTTATATCATCTGAAAGAATTCATTCTTCCGCCACTGCGGAATTTTCAATATTAGTTTAAATTTTCAATTTTCGTGGATGCAGGAACTTGAGAATTTGAATATACGAGGGGGTACCCAAAAGAAACCCAACTTATTATAAGCACAAGCCTTCAATCCCCTTTAAAGTACTTTTGCATTAATGTACTTGTCTAATCTTTTATTCGATTTTTAAAAATATTGTTTAAGATCGTCTTTTGTGATGCTTGATGACTGCATCGTTTTTTTCTTCATCTCAGCAACAGCAGCAAAGCCTTTCATGTCTCTGACAAATTCTTGACCAAAAATGGTATGACCCCTGTATCCTCACCTCCTATACGTTCCCAACCTTGCTTCGTACATTTTTTTTTCCTCGAATGAAAAGAGACATGAAAGGAAAGCGTTTTGCTGATGTTGCTGAGGTGAAAAAGAAACAACGGAGGCGCTGTCAAGCATCACGAAATATGAATTTAAACAATATTTTGAAAAATGGTATAAATGATTAGACAAATGTATTAGTGCAAGTGAAGAGTACTTTGAAGGGGATTAAAGGTTTGTGCTTCAAATTTTAATAAATAAGTTCGGTTTTTTTTGTACCCCTCGTATCTGATACACCAGTGTTCATTTTTCTTTTTCGCTTAATCCGTTGCATCATGTCCGATTTATTAAACACAAATATATACTGTTTCATTACAGTTTACTTAAATTAAATTGTTAAGCTACTAATTAATAGTTTGTGAGTTATATCGCCCCTTTTTCATCATTCATTCAACAAAATCTTCCTGCAGAACAAAATAGAAGTACCAAAACGTTCCAAAAGAAAAAATTCTAGAAGAACAAAACATGTTCTTGTATCTGTACTTGTGGAACAGAATTTATTTCTGTATCCGTTCCTGTAGAACGCAATCTGTACAACAGGACTTTTATGGGAAGAAATTTCTTTAAAAAGCGTTCTCATGGGACAGATATTTTAGAATTTGTAGAAACAAAGTTCAATGGAAAGAAGTTATTATAGTATATTGAAAAGGTTCCATAAAATCAATAGAATTAGCGAACTATGTAATGTCAGTTTTATTTAACGACGGGAACTTCTCCAGTGTGACACACGCTAATTTATGAAACTTTGGTCATAGAGAATATTTAACTGAACAAATGAATACCATATTTTAGGAGAGAAGGAAAATTATTCAAGAGGTATTAACAGAGGTATTTACTGTTTAAATTCTGAAGTCATATTTTAGAATATAATTGTTAGTGCTTTTTAAACAATTAACCATCTACCCTAAAAATGAGCTACATAAATATTCAGTTAAATGTTTTCTATAATATATATCATTTTATAAATGTGTGAGCGTAATACTTGAGTTCTTCTCATAAGAACACATTCATACATTTATTTCATAAAATATATAAAAACTATAGGTAATTAACAGTTTCATAAAAAGGAGGTATAATATCCAAATAGTATTTTTTATTTCAACTTAATCGAAAGTCAGATATTTGTTAACGTATTTAATAATTTTCAAGATTGATCCACCAAATTCGAAAACAGGTCTAAAGGATCCCTAATTAAGCAATAAAAAAGTTAATTAAAACATTATACCATTTTTTATTGGCACTCTAGTTCATCTGTTTGGCTATTTACGTATTCGTATAGTTTGGAAAGCAATTTTCAATAGCGTAAATTCTCACTTTTAATTAAAGCATGCAATCGGCGTGCACGAATTGAATGACAATATAATTTTTGGAGCTATCGTAACGCCAGCACCAACAACACAATGTCAAGCAAACAATTGTAGTTTGTTCCGGAGGATCAATATTGCATTTCGGATAGATAAATGCGCAAAGCGTTGAATGTTGTGCATTCTGCACGGTGAATCGAGTTTTCATTTATTGCGTGCACGTTATAGCAAGCCATGAAAATTAATTAAATCTCCGTTGCGCGCTTAGTATTATTTATCCGTTGTTTGTACGAATTTCGAAACCTGTAACTCTTCGGTTCAATGAACAGCACAGCTATACGAGCACACGCGATACGGTTAAACACGGAATCGTTTTTCCACGTTGAACATGTTTACTGTAATGGTGGATGCTAGATCGATGGAATTACAAAGAAAAACTTTTCAGTCAGAAACTACCAATAGACCAGTCGTTCCGAAGGCACTACAATCTCTTATTGAATGTAACAGACTGGCTGAATAAACTTGAAGACTTCTATTGTTGTTTATAAAAGCCGGGAACATAATTGCTGACAATAGCTCTCCTGAGAAATCGATAGGAAAGCACCGAGAGCATAAGAACTCACTCAAAGTAATTGTTATCGATGTAGATAATAGATCTCAGACGGAGAAGAAGATTTGACAGTGATATCTCTTGTCATCAACGAAAAATTGTGACGTATTAAATTAACTTGATAATATTCGTAAATTCTGAAAATTTCATGTAAATTTCAAAACGTTGGTATCATTAAACTCTCAAATTTTTTAAGTCATCAAATTTCCAAATTCAGTTCTACATTTTCAAGTTTTTAAAGTTTTCAAACACTGAATTCCTCATTTTTTTTTTTTTAACTTTATAAATCTCCAAACTCTGAAATTCTGAAATTTTGAAAATCGAAAATTCGAAAATTCATTCAAATATCAAAATCTCTAGATTTCCGAGATTTTAAATTTTCTAACCACAAGTTAAAAAATTTCCAAATACTCAGTATTTAAATTTCTACATTCCCAATATCCAGATTTGCAAATTTCCAATTTCTCAATTTCTATAGTCCCCACTTTCTCAAATTTCTTGAACTTCCCAAACCTTCAAATCCCCAATCCTTCAGTTTGCAAATTTTGAAATTTTGAAATTCACAAATTTACAAATTCCTCAGCTTTCCAGATTTTTGAATTTTGAAATTCCTAAATTCGAAATTCCTGCATTTCTAAATTTCTAGATTTGCAAATTTCTAAATTCCTAAATTCCTAAATTCGCTAGATCCCTAGACCTCTAGTTTATCAGATCCTCAGATCTCCAACTCATCAGATTCCTAGATTCAGTTATCCCTAGATCCTTAGTTCATCAAATTCCTACACATATGTCCCTGGTTCAACAGATCTCTAAATCCCTAGATTCTTAAATTCCTAATTTACTAAATTCTTAGATCCCTATATCTGCAGATCGCTAGTTTAAAAGATCCCTAGACCCCAAGATACCTAAATTCCTATATTCTCAAATTCCTAAATTTCTAAATTCCCAAATTCCCAAATTTCTAAATTCTCAAATTCCTAAATTTCTAAATTCCTAAATTCCTAAATTCCTAAATTCCTAAATTCCTAAATCTCTAAATCTCTAAACCACCAAATTCCTAAATACCTAAATTTGTCAATTCCTCAATTTCTCAATTATCTCAGTTTTTTCAATTTTTGCATTTCTACATGTCTAAATTTTTTAATTTCAAAATTACTAAATTTGTAGACTTCTGAATTACAACATTTCTAAATTCCTAAGATTCTATTTTCCTAATATCTGAAATTCTAAAATGTATCTGTTTCTATCGCAACCTGTTACCAATAAAAGAAAAATGTAACACTGCAAATATTATTTTCCTCTTCTTCATTTTTTAAAATAATTCTTTACTCTTACACTTATCGGCATAGACTTTCATGATCAACAAAATTTGTTGATCAAAATTTGTTCCTCCGAAAAATATAAAATAAAACAAAGGATTGTGTTCCATGGTTGTTTTCACGAGAAGCGTCCACGTGGTTAACTTTTGTGTGTTAAAAAAAAAAAATTATTCTTTCACTCGTAAACCATATCTCTATTTTCTGAATAAAATTCCACCAGGGATTTTCGATTATTTGTTTTCATTTGTTTCCCGGGATTCATCGCTGAATAGGTTTCCTATTGTGTACAGTTTTCAGCATAGAACAAAGAAAAATCCACGAGATTGGCCCGATACTGATAACGAGGCTAGCTTGTACTTGCTTTACGTCACTGAATTTTAGTGCAAATTTTATAAAAAAATATCGATATTACCCAATCTTGCACCTGAAATAACAGAATTTAGTTCTTTCGTGTCTGTCAGGCAAATACAGGATATTAAATCGAATTTTTTATCAGTTATACATTTCGAATATTGTACATAAAAATATTGCGTTAATGTTGTACGTATAGTTTACTGCAACGTTACAATGTATAAATTATTTATTAGTGTTTTAAGCAACTGAAATTAAGTAACGATACAGAAGTATATAACTATAAATTGTAGTGGTCATAAATATCTTTACGGTGTTAAAGTAATTAGTGTTTTCTTTTCTTTATGCTCGGAGCCTGACCTACTACAAAATCAAATTACGTTGTTCGAGATTTATAAATAACATAAACATCTCCAAAAAAATATCCAAAATAAATATCTGTTAAATATCCAGGAATGATTTTCTTTATCAAGGTGATATAAATCTCTAACATAAAATTAACATCGTTCCATTTTAATTTGAAGTTTAAACAAATTGAAATTCAGCTTTTGAAGTTTCAATAAAAATGGCAGCTTCAAATACCAACTGAAACGTTCAATTTCAGTCGACTAAATAATTTTCCGTTTCCTCCGAACGCACTTGTAGAACTGCCTTAATATTCCATACTTTAAGGCACGCATTTATTATGCATCGAAGGAAAATGAAAAATTTGCAAGAGCTTCCGGAAAAGAAATTTCAGCAGCGAGAACTTCCACAGCACGCGAACGAACTTGAGGAAACTTTATCGCGTTAACTTTGAAACTCATCGCGATCCATCCAGAGGCTCGTGTTCTCCAACAAAAGCAGTCCGGTTCTCGAGCGTTTCAAATAAAGAAGGAAGCTTAATTGTCCAAAGCACGGCTCAGAAATCGAAAGGATCGTGGTTGAATCGACCGCGGAAAAAAAAGGAAGAGAAATAAAAGAGCGGTGGACTCGTTTCGACGAGAAAGTCCTGGAAGAAGTTTCCGCGAGCAACTGCTCGAACACCTGACGATCCTTTTCTCTGAGATTTTTTCTTTAAATCACCAACGCGATTGTTGACCGATCCGTCGAACCGTATAAAGATAAGACCGAACCGATTCGCTGCCGAATTCCGAGCTGCGGATGTTCGAATCGATTCGATTTGTTTTTCTTCCACATGTCCCATTTGACTGTTACGTCATAAATGACCAGCTTTTGGCTATCGGAATATGAGTCTATTTTTAATACTGATAGCAGTAGGTTAAACTTTATTTCAGATAATTTTTATTATTTATTATTTATTATTTAATCTTATTTTTATATTATATTCTTCTTATATTATATTTTTTATCATTTCATCTTATATTATTTTTCTATTTTATCTTAGATTATTTTTTAACTTTTTTTGCATAATCAGGTAGTATAAATATTGACGAAATACAACGATTTTGAGTGTCGGAATTTGTTAAGAGACTTAGAGTCGGCGCTCCAATCGTTCTTCAGGTACATAATTTAATCCTCATCGGTCACGTTGGGGTATGAAACAACCACAGTCAATTCAGCTTCAATTTTAATCACTTTATATCCTGAAAACTTGAATAAATACCTTTCTTGCAACACCGCTATTTTTACTGTCTTTTTCTCAAATTGTTGTAGATCAAGAATATTCAATTAAAATTTTGTGTGTTTATGTTATAATCGAAAAATATTTAGGATTTTCCTGTGAAAACTGACCATCTCTTCAATTTTTTCACACTCCTGAATTTTTGTTCATCAACGTTTAAATTTACTGAAATCGGCTGTTGAAACAACTTTCAAAGATTATTTATAATTTTTTGAAGTTATAATGATTAGGTTCTTTGTAAGAAACATTTTTAATGGCTGGTGCCTTAACGTCTTAGTGTGTTAGGTTAGGTTATTCCGATGAAGTGTGACTCTTAAGTGTTAAGTATAGGAAAATACGGGTAATATTGGATAGGTTAAATATTCAGTCTGAGAATGTTTCATAAATCAATTCATATTTTTATACGTTTTTAAAGATCGACGAAGGGAAATTTGGTGAAAATAAATATAATCGTATCGCAAATGTTATTGTATGTTGGGGATAGTCGATACTGACGCAAGTGACTGTCGTAGAAATGTAAACTAATATTGAGATGGAAGACATTTAGGATTTTTTAAATTTTGAGGGTTAAAAATTTGAGAATTTAACAATTTAGTAATTTTGGAATTTGGTATCTCGAAAAGTTTCGAAGTATAATAGTGAATTTAAAAATTTGAAAATTAAAGGATTTTGGGAAGTTTAGAAATTTAAGAGTCTAGGGAAATTAGGAAAATGTTATTTATGGATGCTGGAAATTTGAAATGAAAATTTGAAACTTGAAGATTTGGTAACTCAAAAGGTTTTGAAGAAACTTGGAAATTTAAAAACTTGAGAGTCAGATAACCCAAAGAAACCTGTGAATTTAAAAAATTTAAGGACAGAAAGGGAATCAAATGATCTAAAAATTTAAAGCTTGAGAGAAAGTTCTAAAAGTAACTCGAAGATTTGGTAACTCGAATATTTTATAATCAGAAATTTAGAAATTTGAAAATCTTATAATCCAGAGAATCCTGAATTTGTAAAATGTGAGAATAGAAACTTGGGAGTTAAATTATCTAGAAATTTAGAGATTGTGAGAAACTTGTAAATTTAGTAATTCTGAAATCTCTGAACTTTTAAACGTGCGAAAAATGCGGTAATAGACAAGATATCCCCGATTAGTGTAAAAAACTTGTGTTAAAAAACAGATGAAAAGGAGTATAAAAGTAGAAACAAGAGCAAGTAGCTTAAAGTTCCGGAAATGATTCAGTATCCTTCGGGTGGTTTTTTAAAACGGATGTTCACGGCCGGTTGTAAATCTTTCAGCTCGTTAAATTATTCCGTGTTCCACGTAGCAGAATACTCTCAAGTGGGTGATTAACAGACTCCTTTGCGAATCGAGTAACTGATGTCCGTCTTATTTACCCAACTCTTCAGAGGCAGACACCAGTCGCCCTGGGAAAAACTATGCCAGTGACATCCGGGCGACGCTTAAATCGGACCAAGAGTTCGCGAGCGAAAAATTTGCTGATAAAATTTTCAGGCAAATTTATGGGGGACAGTTTAATGGAAAACGTGACGTACGTTTACAAGTGCACCGTTCTACGTTTACTTTTCCATTACGTTCGAAGCGAATTTGGAATCCTGTTCCCCTTTCCGTCTCTCTACAACGAGCTTCCATTTTGTGTCGCAACTACTCGTTATTTCACTCTCTGAGGTACGGGATAACGACCGGTTTTTCGATAATAATTTAAACATCATTTAGTTGAAGGAATATTATCCAATGAGTTTAGAATCATTCATATTTGGATGACCATACTTTGATGGCGTAATTATTTCTTTTTTATAAGATATAATTAAGAAACTGCATTGTACGTATTGTAAGAAACTATAACATTTTCGTTTTTCTGTTATTTACTCTATTATATGACGGTGTTACTGAGACAGGATGAGATTGAAAAACTGGAAACGAAATATTAATGAAGCTGTGGCAGGATGTTCGTAATTTTACTACCCAGCGTAAACGGTAAGGAGTTCAAAGAAATGGAAGAGGAAAATGTTTTAATATACTTCACTGGCAATACGAGGACCTATATCAATTTTTTTATACTTCCATTATTTTTCAAGAAATGAAGAAATTCACTTTTTTAAATGGATTGCTATATATTTTTTTATGTTATATGAAAGCGTGTACCGAAACGAGTTCAATCATGTAACATACGATAGCCTTTGGATTAAACCAAGGTCAAAAATAAATAAATACTTCGATTATTTCGTACTACTATTACTCACCGACATTTCTCCTTGATATGTCTACATTTCGTGTTTTGTAACTTTCATTAACTAGAATACACTTTTGGTAGTTTTGTGTTATGAGTTTGCGTTATTGTTGTTAGAGTATGCCTATTACAAAGTGTACGTAATTATTTCAATATTATTTTACAAGTTCAATAATATTTAGTGCGATGTATCGTTACTCGAGACAGGAAAAAACAGACATGGTGCGTATTTATTATGAATGCTGTAAAAATAAAAGACGTGGAAAAGTAAAGTGCCGAGAAGAATTTCCAAACAGAGTGATACCAAGTGAAAACCACTTTGTTTTAGTGGCAAAACGTTTGAGTGAAACGGGTTCCGTTGAAAATAAAAAACACAGTTATCCGGAAATTTTATCCGAAGTGAAGAAATTGGAAGTTTTGATGAATTTTAAAGAAAAGCTGTCAACCTCAATACAAAAAGTAGCTACTGATTGTGGTATTTTTATTGGATCAACTCAGAAAATTTAAAAAATCCCACTGTTACATTTATATGTACTAGTACTATTTTATATACCATATAGTATACAAATTAAGAGAAAGTAATTTATCACATCGTTCAGACGCAATTAGTAATTGGTTACGCAAAAAATCTTGAATAATAAATTTACGAACACCCTGTGTATGTATAGTGTTGGCTGGTCTGTGTTTCTTTATATGATTAAGGCAAATATACATTTTTTTATTCACATCACTGTGCAACATTAATGTTGGCTTTTATAATTTACATCAAAGTTTAAAAATTGTTCGATATTTATTTTACTACTTTTTAATACGAAATTCAATTTGAAACATACTTCAATAGTATACCTAACATGTATATAGTATTTACGTACGTTTGCATACACGTACATGCACATGTATAATGTACAGGTATACATACATATGTATGTTATATACATTATTTAAGTGGTAAAAACGGTTAATAATTTGATAAATTAACAATAGCCATTAGAATATGCAGATTATGCGTTATTATTGTTAACATTAGAAGTATGTTCTATTTTCTATGCTATTTTTAAAAAATGAGGATGAGTGACAGAAATATGATTAAAATTCGAGATTACAGTTTTAATATTTTGTATAAATCTCACCTGAATAAATAGAACAAAAGTAATTTCAATGTACCTCAGGTTTAAATAAATATTTAAATCATGATCGAAAATCCGAGTTTAAAAGACCGAGCGAAAGAAGTCTTTTCCAAGAAAATGAAAAATGAAGATTATAGTATTATTAAAGAGGAATAAGGACTGAAGAATTAAGTATAAGAACTGTGAAGAATTAAACGATTGGGAAAAGAGAAAAAGTGTCGTAAAGATGTATGAATTATGTCCATAATTTCTATCTTTTGAAAATGCGATCAGAAAGGATGAAATTTCCGGAGAATGTAATGTAATAGAAAATTATGCAGGACTGTAATTTTGAATAAAGAGGAGTGAGATTTTCAGAAAAGAATAGGGAAATTTATTATTCGGTTTTATCGTTCGAATCGATATTTGTATTTGTGAAGAACAAATATTAATCAAACGTATGAATCACACTAATTATTTGTTTGATTAATATGCGATATAGATAAAAAAAAATATTATTTGATTAGAAGAATACTTTGAATCGTTTGCAAACTTATTTATTGATCCAGAGAGATGACTTTAGCAATTGGAAATATAAAAAGAGTTTCTTCCATGTAAAGTCTGAAAATATGCAAAATAAGTATAACTTTTACAGTTGAAAGAATGAAACTGTTTAAATTCGGAAAGTGCAAAATTTGAAAATCGATACATTTATGGTTTTGTAAATCTGATAATTATCTTGATAATTTCTAAATTTCTAAATTTCCAAATTTGATAATTTCTAAATCTTTAAATTTCAAAAGTTGGATGTTTATGAATTTGAAAATTGGATATTTAATTCTAAAGTATCCAATTTCCAAATTTCTAAACTACAAAATTTGTAAACTTCAAATCCTGTAATTCTGAGAATCCCTAGATATAAAAATTCCAAAATTAAAAAAAAAATCCCATTCCAAATATTTTTATTAAAAATGGAAATATTGTGCACACCCAGTAAAATTACACTAACGTTATATAAGAAAGCCACAATTGTAAATACGATTTTTTTAAAGTCTAAACATTTTTCAAATAATAAAACAATGTTTTATCATAGATCCTTAAAAAACTGAGTAAAATATCATTTAAATCGTACAAGAGAATGCAACATCTTTTTATTACTACTTAGTCAATTAATAATTCAAATTCAAATTTCTTGAAAAATTTTTTATCTATCGTTATCATTATCTTAATTTTGTTCACAAATGTATTTGTCCCATTTTCAAAATAAATGACTCAAATATTCCTTCACTTCACCAAGAACTAAGAAATCCATTCTTTGTCTTCTATTATTTTCTCAAGAAGTACATCTCGATTGTTACAAAATCGTTGTCGAATAGCTTGTAATGGATCGTAATGAGGTCCGTTTCAAGTATGCCTACGAAATTGTTCGCTAGCCGTATCGGAATCATCGTTATTCTCGATAGTTTCGTTGTTTCGATGCTCCTTCAAGAAATTCCGGTGGCGAACCACTCTAAACGGGCCAGCAGCATTTGTCTCCGAATCCTTTCTTTCTTTCTCCTTTTTCCCTTCATTCAGTTATTTGTTCTCTGGTCCTTCGTTTCTTCTTCCTTTTCTATTCCCAAACCTCGTTCCTTCTTTTCGTAACCACGCCTGATCGACGTTCTGCATGTTTCCTGAAGGAATTTCAGGGGTGGATTCTTCACGCTCGTGGCCCATCGATCGCCTTCAAACTTTTTACCTCCCTTCGACCCCGTTTCCATAGCGTCTCCTGCCTTGCTGCGAACTTTGGAGACGGATTTTTCACGCTTGCACCTTATCGATCTCCTATGGGTCCTTTTAATTGAACCACGGGGTGATCCAAGTAATCAGTTTCGATACTGAGAGTCTCCATTTTGGGAGCGGACTAACTTTACTTGCTTCGTGTTCTCCTTTTTTATGGATAAAACTTATTGGGAAATTTTCAAATATCTATTACACAAATTTTGAGGAATAAAATAGATGTATGATCGAAAATCTAAAAAAGTTAGAATAAACAGTTTCAACTTTTTTAATTTGAATTTGGAAATCTGGGAATTTGGGAATATAAGTATTTGGCAATAGAGGATTTAAGAAATTTAGGTATTCTAACATTTGAGAATCTGATTACTTGAGGATTTTGAGAATTTAATTATTTAGGGATTTGGGAATTTGGAAATGTGAGTATTTGGTAATATAGAATTTAAGAAATTTAAGGATTCTGAAATTTGAGAGTCTGAGAATTTGATTCTTTGTGGATTTGAGAATTTTTAAATACGAGTATTTAGTAACGAAAGATGAGGATTCTGAAAATTGAGAATTTGAGAATTTAATTATTTGGAGATTTAAGAATTTTTAAATATGAGTATCTAGTAATGAAAGATTTAAGACACTCAAGGATTCCGAAATTTGAGAATTTGAAACTTTGATGATTTTGGGATTTAGAAATAGTAATATTTGGTAGCACAAAATTTAACAAATTTAGGGATTCCGAAATTTAAGAATTTCAGTATTTGGATATTTGGGAATTTTAAAATCTCTAAATAGTTACTCAGGAATTATGAATTTGAAGATTTAGAAATTTGGAAGATTTTCAAACTCACGCTATGTGTTTCCAAAAGTAGAATAAATGTAACAATAACTAATAATAATCTATTCGATAATTATAATCAGTAATAAGTTTTAATATTTTTCTAATGAAGTAAATAAAGAAATGCAATCCTAATGATTTGTTTATATATTTGAAGATAATCTAAAAATGTGCAATATAATGATCATAGCTTCATACAAAATTACAAGAAATTATACGCTTCGATATATTGCAATATTTTCCAAAACACTGTATCCTTGAACAAACGAATACATTAACATAAACTTAACAGAAATTAAAAAAATGTTAGGGTCCATTAAAGAAAAGTATATATCTTCCCACCGTAGAAATGTATGTCACAATAATAAAAACGGGGGAAATGATGAATTCATAAAATAAATCCCGGCCGGTCAAGAGAAAATCAAATTTTTCGCATTCAAAACGGATGACAGCTGCAAATAAATCATCTATTTCGACTAGATTTCGTTATAGTAACGTGAAAACATTTCCTACGAGGCAGAAAGAAGACTGAAAAATATAAACGCAGTGGATTTAATGAAGTAATGATGTTGTTGTGCAAACCACACGCATGGCAGCACATAATTCTAAATGAGAATGAAACAAACCAAATTTACAACTAATTGGATGATAACATTATGCATTTTATACGATGATGTTAAAGTTTAATAAATTTATGCCCTCGCCACATTCGCGTACTTATAGTGAAATAATAATTGGCTGAAATGAGAACGAATGCAGTTTTCCACTTGCTGTTAATTCATTTGTTTACGATCTGTGCAATATAACCACACGGATTTCGATTTCTTTTGTTGATAAATGTTAAATAAATATAAATATTTTAATAATAACACAAAATCATATTGCTGTTTCTGATACAGATCTATTTCTATCATTTTGTTTATAAAAATATTATTGTGAAATAATTGATAATTATTACTTTGAATTGAATTTTTAATTCATTCGATTTAATTACAAAATTTTTTATGAATTTTAATGAATTTTTTGTTATTTTAATATTAGTCAACCACTCAACTTTTTATTTAATTACTTTATCAATTTTAGTCATTTAATTACTTCAGTCATTTTTAACTATTTAATCATTCTATCAATTAGAATTATTTTGTGAATAAACTTAACGATTATTAAATTAAAATTTTCAATACATTATAAAAATGTTGTAAATAATATATTTAATTTAAAAATATTTAAAATGAAAAAAGATATAATTGTTGAATATTAGAATTGATAGTAAAATAGAATTTTGAATCAATTGTAGTAAATTTAAAGAAATTCTTCAAATAAATACATAGATGCAATAAATTCCTTCTTATAAGAAAAATATTCGCCTATTTAAAATGCAATTGGAGTCTGTGTGAACTTTTTATAATCCTAAGAGCAATTTTGAAACATTGTTGCTACTACGATAGTTCATTACTGTCATACTTTTGTTACTACTATCTATACCTTACCAAAACTTTAAAATATTTTAAGTTTGATTTTAACATTCTAATTACAATTAAAAATAAAATGGATAAATCTTTCACAATTTATCTCAAAACTCTAATTTCTAAAATACGTCAGATTAAACAAGAACTATATAAAATTATCAAAATAAAATTACATTTTGCATGATAATCCCTATCAAATATCTCTTCGAGATCGCATAACAAAAGAGCACCGCTTATCTTCTCTTTACGAGTTTAATTATTGCTTTTTCAAGCCTAACGGCTACACGGTACTAATATTCTCTTTACGCTTCTTCGTTTTCTGTTATTTTTTTCTCGTTTTACGAGCACTATTGTTCCTCCAGCTCGGCAGCGCGGACTATTTCAGCAAGAAGACGTAAAAACAGACGGCCGTCAAGGAAAAACCACGCTGAAAATAAAACGTTGTCCTGGCAGGATAAGCTGCGAGAAGAATCGTCTCTAAAGTGGAAATCCCTGGACACGGCTATAAATCCCACTGAAATACCTAAAATTTGTTGCGAACATCTACTGCAAATTTTGTCTCTGTACCAATTTTCTTTCTGCTGTCAATTATACTTGCAAACCACACGTGGGTGCACAATGTCTTTTAAAATCGAAACATGCAAATTCCATAATTACATATGAAACATAACACGATTCACTTTTGTTTAAAATATTATAATTACGGCACAGTACGTTGCAATCATGATATACAATTATCCAAAAACAACTTTCAGTGATTTTATTTTATAGTCGTAATCGAAGACCCTTCGATCGTTTCTGTTTTATGCAAATCCATAAAATTGGTATCAGAGTCTTCAAGTATAAAATAATAAATAAAATATGTCGAAGAACATTCATATGTTCTTTTATTCTGCGTATTTACATTTGTTGAATCGACATGGTTTGATTTAACTACATAAATTTATAAATTTGATATTACTTATAGTAAAACTGCTGCGTCATATTATTATTCCTAAATAGTATTGCTATATTTTTCAAAAATGTTTTATCCAGAAAAAATATTGTTTCATAAATCCTGTAAATTTTTATGCTGGCACACACGAATGAAATTTAAACAAAAGCAACTCGCGAAAACCTCGATGCTTTTTGTATCACTGAATTTGATGCGCATTGTTCACATTTCGACGGATATTACATTTCGCATTACATTTGCAAGTTGCAGAAACAGTTCTGCCAATTTGCAACTGCTTTCAGTAGAAATGCGTTTCAACATAAAACTATATTTTCTGTAACCCATTAACCTACAATTTTCTGGACAGCTGCGTCACACACAGCCAGTTAATTATTCGTACAACTTGAAAACAAGTGAAGAAAGATAGAATGTGAGGTACCTCATGCATTCAGCGATCCTTGATTATGCATATGATAATCGGAATTGAACGCAAAATTTAGTTGGAGTGAAAATACAAGTCTGGTTTATCACATTTAAAGTGTGCGTCACGAGTGTGACACAATATTGTAGGTCAAAGGGTTAAAGATCTTTTGAGGGGTCACGAAAAACATCCATAATTTTTATATTAAAAGAATTAGAATTTGCAGTTATTAGATTGAAAAATTAAAACGAAGAATAGTTGCAAAAAAAGTAAATAGGAATTTGATATGTCACCAGATAAAGAGATAAATTCGTCATAATTCTTACTGAAATTTCAATGGCGAAATCCCGTCGTTCAAGTATGCAATAGAGGGATGTAAATTCACCATGATATTCGAAATACATGTCGAGTAAATACCGCCACCAGGGTTTCTCCATTACGCGGCTTTAGAACGATTTTTCTACGGCTTTTTCACATCTCCCCGGTTCTAGTAAATCGACCGGTTCGAACAGGGACATGTTCATCGAACGGGAGTTTTTCACTCTTCGAAGCCGTCTCTCTTTGTGGTTATTGTAGATGGAAATTCCGTTTGATGGAGTTTTTGGGAGAGAACGAAATTCCGTTACGACTTCTATAAATCGAAAAACGGACACCTGGGTAGACAAAAGGCTCCATTGGATGGAACAAACGAAACTATAATACAGTGCATTGCAAAGATATACCAACCGTCTTTGTTTTCATTAATCTGAGTTCTCGGCTGAAAATTATGGCCAGTATTCTTTGAATGCTATTTTGCGTTTAAACAAAAAAATTTGGCGTGTTAACGTAAATATTCAGCTGATTTATAAAAATTAACTTCCAGGCAAGCAAGTTATTCCTCAATTTTTAATATCGTTATAATTGTTATGAAATCTGTGAAAAGTTGTGTGAATTTTTGTAAATCTTTTCTATGAACCTCGCAAACTTCTTCTATGAATCTTTGCGAATTTTTCTATAAAACATTATATATTTCTTCTATGAATATTTGTGAATTTTGTTCTACGAACTCCATAACATTTTTTCTATGTATCTTTACTGAGCTTTTCTATCAATTTTTATAAGTTTGTTCTATGATGCTTTTAACATTTTTTAATTAATCGTTGCGAGTTTCTTTTATGCACCTTTGTACACATTTTCTGAGAACTATTGTAAATTTTTTCAATGTATCAAATTAGTTTTATGAGCTTTTACAAATTTTTCTATGAGTCTACGAATTTTTTATAAACACATAAATTATTTCAATGAATATTTACAATTTGTTCTGTGGATCTTTGGAATTTTTTTCTAGGAACTCTTATAAATTTGTTGTATGATTCTTTTCAAATTTTGTAATGAAACCTTGCGCAGTTTCTTCTATAAATCATTGCAAATTTTTCCTATAAACCTATGCAACTTTTTGTATGAATCTTTATAAATTTTCTCTAATGCAATAATTTGAATCTTCAACCTTTTAAATTCTCAAAATCTTGAAATTCCCAAATCCAACACAGCACTTGTTCAACGGTGATATGTTTGCCAAAAAATTGTACGAAATTAATATCGCAACTCTGACCAATGTTTCATTAAAAAAAAAAGATTTAATGTCAGTGCATTGTGAGTCACAACACAATTTCACGGTATCCAGAATCGTCTCCACATTCGAAGCCACATTTCGCGGCTCGTTTGACTGGCAAACCCTATGCTCGTCGCGGAACAACGCGATAAATCACCATGAGCCGGACGGATGTCCATTGTCATGGCGATCGTGACGAGGTTTTGGCGTCGACGCTGATATTTCAGACAAACGCGGTTGCTACATTGTCCAACGCATCGTCTATTAATTATCAAAGTGATTACACTGATGCAGTTAGTCGTTGCTCTCTGATACGCTTCAACGACCTGGTTCTTTCAGACACAGGATCCTTAACGCTAAAACTACTAAAACATTAACATGATCGCTCCAAAAGTCTCGAACTATAAGTTATACAATTTATTGAGATGCTTTCCTTGAAGTCTCCGTTGGTTTTCGTTGAAATAAAGAATTAATTCATGTACGATTTCCGTCGTCTATTTGTCAACGTCATTTTTAATGTGAAATTGAGTACATTATATGCTGGTAAGTTTAGCGTTAAGCAGATTGCTCGCTACATGGAAATTACTCGCACTATTCTAAATAATTTGATCGTTTTGTTCGGTTCACATGAATTATTATAGTAAAAGAATGAAACGAAGTGCACTAGTAAACTGCAAAGTAGAAAATTGAAGTTAATGGAACAAGAAGATATATTTTTGTGTGGAGATTATTTTCAAATTGGTACATGAACATTTTGTTCCTTAAACAACAAAATTCAACGACAAAATATGTTTAAATTTTGAGAATATGTTTAAATTTGTTGCCAAGTAATATAGTTTAAATGCGTTGATATATAGTATGTGTCTGAATTTGCTGATATGTAATATATCTCTAAATGTGTTGACATTTGATGTATGTTTAAATATATTGATATCTAATATGTGCTTCAATTTGTTAGCATGTAACATGTGTTTAAATATGAAGCACCTGAATTTCGAAGTTTAGAAGTACGAATTTTAGAATTTGTAGCACAGTAGTGTTGTACAGTAAAAGAGATAAGGAAGAAAACTTTAAATTTGCGATTGAAATTTTACACGCAAATAAAACTCTGGATTTGCATATGGTCTACAGAAAGTGCAACATAAATTTAACAGAATCTACAGGTAACAAAACAGCAATAAAAGGAAGCTACAAGGAACACTCAGATAAATATGACAAGGAATAGTATCAAGAGTTACAATAAAAAGAAATTTCAACAGAAACTACAGGTAACAAAAACAGAAACTAAAGGGAGCTACAAGGAACATTCAGATAAATATGACAAAGAATAGTATCAGGAGTTACAATAAAAAGAAATATCAAGGAAAGCATATGACTTACAAAACTTCTATGTATGCATGTTTTATTAAACATTTTATCAAAAGTACTGTAAAATACTCAAATTTTCAAATATCCAAATTCTTCCAAATTCTAAATCAATCAATTTATGTGTTTTTTAAATTACTCCTTAAATGTTTAACACTTCAAATAATCAAATTCCCGAAATTCTTAATTTCTTAAATAATAAAATTCGACAAATTCTTAAATCTATGTTTCCAACTCTCTACACAATCAAATTCTTCAAGTTTTCAACTTTGTAAATACTAAAGTTCTTTAAATTTCTGAAATTCCTAAATATTTAAATATAAAACTTTTAAAATTTCGAAATTCTCAGTATTTTTTATATTTCCACCTCTCCAAATACTTAAATTCCCCATATTCTTCAAATGTCCTTGTCAAATATTCAAAATCTCTAAATTTCCAATTTTCCAAACACTCAAATGCTTTCAATACCTGACTTCCTATCCCCAAAACTCCAACTTTCTAAATTTCTCAAATTCTAAAAATTTTCTGAATTCCATTGACTTCCAACTTTTGAAATACTTAAATTTTACAAATTCCGCAAAATCCTCAATATTCAGATCACCAAATACTCAATTTCCCAAATTCTCCATTTCTAACTTCCAAATTTTCAAATCCCTCAAATTTTCACTTTCCCAAATTCTCCAACTCCCAAACTCTCAAATCTCTCAAATTCCTCAAAATCTACATTTCCAAATCTGTAAGTTCCCAAATTTTTCAAATTTTTCATTTCCAATTTCCAAATCCTCCAATTCCCATATTTCTAAGTTCTCAAATGCCCAAATTCTCAAATGCCTCAAATTCCTGAAAGTCTAGTTTCCCAAATTCTTAATTTCCTATTTTCCCAAATTCTCAAATATCTCAAATTCCCCAACACCCACATTCCCAAATCCCCAAACTAAAATTTGCAAATTTCCAATTATCCAAATTTTACCGTAAAAAATGTTACTAATTATCGCTTCAATATTTCGCATTTTTGGAAATGTATAATGTACATGCAATATTCATTCTATTATTCTTCCAATCTATTATTTTATTTTTTCGATATTTTAACAAAGTGTATTTGTCGAATAAATCCCGATTTATTTATGAAAGCAAAATTCTACATTCCCAATAAATCCGAACGCATCGCAGCTATTATTGTCGACTTTTTTTCACAATGACATGCTTCTCAATAGAAATCAATCTTCCGTAGGATGAACATTTCCCGGTGTATCTGGGATTTATTTATTTCCCGGGCGCAACAAGGGCTTCGATCTCGAA
Organism: Megachile lagopoda; assembly: GCA_036983795.1. NCBI lineage: Eukaryota > Metazoa > Arthropoda > Insecta > Hymenoptera > Megachilidae > Megachile > Megachile lagopoda. Next base: position 2,108,129 of record CM072788.1, on the reverse strand, counting down.
TTCTATTCCAGTCCGTAGTCACCGTAAATGTACACATAATATCGTGCGTAGCTTTGCACAACGATTCTACGAGATCCTCCAAGCTTCCTTTCGCCATTTTCATTTTACGAGCAGTAATATTTCGCGGAAAATATACAGGGTCTCTCTAAAGTCCGACCCCATCCTTATATTTCAGAAACTATCTTAAGTATGAAAAAGTGTTTTGGACGAAAGTTGTAAGATATCAAGGGCAACATAAGATGGTGGCAGCATTTTGACCTTGAATAATCGTTTGAAGGTCACGCGAACATCATCTTCAGTTTCTTAAGTAGAATCCCCACTTCTTGTTGCATATTCTTTTATATGTTTTTAAAATACTACATATGCATGTTTTTTGTACATGTCATTCTCAAGATATGATGCTTCAATGTTGACATATCGTTGGCATTCACATTAGCCAACTTCTTCCGCGCAAAGACGATCAGATTGCGCGATCGTATTTACGCCATTTTGGTGTCAACTTTAAAGCTTCTTGGGAATGATTTGCACAAAAAACAAATATAGGTAGTGTTTTGAAAACGTCCCAACTAGGGCTACAAGAATATGCAACAAAAAATGGGAATTCTGTTTAAGAAACTGAAGATGACTTTCATGCGACCTTCAAACGACCAAGGTTAAATTGTTGGCACTATCGTATGTTCCTCTTAATGTCCTACAATTTTTGTCCGAGACATTTTTCCATATTTAAAACTGTTGAATTTTTATTTTAATTAATGAGCAAAAATAAATCTATATGTTGAGAGTCACTGGATTTACAATAAAGAAAAGCCTTAACTTTGTCTCCAGGGTCAATGGGTCTCAAGCTATGTTTATACTTAAGGGTCAATGGGTCTCAAGCGTTGCAGACTCAAATTGTTATTTTTCCTCAAGAAGTGGGCGTTGGTTTTACTATGAGTTTTAGAAAAGTCTTGTCACTTTTAGTTTGATCCTTGAACCGTGCAAACGTCCTTCCGAGTAGCTTCAATAAATTTATTTGTTTTTGAAGATACTCGGTTTCTATTTTATTTAAATAAATAACCACACCATATTCTGATAAAAACCGTTTCCAAATATAAAGGTGGGGTCGGACTTTAGAGAGACCCTGTATAATGGCTCGTATTGTGAGACTCCAGTTTGTACACGCGATATGTCAAACACGCTCGATTCGATCCGATCTCATACTTACACTGTATTCAGGAAATAGATGAGCAGCGGCAATTCTTTCTCGTATATTGTCGGATATTCGATTTAACGTTGTTGAAACGATATAAAGAGTATTTATCGATTAATTTTGTACTTTTGTGAAAGCGTTCTGCCCAGAGATTTCGAAATTAATAAATTTTGGAAATTTAGGATTGTTGAAGTTTGTGGATTTGGATATTGGAAGATTTCAAAAATTGGAAATTCGATGAATTAAAAATGTTAGAAATTTGAAAGTCTGGAAATAATGGAAATTCGCGGACTTAGAAAGTTGACAAATTTATCAATTTGGAGATTTCGAAATTTCTTTTTGAAATTTCAGAATTATGCATTTGAAAAATTTATAAATTTCGAAAATTGACGAAATTTTGGGAGAGTAGAAGTTTGAGAGCTTGAGAGCTTAGGAATTTGGAAACTGCGAAGTTCGATAATTTCGTGATTTGGAAATTTCATTATTTAAGTATTTAGAAATTTGTAACTCTAGTAACTCTGGAGTTTTAGAAATTTCAGTAGACGCATAGAAAATTTGTTAACTTCTTCGTTTGGAAATTTGCTAATTTACAAATCTAGTTTATAATATACATTTCTTAAATTTTACAAATCATGGATTCGAAAATGATAAAATTTTAAACTAGAATTCATCAATTAAAAAATTTCAAAATTAGAAAATTTTACATTCCAACAAATATAAATCATAAAGGTGATAATTCACAAATTTATATTCAACTATAAAAAGTCTAAACGTTATAATTATCTACATAACTGGTCATATATAATTTCATTTTAAAACTGAACCCAAGATTCCTCGTTAAAAAAATACTATGCAAACGGTCAAAAAAGGGAGCAGAAAGCGAAGCGTAGAGCTTTAATTCTGAAATGTAGAACGAAACAAGTTTCAGCGTAACATTCATCAGCAAACAGAGTTCCGAGCAGCGATCTAACGTTTCACAAATCTGCTCAATTTTCAGCTGCATCTCGTTAACACGTTGTCGAGCAAAAGTGTCTCTAATTTCTTCGTAGCGTTGGTTCTCCCTCGCTCAAAGTTGAAACAGCGCGGAATGTCGGCTAAGACCTGCAGCCAAAATAACAAAGGAACGAAATGGCCGGTATTAGAGAGTTCGTGGTGCGGAGTCATTAGCTACTTCGACATGTAAATTGGTTAATTGCTCGTGCTCGCAACAGGGGATGACATTTTACCGAGACTACGTGGTGGTAACACCGCAGGCGTGAAGCCACCAGCAGGTAAAGAGGAAAAACAATGTTTCCTCGGGCGTGAATAAAATTCAAAGCGGAAACTATAGTTCTATCGCTCTGGGCAATTTAACGAAACGATTTTTCTTCGATTAATTGATATTTTATTTCACTGTCAAATTATACGATCTATTATTAGTTGCCATTAGCAGCAAATTTCGGGATAAGTTGAGAAATTAGAGAGATGTAGGGACTTTTAGATTCTGGAATTTGCGAATTTAGGAACTTTGGGATTTGAAAACTTGGGAAAAGGATCACGTAATTTGAGAATATTTGGATTTGGAGATTTTGGAGATCAGGTAGTTTGGATCTCGTGAATTTGGGGATTTGTAGATCTGAGTATTTAGGAATTGAGGGATTTTGAGATCAGAGGATTTGGGCACTTTGAGTGTTGCAGATTTAGAGATTAAGAGATTTAAGTATTTCAGATTTGGTAATTTAGGGAATAAGGGATTTGAAAATTTAAAGATTGTGGAATTATGAGGATTTGGGATTTGGAGATTAGAGGATTTGGGGATTTAGGGACTTGAAAATTTCAAATTTGGGGATGTGAGAATTAAGGAATTTGGAGATTTTGAGATTGTGGTATTATGAAAATTTATCGATTTTGTGATCAGAGGATTTATGAACTTCCCGAATTGCAGATTTGGTGTTTTAGGGATTTAGGAATTTCAAATTTGGCGATTTTAGAGTTAAAAGATTTAGGGATTTCGAGATTGTGGTATTATAGGAATTTGGGATATAAGGACTTGAGAATTTGGGGATTTGGAGATTTTGGAATCAGAGGATTTGGGGATTTAGCGACTTGGAAATTTCAAATTTGGGGATGTGAGAATTAAGGAATTTGGAGATTTTGAGATTGTGGTATTATGAAAATTTATAGATCTCGTGATCAAAGGATTTATGGACTTTGAGAGTTGCAAATTTAGGGATTTGGAAATGTCAAATTTGGCGATTGTAGGATTAAGAGATTTGGGGATTTCGCGATTGTGACATAGAAATTTGAGATTTTGAAACTTGAAAATCCGGAGATTTAAGGATTTTATGATCAGAGATTTTGAGACTTTAAGGATTGAAGATTTCGAGATTTAGGGATTCGAGAATTTGAGAATTAAGTGATCATAATTTTTGCGTAAGTTCAAGTCTCAATTAACTGTTTCACTTTGTCTGATAATTTCGATTATAAAAATAATATTGCTCATACATGAAATAAACGTGCTCACTGTTTAATTATTTTGTATACGAGTCAGTCACTTATCATTTATTTAACAATTAACACATTCGCGACGGCTGACGTGAATTTACGTCTTTTAAAATTCAATTCCTGGTTGCCACTGACGTGAATCATGTCATTTTAAATTCTATTCCTGATTGCCGCTAACGTGGATTCACGTCCTGCAATTTTTGTTTCTGAATGCAGCATCAGTCATTGTTTTGTTGCTTTGTTTTTATCCGGCTTTTCTAAAATACCTGTAATATAATGCGAAATAAATTCAGCACAATAATAACAAGTGATCGATTGTCTACCTATAAAGCAAGTATACAAATTATGCAAATTTTTTTATTTTAAACAACATATAATCACAGCACTGATATTTCAAAATTTCATCATTTTTATCCTTGCTTTAACGATACAATTTTGCGGCAATCAGCTCCAAAATTTAATTATTTTCGCCAGTATCCAGTATTAGAAACGGAAAAAATTTGCCGATTGCGAATGTGTTAATATACCGATGTTGACATCTTTATAATCGACTATCATTTATAAATTTTATAGTTTCAGCAATCGCATGGCGAAATCGATAGAGTGATGAGCCACTGTCAAAACCCATACTTTTTTGTGCAGGTCAAGTCCCGATGAACTTATTCATTTTTTCATTACGATTCTGATTACAAATTATTTTATTTACGAATTCCACATAAAGTATAATCTCCATCAAAATATTTTAGCAAATTAAAATTATCGTAAGAATTCACATATGAAATATTAAATATGTGATACACAAAATTCCCCTTTGTCGTTAAAATACATGCACTGCCGTGATTGCTAATGGAAAGACACGCGTTTGATTCATTTCGGTAAACGAAATTAATTTTGTCCGTATTTTGTGTCTCCAATTCAATATATCGATCCTTGGTCGCGAAACTGAACGGGATTAATTAATGTTACATACACGGTAATAGATTTCACTGATATGTCGAATGCATAATACAACTCATAATTCAGCGGTTCTATGCAGAATTTAATTCATTACTTATCAATCAGATTACAGGCAATTATATCTGTTCGTTGAACAGATTTTGTAGCTAAGCAGCTTGATATATAACCAAGTGACAGAAGATTAAGAAAATCCTGTAAGCTGATTATCTTAATCGGACTAATGCTGCAAACGGTCAAAATACCTGAGCTAAATCGTTTAAACTAATAGCATTTCATTTTGTTTACGAGTATATCATTATTACATTAACTCCGAATAATTTATTTATTTATACGGGGAGAAAAGTTATAATCCTTTGTATACTTTTTTTTATTATTTTCACAAGAAGTGTATTCGTTATTTATTAATTATGATATATTGCAAATTAAATATTATTTATTTAATAAATCTTTATTAAATAATGATTATTTAATTTAAGGCAATTATTATATTAATTATTAATTAAATTCTTACCCTCCCAATTAAATTAATAAAATTAATAAATTAATATGTATTTATTAATATATAAATAATTATTATATATATGTCAACACATGTCAATAATAAAAAGTAATAGTAAAAATAATAATTATAAATAATACGAAAACTCTTATTATAAATAAGAAGAATTTTTGGAGAAAAATAAATGATTATTAATTATTTATATATTAATAAATATATATATATATTTATATAATAATATAATAATTATTATTTTTACTATTACTTTTTATTATTGACATGTGTTGGATTGTTTAAAAATAATTCTTCAAGCCTTAAATACAAAAAGGAAACGTGTTGAGAAACACTGAATATTTATTATGAATAGAGTAATGAATAAAATAAAAGATCCGCAGCAGTTTTGAACATCGTTTTGTTTTCTACGAGTTGTCGAATACGCTTCACTTTATATGCACCATTCGTGTTGTTACAATCGACCTGTGTCTATAAATATATCAAATAAAATATGTATGGTTAAATTTAAATAAATTTTTATTCGATTTTCACCCATATCCAATAACTTATGTAAACTGGAAAATGTGAAGTTTCACAAACTGTCTCGTTTTCAAATTAGTAAATCCTCATTTCCGAATTTTTGGATTTTCAAATTTTCAAATTTCTAATTTTAATATCTTCAAAATCCCAAAATTTTCAAATTCTTCAACATCTAATTCTTCAGATCTCCAATTCCTCACATTATTACACTTTTATACTTCCAATCTTTCTAGTTTTTAAATTTTTAAATCCACAATTTTTGAAATCCTTAATTTTTCAAACTTCTCAAATTTCTCGATTTTCGAATTTCGAATTTCTCAAATTTTTCAAACTTCTGATATTCCACAAAGTTCTCAAACCTCTCAAACTTCTTTCTGATGAGCATTTTAAATTTCTGGAACTTCTTAAATATTTTAAATTTCTTAAATTTTATTAATTTCTCAAACCTCTAACTCTTCAAATTTCTCAAACTTCTTAAGCTTCTCAAATTTCGCAAATTCACCAAATTCTCAAATTTCCAAATTCCTGAATTTCGAAATGCCTAAATTTGTGGATTTCTAAGTATCCAAATCTTTATATTCTCCCATACCCAAATTCCTAGGTCTAAAATATTTTAGATTCTCATATTCGTAAATCCCTAAATCCCGAAGTTCCAGCCTTCCTCTATCCTCAAATATTTACCCATTTTTCTACGAAATCCAGATTTGCTCTTGACTGTTCAATAAAACATCCTAATACTCTCATCAATAATGTAGGTCGGTAAAGAGCCCGATTTTGCAATTTCATCTTTAAAAATTTCACAAGAAGGAAAGATGCAAGTACAAAGAATATTTTTCAAAAGAAATCATGACAAAATATTGCTTCTTGGTTTCAAAAGCCTGGCAGAACGATGTTGCATTTTTCCACATTTTTGAAAAGCAAATATACTGTCTTTGGTTTTCCTGACCAATATCTATAAAATAAACAAAGCTCGCTGGAACTTATCAGTTTTTTGCCAGAGGTCCTAAATAATACTCGGAATATTCGGTCTCTAGAATTAACCCTTAATAATTTTTGTAATTAAAAATAAAAAATCTGAAATCTGCCAGATGCCCCAAAAAACCACCAAAATAATACTCGGAGTATTCGGTCACCAAAATTAACCCTTAATTTTCTTAATTGAAAATGAAAAATCTGAAATCTGCCAGATGCCCCAAAAAAACCCCAAAATAATGTTCAGAGTATTCGAACACCAGACTTGACCCTTAATTTTCGTAATTGAAAATAAAAAATCAGAAATCCGTCATTTTTAATCTTGTTCCTTAAATCTAGTGATAATGTCACATCTTGAGATTTCTACAGCTTTCGTTTGGAAACATTCATCAACATCATCTATACCTTGATACTCCTGAATCCATGAATCGTGAATCCATTTCGAATAATATTCGTGAAAGGATATCTTCGCGATGGAAGTTTGCTCGTGATCGCGAACCTGTTTTATTTATATCGGATAAACCATCGATATGTTCGATTCTTTCCGCCATCGTTGACGTATCCGTTTCCTGTTGGTTCACCGCGAATAATACAGCCGCTGAAACGGAACTTCTATTTGTTCGATGGATCCTTCAACTTTGCTGCCAGGGTACGGGCTAACGATTTTTCCACGTTGCGTATGATTTAAAGGACTTCTCTCCGTGTTCGCTCAGAAGATCCCCTGCCGTCAAGAATCTGCCACGAGAATTCCGAAATTCCGGATTTCGCGAGGATCCTTGACAATCTTCCTGAATTTTTCCTTGCGGAAAACGTGATGGAAGGACATCGTTATTTTTATATGTGAATGTAATATTTCCTACGTCAAATTTGCGTATCACCGGGACCAAAGAGCTGATGTTCCTTTCTGGAAATATACATTTATTTAATAATGATGACACTGAGGGTGCTTATGCAAATACGTCTACGTTTTTGTACATTTTCCCTTTAAGCTTATTCCGCATCTCTTGTGCATCTCATGCTACTTGCATATATTCAAATTTCTGAACTATCAGTATTGAATTTGTAAATTTTAATATTTTTTAATTTTTTTATTCTTTTAGTAAATTTTCAAACTCATTCTTCACATTCTTATGTGAAAATTATACATTTGTAATTTATAGAAATTTTTTAATTTCTAAAACTGTACATTCGTAAATTTCTGAGACCATAAATTTACAATTTTTGAATTACAACTTTCTAGATTTCAAAATTATCAATCTCACAAATTTCCAAATTATCAAATCTCTAAATCCCCAAATTCCTAAAATGTTATATTCTCAAATATATGAATTATTAAATTCTCCAGATTTGAAATATCCAAGTCAATAAAATTGTAAGAATCCTTAAATCTCCAAATATTCATATATGTAAATCTTAATAACTCCAAATTCTTCAAATGTTAATTCTCTCAAACTTCAAATTCCAATATTTTCAAATTTTGAAATCTTTACATTTCCAAATTCCCAAATCACCGTATTCCGAAATTCTCAAATCTCAAAATTCCCAAATCCCAAAATCCTCAAATCACCATATTTCCAAATTCTCAAATCCACAAATCTCCAAATCCCCAAATCACCATATTCTCAAATTCTCAAGTCCGCTAATACCGCAAATCCCCAAATCCCCAAATCACCACTTACCCAAATTCTCAAATCCTTAAATTTCCAAATCCCTAAATCCTCAAATTCCCAAATTCCCAAATCTACAAATTCTCAAATCCCTAAATTCCCGAATCCCCAAATCTCTAAATCCCCAAATGACCATATTCCCAAGTTTTCAAATCCTCAAATTCCCAAATCCCCAAATCCCCAAATCCTCAAATTCCAAAATCCCTGAATCCCCAAATCGCCAAATTCTCAAATCCCCAAATACTTAAATCCGCAAATTACTAAATCCCCAAATCCCCAAATCACTACATTCCCAAATTCTCAAATTCGCAAATCCCCAAATCCCCAAATTCCTAACTTCCACTTTTTGCGAAACAGCGAAACATTTTTTCAATTGTCCACATCTTCATAATTATATTTTCTGTAATTAAAAATAGCCCTCTAAATCGTTAGTACACCAAATTGAAAAATAATTAACGATTCAAATTTCTGGACAGTAAATTATTCGGAGTATAATTTCGATTTATAATTACCAAATTTTTCCTCATCTTCGTAATAAATTACGAACCACCGAACGATGACGGGATTTAATTAACTCTTGACTCAACATCTCTCCTCCCTCTTAATTTTAATTAGTAACCAGTCAATTAATACACAATATTAAATCTCTTCTAACTGGCGACGTTAAAAAGTTCACCGTTCATCCATCGTTATTATCTGTCGCTAATTAATTAAGAGCACTCGTTGCCAATATTCGTCGGGAGTTTCGTGTTCATAAACTGCTGGTTACTTGTGTCTTGTGCTCGATTTATTTCTTGCCTCCTCTTCACCCCGTACAAATAAGCTTCGTGCATAGGTACGTGTGTACACGAGGGTGCAATTTAGAATTCATTCCGTGTGCCGTGATGTCGAGCACGGTCGACTAAATTCAGCTGGAAAGTCGACGGTCGATCGATTCATCGTTCCGCTCGCATGCTTCCAAATAGAGTAGTTTTAATCGCCTTTGGCGAGCCGTGACTGGTTTTACTATTTTTCAAACGATGTAACGGAAAAAATCTTGAAGCAAACAGCAATGCGACACGTGGAGTGCGATAAGCTGTTCCAGCTTGCGCTTATATTCACCGTTCGAACAAAATATGATGGCAAAAAATTGATCTGAGGCTTTCATGTTATTCCTAAATCCCTATATCATTGGATTTCTGTTATTATAGAGTCTTGCTCGCTTTGCTCGCTCGAGGCTTCCAGAGCTTTTACATACATAATATGTCGGAAAAGTCACGGAACTTTTTAAATTTAAGGAACACTACTAGCGCCATCTATAAAAACGATATGCTATCTAAAAACAGTATTCCTTCCCTACAAAACAAAACAATCGTTATTGGAATCGAACAACGAATTGTAAACTTATAGCGTTTAAAGCGACAGAACCTTTCGTCACCATGTCACAAAAACACGATGGAGCAAAGAGCGAATATTAAATTCTGCCCGGTAAAGCTCGGTAAAACTTTTACAGGAACATTTGAATTAATGAAAAATGTTTATGGTGACGATTGTTTATCCCGTACACGTGTGTTCGAGTGGTATAAGCGATTCCAGGATGGTCGTGATATTTTGGAAGACGACCCAAAGCCAGGTTTTGGGTTTTTCTAAATTCTAAACGATTTTAAAGCTATTATACTTCAGGAATTCGTTCCACAGGGACAAAATGTTAATAGCGAATATTATCTGGGTGTTATGGAACGTTTGTGGAAAAGAATCGTTCGTGTGAGGCCCGAATATCGAGTGCCAGGGAGTTGGTTTTCTGTGCACCATGTCACAGAACTGTCGCAGTTCGTGAATTTTTGGCGAAAAGCAAGTCTGTGTGCTCCAACATACTCCATATTCGCCTGACTTATCTCCATGCGATTACTTCCTTTTTCCAAAACTGAAATTAGCTATGAAAGGAACGTTTTATGACACTGTTACACAAATCCAAGCAGTTGTGACAAGAGTGATTGAAACGATTCCGCAAAACGACATAAAAAAATCTATGTTAACATTACTTGAGCGTGCCCAACGGTGTATTGATGCGGAAGGGATGTTACTTGAATAAAAAAAATTAATTTTGGCAAAATAACTAATACTTTTCTTTTTATTTAAAAAGTTCCGTTATTTTTCCGACATACGTACTTCACACATACCGCCTTTACATACTTCATGCGTGTGAACGCTGTTATTCCTATAACTTTTGTTGGAGCGGAAAATTTAAATATTTAATAGTTTTTGCGTTACCAGTTGTTGACAGAAGGAATCTAGTGAAAAAACCGCAAGTCTCTAACACATCGAGAAATGCCCAGACATTTTTACGAGTGAGTGAGTCAGTTGGTCATATGTATAGTATATTGATACTGTTAGGTTCTTATACTCCTATACCTATATGTAGGTTGTTATAGTCGTAGATAGTTAAATTCAGTGATTTTATTATAATTTTTTGTTGAAAAATTTCTCTGTTCAATTTTGTCATAGTTGCATTAAATGAAACATCAGAAAATCGTTAAAAATAAAATGAGATAAAATGCAATAATGTAATAAAATGATATTTAATAATATATCATAAAAGAACAAAATAAAATTAAATAAAATATAGCAAAATAATTTAAAATAAAATAAAATACCATAAAATAATAAAATAGAATAATTGAATATGGAATTAAATTAATGGAATGAAATAGTAAGACGAAATAATTGAATAAGACTCGCATATATTTGTATGTCAAAATGATATACCATTGGGTTAATTAAATACAAGAGGATGGAAATATAAGAATTTCTCGAATGTTGTGAGGTTATGCATTGGAACTATGTTAGTATTCTTAGACAGACTAAAAATACGTTAAGTAGACTTCTGTACGAGCTTGTGTAACGAGCTTCAACGATTTCTGCGAGTATTCTATTTGGAGTGGAGCAACAGCAATCCAGACAAGACCAACTGAGAAATAGAACGAAACGACCCTGAACGATTCAAGGAAAATCGAGCCAGATGAAAATATAATGTAAACTGTTACGCGAAATGCACTCTGAAGGTATTTTAAATTGTTCACATGTTATTTCCTTGATAGTAAAAACACTGTTACTTATGTATCTAAAAGCTCAAATAGTTGTTTCTGTTATTTTCGAGTGAACGTTGAAAACAAAGATTTGATCAGCAGCACTTACAACAGAATGAAGACCCAAGTTACATTGGAAATGTTAGATTAAATACATTGAGAGAAATAATGACATACTGTTAATTAGTAGAGTAAACAGAATGATAATGAACTGAATAATTCAATTATATTTATAATTATATGTACAACATATGCAATAATACTGTATATTCATTATTGATTCTGTATAATTGCCAATTATTATACATAATCACCACAAAGTTCGGTATTGTTGAATTATAAATAAATATTATTATATGAAATTTAATCATTTAAATTTGAACCTATTCAAAATCATATATGTATATATATACATATACACGTGTCCATACTGCTATATACATATATAATGTATATTATATTGCACGTATTATGTGTTATATCATGCATGTATGTATACAATGTATATGTATACATACAATGTGTTACATGATTAGTGTGTCTATGTACATGATGTGGTATTTATCAATGTAATTATTACATAATCATCATAAATCAGTTCAGAAATACTAATTGCAATTCTGATCAAAGCTTCTTCAAATAATCGATAACGCCATAACAATTGATATTCATGAATATTTCACAGTATTACACGCGACAGTTAAATTTGAAACCATAAATAATTCCATTCGTAGCATGGCGTATGATCGTACCGTTGTAGGATGCATTATGGCTCGCGTTGGGTTACACCATAAGCGCGAACTGGCGATAATAATCATATTCTAACAATACGCGTGGCATTGCTTTGGCCTGTAATTACAGCCAGCAAACGATCGATGCCCATAATGTAGCCCATAATATCATGTCATTATGTCATTACGATAATGGCCAAGACAGCGCGTAACCGACTGATGCGTACATCAGCCAATCCCCATGCCATGAATTTCAACGCCTTGAGAAGCGCCGTACAAGTTTTCGTGTTTCTGTCAGACATTTCTGTCTGTTCCAAGACCTGTTCCAGCTCGCTGCTCCAGTCGGAGTTTCATGAAATTAGTCATGCTCGCGTTCCTTGTTCTACGATCAGATGTTAATTGAATTTAGTCGAGTGGAAGTACTGAATTAGTGATTACTGTTGATACGAAAGAAGAACAGTAAAACATTACTTTCTATTATTAAAATGTTTGTAACGGAGAATTAAAAATGTAATATTAGCAAATTTTGAATACTTGCTTTTAGTTTTTTTCTTAAGGTATTTACATTTTTATGAGCCAATGGGTTGGGTGTTTTGACAATTTGTTGAAGATTGTACAGCAAGATTTCGAATTTATGAAGTCGGATATTTTCAAGCTTTTAAATTTCGAAATATTCAAATTTGTAAATTCAAAGAGAAATAAAGAATTTGCATTTAAAAAAAAAACAGAAATTTTCACTAAATTTCTAAGCTTTTAAATCCCCAAGTTCTTAAATTTCTAACTTTCCGAATATTATAATTTTTCAATTTTTCAATTTTCCGAATACTTAAATTTCATAAATTTTTTAATCAAAACGGAACAAAAATAACAGCTTCCACATTTGGACTATTTATCAAATGCCTTTTAAAGATATAGAAACGAGAATTATGCCATAAGAAAATATGGTTATCAATTTATCATTTTATCCAAAAGCTTCTCCGTGATAAATTTACGATTTGATTAGATCAGTTCACGATTTAACTTAATGAAAATTCTAATTATAAATATTAAATATAAAAAACACGGAATGAAAATAACTTTTACATTTCATGGTACCTTAAATAAATGTACTAACGAAAATCTCTCAGTAAAAATAAATACGAGAAATAATATTAAAAATAATTGAACTTCAAAGTTCATGTCAGAGAACTATGGATAATTTTCCACGGTTAGCGTCATTGTTTCTTTCCTAATGGGTCAGTATCATTAATCATTTTGAAGAGAATTAAGTAAAAATATTTTTTCTGACGCAGAATGGGATTTTTATTAAAAAACAATAAAAAGATACATTTAAACAAACATATTACATTTTAAATAACAATAAAAACAATGGCTGTCCAATAAAATAATGAAAAATAGATCGCATAACTAGCTTTAAGCATTTCTTTGGTACCGTGTACGTGGTTTATTTATCCATTCCCAATCATAATTATCATATGTATAATACATCACCCTTGGTACAATTTTTACATATTCTTTCGTTCTTATATTAACATCTTTCATTCCCAATCGCGTTTTCCAAAACAAAAGTCTTATAACCTACAAATTATACATAATTTATTAAAATTAACTATAGGAACTTATAAGGATATTAACTAGGAATGCTTTAACAAATTGGTTTAATATGATTAATTTAACTACGAATATTAACAAAAAAGTCAAAATGGTAGAAACTTGCTTGGGTGATCTGAATTACCAATTCAGTTTAACCACCGCATGCAATTCATGTTTTGGCGCAGTGTCAATCAACGAAGCAAAATAGATATTCATGCAATGAGAAACAAATTATCTAAAAACATTTGTGGAAGCGGAGAAAAGGCGTATTACTTTCATCACGTCGTTATTTTTGTCTCCGTTCTCTCTTACAGATTTCTAAATTTGCAAACTTGTTTTTGACGCATTTTAACATTCCAAAACCAATATTTACAATTATAGTGATACAATGAATACAAAATTTCAAAATTGGACAAACTGTAATAATAATTTCTATTGTTACCATTTGTTTAAACTTTCAAATTGCGATATTCATCTCGATTATGAATTCAATCTAAAATAACATTTATTTGGAAAAAATATTGTTCATCATTAATACATTTATTTAAAAAAATATTATTTTACTTGTTATTTTATTATATTATATTATATGTATAGTGAAATTAAAAATATAAATATAGTAATCAAAAGATATTACACAAATTTTATAACAAACATTCCATAAAATTTTTAGCAAACCATCGCGTTATTTCAATAAATTACCGTTCTTTCGCAATATTCTCCGTGGTCAGTCAACATCATGTTTTTGTTAACGCAACGCATTACGTCTGTTAAATAATATTTAACCTAGCGCGCGTTCCGTGTACGTATTAATTAAACCGTAAATTAAATATGCTTCATTAAGGATCCTGCTGATTTTGCCTAATTATCCGTGAACATTTGCAGCTTCCTGTCAGCAACTGGTCTTCGTACCATATCCCCTAACTAATGTGTTACAACGTTATTATGGTAACGACTGAGCTAACACGCATAATATTGTAATCCGTTAGACTGGTTGTATCGTTATTGCCTAATGATTTAAACAACATGTGAAATGAGAATAATTGTTGTATGTACCCTTCAGTTTCCGACGCGAAACATTTCAAATATTAAATGCTACGGTACGGTGAACGCGTTAATGTTTGTGCTAGAATGTAAAAACTTCCGACTATGTTTTCGACGATTTTACGTAAATACTGGAGAATCGCGTTCCTCTTTGGGAAAGGTTAATAAAAGTTTTTATTATTTTAGATTGAATTCCTGGAGCACTGAAATTGTATCAAAAATATTTAATATCAATTGAAGGCTAAATACGTTTAGTAGATAAATAAGGTATAAACGGATAGATAAATTTAATGAATAAATAAAAATGTGTTGATTTGTTTTTCAGAAATGCAAAGAAAAGGAAGGGATAAAATATAGCAGACATTTTAAATTGTTTTAAAGGTAACGCGAGATCCAATTTTCTAGGCTCTAAAGGGAAGGCTGATGCACAAGGAAAATTTCCTTATAACCTTTCGTAAACTCATCTTGGAAATTAATTTCCTGACTAAGCGTCATGTACCTTTCAAAACTTATGAAACTGGAAGAAGGAGAATAAATGATCAAAACTTTCATGAAAGTGCCCGAAAGTTTATATAAATTTCTAATTTTATTTTCTATTAAGCGACGAAAAGTGATAACAATTTTTTATGATGCATTAAGATACCACAATTCGAAAATATATAATTATACACGTGCAATAAATCAACTTTTAGAAAATTTAAAAAAATCTTCCAAAAATTAATTACATACGTAAATTTATATTTCGAGGTTTTAAACCAACCGATGTATTAAACTGTATCGAATTTAATCGCGTTCAACTCGATAACATTGAATTAAACGATATCAAACTGAATCACGTCGAATTGAATCGCGTCGAACTCTATCCTGCCAAATTCACTTATACGGAATTGAATCCTGTCGAATTCCGTCACACAGAATTAAACTGCACCAAGTTGAATTTTGTTCAATTCAATTGCATCCAAGTGAATCCTATTGAGTTTAATTGCATTTAATTAAATTGCGTCCAATTCAATGACACCGAATTTGAATGACATTAGACCTAATTACGTTGAATTTAGATGCATCGAAATGGGTCACGTTAAATTCAATTGGATTGAATTGAATCGCTGTCGAGTTCAATTACATAGAATATTCCATCAATGTTATACAATATTAATATTATATTATTGTAAAGGCAAAAACGTTGTTCAAACTTGAAACAGACATGCGTAGCATACATTGAAATTGTTCTAAACGATTACAAGTGATGATTTAGGTTCCTCGGATCATAGTATTGAAACTATTCATGTAAATAATGATCTATGTACATAAGTAAATGTATAAAAATACTGACCCGTCTTTATATACCCAAATCCCTGCATCCTCAAAACTTCAGCCTCCCAAATCGCTAAATTCACAAGTCCCTAGGTTCTCAAATTCCTAAATCTCTAAATCCCTACATCCCTACATTTCCAAATCTCTACATCCCCAAATCCCTACATCCTGAAATTCCTAGATTCCCAAATTCCTAAATCCTAATATCCCTATATTCCACAATTCCTACATTTCTAAATCTCTACATCTCCAAATTCCCATATCCCCAAATTCCTACATTTTCCAACCCCTACTTTTATAAATCTTTACATCCCCAAATTTCTATATCGCCAAATCTCTGCATCCTCAAATCCCTACATCCTCAAATCCCTACATTCTTACATCCTGAAATGCCTAGATTCCCAAATTCCTAAATCCTAAAATCCCTACATTCCCAATCTCTAAAGCCCCAAATCCCTACATCCTTAAATGCCTACATCCTGAAATACCTAGATTCCCAAATTCCTAAATCCTAAAATCCCTACATTTCTAAATCTCCACATCCCCAAATCCCTACACCACAAAATCCCTATATTCACAAATCTCTAGTCTCCTAAATTTCCAAGTTCCCAAATTCCTAAATCCCCAAATCGCTGGATTGCCAACTTTCTAAATCCCCAAATCCCTAAATTTCTATACCCCCAAATTCTGAAATTCTCAAAAATCCTAAAAAGAAAATGGTCTCCTTCCTTTCTTGCCTTCTTTTTCCAACGATAAACCTGTTAATTAGTAGAGTAAACTACTACTGGTACAGGTAAAGCAAGAAACGCAAAAATTCGCCTACCTATTGGCAAAGCTACTGGCACCAGTTACTGGTATAATATAGACGCGCCCTTAGGCCCGTGAAAACCTCTTCACTTTCCTTTCTATAACTCTTTTTCGCTATGTCTGTCCCTATCCGAATTTTTCAACGGTTTCTAAACTTTCGCTTCGTTTTCTATTTTCTCTCTGTATCTATACTTCTTTCCTGTTTCCGATAAAATTTCAAGGAGGAGGATTGAGAACTGGGTCACGAGCTTTTACCGAGTCAACATTACGGCTTCGTACACGCTCGTACATATAACATAAGAATAAAAATTGTATCGAGGAACGGAAGCTTCGAATTCGTCATTCAAAATATACCTTTTTTCCACAGTACTCGAAGGGTTAAGAAATGGCAAAAGCTTTTATCCAACACATTATCACAAGACCACCACCAGCCACAAATCCAACGGACAAAACTCGTCAGAAAACAATTCAGTGGTGGGATTTACAGGATCCCGCTTTAAACGAGCGGAGTAAGATCGAAACGAATCGTTGGGTTAACGATCCCGCTGGTGGATCCCAAGAGGACAGGGAAACTCCATTGGATCTCCGCACAGGAGTGCATTCCACACTCTACGCCGAGTATGGTTGCGTTTACGCGTTACCAGGACGCTATGCCAGCAATCAGGGGATGCTCTGCGGTCGGTTCAGATGAGCGCAGGAAAAACGGGAGAGATAAAGTGCAGATTGCACGCCAGGGAAAAGCAGTGGCGCATCAAACAGCGATTAACCTCTCGCGGGTGGCAAAAGGAAATCCGTCGTTTCGTCGGCCTGCAAAAGAGGATCGTTATGTTTTTTTCGAACATCGTCGAATCGTTCCGTCGTGATTGAAAACCGACCGAGCGTTCCTCACCCGCTGTTACATCGCCGATATTGTTTCAGTGGCCTGCAGGAAGTCCCTGAATCGCTCCGACTACGCACGGAAATTGTCCCTTGTATCGATACGCAAATTTTTGTCTGCCGAATATTTTGCTCCGGTTTGTAATTCTGATACGTGAATTATTTTGGGCGTTTCAAGTGACAACAACCGATGAGTCGTTGGGTGACTCGTTGAGTCATAATTTCAAACAGACGTTTTTGATGAATGTAAAGCGAAGGTGAGCTAACTTTGTTATTTTTGCCGATACTCACTGTTTTGAGAGACATTTAATTCTTGATTCTTTGATCACCAGTATTAACCCCTCAGCCTTCAAGTTTTTCGGCAGATGCGTCAGTCAGAGCTACCAATTATTAGTGCAGCGTTAAGGTAAATAAAGAATGCTGAAATATTAGATATATTCTGGATTTAGCGATCTTTAATTATACCAACTGCAATTGATATTATACTGAAAATTCGATCTTCACGCAAATACGATTTAGTTTTGTCACATTTGAATTGTAACGCGCGTCACGAGTCTAACTCGATGTTATAGGCCAAGACGTTAAATGTCACTGAATATCGCAATAACTGTGGTAGCAATGGTAGTAGAATTGTAGGTTATTACGCAAAAATATACCAACCTTCTTTATTTTTATTAATTTGAGCTTTCAGCTGAAAATGGCCATCTTTTAAATATTATTTTATGGTGTGTAAATAACAAATTATGTAAACAGAAATTGGCATGTTAACGTAAATATTCAGATGATTTACATGAAAAGAAATTTTCAGGCGATAAACATATCAATCGTTTAAGAAAAACTTATAATGAATTTTACGAATGTAAAACTAAACGAACGAAGGTAACATAATGAATTTATTAACTTATGAAATTCGATTGACGTAACGGGTACAAGGTTCATATTTCTGAAACGACTGAAACTCAACTTATAACCTGTAACCCAGTTTAATATTAAGTCGTCAATTTTTTTGACAATCTATTCTTCACACATTACTTAGTATTTAAGGAAAACAGACCATAACAACTTACCAGAAGCTTAGATCATAAAAAATTAAGAAGGTTTATATTTATGCAAAGTACTGTATTAACTCTATCACAAGTTCAAATCAATAATTATTTTTCTATTTTTACATATTCATTTCTCTTTTATTTCTTTTTTATGAGAATACGTAAAAGATGAGTGAGCGAATACTGATTTTTTATGTTACATGCTGTATGGTTTTAAGTTGAACGGAATTCGAAAATAAATGTCCAAACATGATTTATTTTCTATACTGGCCAAGGTAGTTTAACCGCTTAATCCGATAATATTTTCAGCGTCAATGAACTCATTAAGCAAGTAGCTTGTCATAAACCCACGGTTATTAATCTATGGCTGCGACCTAATTACACAGGATCATAAACGTTAGACCCTTAGACTTGTCGGGTCATCAACCACCATCGATAACACACAATGGCTCAGAATTTGTTAACAGTGTAAGCATATGCATTTCATACTTGCAAATTTGGTCTAATCTACTAAGAGTAGTATATTAACATGTAATCTATTTGGTCCAATTTATTAATATGTAATCCACTTATATTATGAAAATCAGTACTTGTTTTTAACAGAATCAAATTCCTGTTTTGTCTTAAACATTTCTTTCTAGCTCCATGAAATATAACAGTCTCTTTTTGACACCATTTTTAATGCAAAATAAATCGTAGTATATTTTATACATGAACTGATTTTTAATTCGTCCAAAAAGTATACACACACATTTTAAACTAGAACTAAATTTTCAACTTGTTATAGAAATAGACACATAAATTTCAAACTGGGACTGAATTTTTAATTTATTAAAAAAATATGAAATCAATAATTAACTTACGAAGTTTAAGGAACTATCCTAAAAAATAATTACAAAGCAACTACTACTACTATATATTTTCACACATTACACAGAAAGTTATTTCTCTTTTTGTAATCTTACATGATCATGATGATTGAATTCAAAGTGGACGGTATAATTGCAGATGGTTGAAATCGTTGCAAAACAGTACCAGTTCATTCAGATTCAAAAGCAGAGAATTACCGGGAACAAAAGAGCATCGAATCCTCGGAATCATATTGGATCTAACCGAGCGCTGTCCCCAACTATCGGTTAGGTATGTAAGTTCTCGTTGCTGGACCAGACGAAACAATCGGCTCGCATCTTAATTACGCAGCCATAATTTAACAGGTACCGCGTCCCCGCGCAGGCATTCGCGAAATGCATGCAAGTCTGCAGATTATAGTTGATGCCGCGAATGCGAGCAACGATTACCGCAAACAATGCAGACGATATTGAGTGGCTCGGCCAAACAAGAGCCACCCTTAAGTGAACGCGTCGAATGGCCGCTTTGACTTCAAACGCGGAAATAATTTCTGGTTAATGTTCCATAGAGTACGACCTGGATTCGTTCTAATTTCGGGTTCCATGATTGCTTACTCGACCGTATATTATGGTCCACATACGTATAATAACCGAATGTGCAGAAGAATTTGAAATATTCTGAAGAATTAAGATTTTATTACATTCTTTACTTTCTACTTTTTTTCTGTTTTCTTGAAAATAGATAATATGGAAGATTGCTACATTTCGAAATTTTTACAAATTCGTAGATCTACGAATCTTCAAATCCTTAGATTATAGAATAACTGAATTTCTAAATCTATGAATCTTTAAATCCACAAATTTCAAATGATTAGCTTCCTGAATTTTCAGTTTGACAAATTTTCAAATACACAAATTTCTAAGTTCTCAAATTTTCAAATACCTAAATCCGTAAGTCCTCAAATTTTCAAATCTCCACACTCTAAATCTATAAAATATTAAAACTCACAATTTTCAAATTTTTTATTTGGTAAATTTCCAAATTCTTAAACTAGCTTAACGAATACTTCAATTTTCTAGTAACTAAATCTCTAAATTCTCAAGTCCTCAAATACCAAAATCTTCGAATTTTAAAATACCGAAATCGCCATACTCTAAATTTACACCGTCATAAATTTCAAATTTCAAATTTTTTTAAATTCTCAAATCTTAAATTGGGCAATCCGCTAAATTCTCAAATTTCCAGCCTACAAAATTTCTGAATTCTCAAATTCTTAAATCCCAAATCCATAGATTTTTAAATTTCACAATTTTCGATTCCTAAAATTCTCAAATGCGAAAATCCTTAAATTCAGAAATTGTCAAATATCTAAATTCCGAAATTTTCAATTTCTTAAATCCCCAAATACTAAATTCTCAAATTTTTCAATTTTACAATTTTTAAATTTTCAACCTGGAAAATCTCCAAATTCTCAAATTTCTATTATGACAAATCTCAAAACTCTTGAATACAAAAATCCTTAAGTCCCCATATTCTGAACGTTCCAAATTACTATATTCTCAAAATCCCTACCTTTCAAATCGCTAAATCCAAAACTTTTCAGTTCTCCAAATTTAAAAATTTCTTAACATTCAAATGTCCATCTTCTCAATTTCCCAAATTATCAATTTTCGAAATTTCGAAATTTTCAATGTACCCAATTCGTATTTATTAGTTTCTCCATTTCTAAGGTTCGAAATTTTTTGATTTCCCCGTTGTCGATTCTAAATTTTATAATTCTTATGTTTACAACTCTGAAATGTTCTAATTTTTCATTGTGATAAATACTGTAATTCTTCAATAATTGTAATAATTGAAATAATTGTAATAATTGTAATAATTGTAATAATTGTAATAATTGTAATAATTGTAATAATTGTAATAATTGTAATAATTGTAATAATTGTAATAATCGTAATAATCGTAGGAATTGTAAAAATTGTAATAATTGTAATAATTGTAATAATTATAATAAATGTAATTTTGTCATTTTGCGACTTATAATGCCTTAAATTTATCAGCTCACCCCACGTTCTTTCGTTTTTCGTGTTAATCACTGTGCACACTGAAAATCATTAAAATTTCGCTGATCATGATAATAATTTGCTATAACAGCACTTACCCACAGAACATAGCCGACCACGCAAGTGAGAAACGCAATCATAATTCCATAAATTGTCGGCAAAGTTTCCTCGCTGGACTCCCCTTTCTCCATATTATTGTTTCCACCGCAAACTTTAAAATCACAACGGAGTCACTCGCTACCCGTAACACAATTATTCTCGGAATTTCGTTTAAATGATAAAAGTTATACAATTTCAATTAGTTAGTTACACATATTTACTAACTGTAAATAAAATTATTGTAAACGAATTATTGTAGTACGTATTTGAAATAAGTTTCTCTGCATTTCTTGATCAATGAATCATACAATAATGGTGCACTTTCGTATATTTTATAAATAAACACAATGAAAAAATGAATTACAAACTATTTGTTCAACGAAGTCAACGAGATATATATTAATTATTGTCGACGTAAATTGCATTCAATGTTTTGTTATAACCGATCCACATATGGTTAATTCATATATGTTTTTAGCATATATTACAGTATATTTGCATGATATTTAATGATTTATTTATGGTAACACAATCGCAGTGAATTATTATTGCAATATACGATGATATTGTTTATGATGCATTTTATACGTTTCACATACGTGATATGTCTTTTGCTCCTTCATTGCACATTTTGTAGTTTTGGCATATTACATTTTTTTTAATGTAATTGAGATTTTCGATTAGTTTCATTTCGAAATTATATCAATGTTCAGATTTGTTTCACTTTTAGAGTCACATTGTTTCCTCAATGAGTGTATAAACTATTTATATATTATATTAGAAGTTAAAATTTACTAATTATTATTAAAAATAGAATTATTTAATTTGTCAGCGTGCTGCTTCATGTTACACTATAAAACCGATTTCGTCATTTTGATACATTTCAGATTAATTCTTTTAAATTATAAACATTTTTAAATAGCATTTTAGTTACTTCCATATATTAGAAATATAATATATCTAAGAATATAGAGAAATAAATTACTATGTTTTTCTTACAATAAAATTTCTCTTTAAGGTCACTAATAAAAATCAATGTTTCAATAAAATTTTGCAATTGAACTTTTGACTAATTTATGAAGATATTTTATATCTTGTACAATAACTTCTCTTGGGGCATAATAATTTCTTAACAACTGAGTTATTGTAAATATGAAAAGAAAACATTTACGCCTAACTAAAAGTCGACAAATTTTTTGGAAAATTGTTCTTATACTACGTAAGAAAATGACTCAAATATTGTTACCGTGAACATCTACAATGATAATAAATTAGACTACAATAAGTTAATAAATTTAAATTTCCTTTTAACAGACAGTACGAGTTATTTTTCAGCTACCTGATATCTCGAATAAGCAAAGCAATGAAAGGCCATAGAAAATCGAACACCTGCACTTATCAGAAATAAACACCGCTAACGAAACGCAACCGAGGATAGGATCTTTTGTGAGACGGCTTTAAAGCGAATCGTAAAAGCGAGAAGGCGACCGGATTTCCCGTAAAAATCCCGAAGTGCTCAACGCAAATCCTCCTTATCGAGAGGAAACTTTCATCTCCAACAAATAGCGACACCGATTCCCGTTGTCCGGCAACAGTAAATCGATAAATCTGGCTTCGTGTAGCTATTTGCCGGAAAATCGTTCGACCAGGAAACACGAAGACGCGAAACGGAGAGAAAAAGGAAGCGGGACGATTCTCCGTTGGCTTCCGAGAGAAAGAGGGAAAATTTACGTCGGTCACTTATCGAGATCGACCCTATACTCGATCATCTACGAGCTCTAGAAATGGCTATTTTTTCCAAGGAAATTGCGTCGCTCGAAACGTTTTCCTTTCTATCTCTCGGTTGTAAAAGTGACCTAGCATAAATGCGACCTTGATACGAATGCGTTCCTCTCGATAAACTCGTATCAATGGTGCTTCAACGAGGGTTCTGAACAGTCGACAGGTATTAATGATTCCTCAATCGCGCGGAAAATTTGATTTCCTCCGGCGAACAGTCGTGCCTTGAGATTTAAAGCTCTATTCGGACGAAAGTTTTTCGGAGATTTTATTAGTTCTAAAATATATGTTTCGAATTTTATCTTTGAAGCAGCGGCTTGCGTATAAACATTGCTCAACTGCAGCACCCCCTAGTTCCACTTGATTATTGACAATGTAATAAATTCAAAATGTTTGATTTTGTTCTTTTAGGATTTTATCAAGTTTTTGAATAAATTTTTTTTTTATGTTTGCTTCCTTTTACACCGTTTTAAAACAGACTATCAATTTTTTGAGGCACATTACTAATTTTAGCTGCAAGCCGTCACTGCTTTGCAGTAATAATGCAGCTATAATAAATATGTCTGGTAGCTGGAAGCAATGATCCTGTTAATCACATGCCAAATTATTAGACATGTAGTTAGGTCTAAACAAGATTATTTATCTAACGTTATTCTGCTTGTTTGAGACAAATACACTGATTGTTACTAAAAATAATAATAAATAATATTTGAAAAAAATAATATTAAGGCGACAATATATCTCTTTGATAAAAGTTGGGATCACAGTCGGCATTTTAACTAGAAAACAGTGAAAAATGAAAGATACAAAGACTAATGCTATTTTGGCAGTAGAATTGCATCGTTTTTGTAAAAACAAGGACGATCAGTTAGAGAGAATGTTTAAGTTGTTTAATACTAGGTCTCCCATTTTATACTAGAAAATTTTGTTGTACTTTTGTTGAAATGTCTGTCATATTTTAGTGAAATAAAGAATGGTTGTATATGTTAGTTGATGTCAATATTTACTTATATATTTTTCACTTGTAAATATCAGTAGATGCGTCAGTATTTACTTATTTATTTTTAATTTGAAAGCATACGCACTGTGACAGCGCAGCACCACCTATTTCTATTTGATATTATCGATAATATTTAATATAATGAGTGCTTTTTCTTCAATTCTTCCTTTATGCAGTAACAATTCGATAAGGGCAAATGTTTTTACACAATTTTAAAACAAAAGTTAAAAATATTCTGGGGCAGCACCCTAATTTTAGTCAAGGATCGCCACTGTTTAAAAGTAACTGTACATTTAATTCCGGTAGTTCTACTGTTAAATTCAAAAAAGTATGTACAGTGTACAACAAGATTGCGTCAAACGATTACAAGTGAAAGTTTCTATTTGCGAAATTCTTTATGATTATGGTAATACAGTGCACTGCATAAATTTACCAACCCCTCATGCTTTCAACAACCTAAACTTTTGGTAAGAAATTACGGTTAATATTCGGTAAATACTAATTCGTAGTGTGTAAATAATAAATTGTGTAAAAGAAAATTGACGCATTGATAAATAAAAAGTAAAATAGCTCGTGGAAATGAACTTTCAGAGAGGGAAAATATCATAATCGATGCTTTTCGCATTAAAGGTTACGACTATACTGTGAAACAAATAGGTCGTTCAAACAGTGCTATTACCCATTACGTTAGTAAAAGACGTAATCATGGTGAGAAAAAGCGTCGCTCTCCGAAAGTGTTTTTTCAAGATAAAATTTATGAAGAACGTTGGTACGAACAATTTTCTCAAACAATCGCACATATTGAAATATAAATGAATTAAACTGTGAACAAGTGAACATATGTGAACAAGTAGTTTACACATGGAACAATATAGGTGAAAATATAATACAAAGTCTTATTGATCGTATGCCAAATCGAATTTTCGATATATGTACTTCGTGGCGTTGGGGACACGATGAATTATTAAGTTTCATACTGTGGTATATAAAACTCAACAAAACAATTTTTCTTAAACAATTGGTGTATTTATGGGACGCCTGAAAATTAGCTTTTATGCAAATCAGTTGAATATTTATGTTATATACCAAATTTTTTTACATAATTTGTTTACCCACTACAAATTAATATTTAAGGAATATTAGTCATAATCCGAGCTCAAATTAATAAAAAGGAAGGGGGTTGATGTACTCGTGCACTGTATATTACAGAATCTTGTACTTTTTCTGAAATATCTGACATATTTTGTTAAGATAAAGAATGGTTATAAATGTTAATTAATATGTATTTACTTTATTTACGGTATTTACTTTATTTTAAACTGAAAACGTGTACATCTAACGCCGGTTGATCTAGTGTTAAATTTAAAATAGTATGTATAGTACACAGTGAGTTTGTATTAAATGATTCCAAGTGAACGTTACAATTTGCAAAATTTTATGCGATTATAGTAATAGTGATCCATGTCCAAGCAATTATACATGATCAATGACGTTAAAGAAAGGTTTTGACTAGTAATAATCCTCCTCGTACATTGTAAAAACAATTAATACACTGTACAACAAAATTCTTGAGATATAAAGAAAGTTTCTAATCAAATTCCTTCTTAAAAAAACGACAAAACTTCGATAAACTCAGGATAATCACCACATGTGTTACGATTGAACACTTTGTGCTAATACAAAACTCGCAAAATATTTACAATCACTAACACCTCGCGTTTTCCGAAGAAATCACGACCGATCGAAACAACACCGCGTATAAATCACAATGCACCTTTCGGAAAACGAGCGTTCACGGTCACGTTGAAGACACAAGTGACGAGGGATCGACACTGACCGATGGACGAGAAAAGCTCTGTCTATTTTTAAAGCGAGGGTCAAAGCGAGCCAAAGCGATCGCTATCGTATCGATAGAGACGCGGAAGGGCGAGAAAGAATTCATCGAAACCGAAGGAATTCCCGATGGAACGAGAACGAAACTCGCGAAGCCACTGGTTTCTGGTTATCGGGACTCGCGTGTGTTCGCTTCCTCCTCGCGGACCAATGGACGCGGAAACGCGTATTAATAGTTCGGTGAAAATGGAATCTAGGCGAGCAACAACTACGAACAGGCTGTTACGTACGAGTACCGATCGAGGGTGAGACGAATTCGCACTGGATTCGACCCGATGTCCGACAATTTATTGGCCTTGCCGAACCGATCGATCCCGCCGCGCCATGCGAACGAATACCTTTGGTACGGTTCGCGGGAGAATCCGACATGCTCTCGTTGGTATTTATCGGCTTGGTGAATTAAGTTGTTAGCGCGTAACGTTGTTTCGAACGCATGCAATTTGGGGATGAACGCGTTGATCGCCCTGCGAGTTATCTGTGACAAATTCACTCTGGTCAAACGTTTCACTAGTGCGGCTCTATCGAGTAATAACTCGATTTTGCTGGCATTTTGCAAGATGGAGTATTGAAATTATCGACTACGGTGAAACATCGATATATTGCCCTGGACGAGGATACAAGAGAGGAAGAAATTGCGAAACAGGGCATGAAAGCGAAACTCCTTCTAATGGTTACATTTGAATGCCAAATAAATGCAGATTTTTTAAATTATGGGTATACAAATTTTTTAAATTTTAGTTGATTGGTTGCAGAAAGGTGCATATTTGTAGATTCGTAGATTTGTCGATTTGTGGATTTGTAGATTTGTAGATTTGTGGATTTGTAGATTTGTAGATTTGTAGATTTATAGATTTGTAAATTTATGGACGTTTGGACTTGTAAATTTGTAGATTTGCACATTTTTAGACTTGCAGATTTGTAGATTTACAAAGTTTAGTCTTGTAGATTTGTAAATATGTAAATTTTTAAATCTGTAAACTTCTAAGTGATCAAATTTGTCCATTTTAAACTTGCTAATCTGTTACTGTTACTATGCCAAATTGTAAATTTGTAAATTTGTAAACTTGTGAATTTGGGAACTAGTGAATTTGTAATCTTGTGGATTTGAAAACTTATAAATTTATAAATTTGTGAATATATAAATTTACATATTTGTGGATTTGTAAATTTTTCGCTCTGTATTTATAAATTAAAAAATTATTAGACTTCTAGAATTCTACATATCTATATGCTTACATTTCTACATTTCTGAGTTTCTATATTTGCAAACCTAATTAAAGTCTGTAGATTATTAAATTTGAAAATTTGATGGTTTGTAAATAAAAAGGTTTGAAAATTTGTCAGTTTGCAAACTGAAAACATTGAAAATTTGTATCGTTGAAAATTTAATTTCGAAATTCAAAAGCTAATAAATTGAACGAATTGAACATCTGAGACTTTGATCATTAAAATTGTTAACAACTGAAAATTTGTTAATTTCCACCTGTGTATTTAAAAATTTGCTAAGTACTAGACTCATAAATTTCTACATTTCTATATATCTAAATTACAACATCCATACCTTCATTTCCATGTAGTAGAACCCTGTAGGAACATAATAATAAAATTTTCATAGAATAATTATACCACTATACAATTTGGATTTTGTTTATCCGGGATTTTAGTTTTTAGACATACCAATTTAATTTGAAATACCAGTTTTAACACTACATCTACCAGTATCTAATGTACATTTATTTTATAAAATAATTTTACTTTGAAAAATAAATAAATAAACGATAGAACATATTATACACATTAATTCTGTATCTTGATCAAAATCGGCATCGAATTCAAGAATACTATCTTAACAAATTTCAGAACTTGAAATAAGAAACATGTGATACGGTCATTTGACCGCTTGGGTAGTTTTAATAAGTTAGTATTAAGTTTTTCTGTACCAGACCTGCGAATCGATGTCAACCCACGAGTTGACACGTGAGAACGTCGACCCAAAGTAAAAGAAGCTATAGCTATTCTCACCATAAACACTTTCAGCGTTACATTTCGCCAAATAAGAATAATAATGACAATAACATTATGTAATTCGCATTATGTCACTCACTCTTGAAACGTTTGCCGACTGTCATTGTTTTTAGCCTAATTGGTGTGTTTGACCGCTCGAGCCAATTGTACTATCGCTGAAAATACGTGTGAGTCTAGACATCTATTTTTCTATTCTAACCAATAGGAGTCGTAACTCTTCTAAACACTCTTCACGCGCCAATTCGTGGGTTGACAACTGTACCTAATGCTAATTACCTCTGCAGGATTACAATTATGTAAATGGTAGTACAAACATAATTTATTCCGGTTAAATAAATAAATATAGCACTAACACTTTACTATAAAATTTACTAGAATTTATTTCTACAAATATGGCGAAACATTTTACCTTACATTTTGAACACATTCTATCGCGCAGAATCACCACGTTCTGTATCACATATAACAATCTACCATGTATAAGACACCGTTATCGATTTCAATCAGCAAGTTCTCAATGTAGTAACGGTTACACGTAAATCGTCGAAACCCGCGTCGTTAAAACATGGAAAACACAGTAAAAGCTCGATGCATTTTCCTGCATGCGATTTGCAAACCGAGCACAAGTTTCGCAAACTGGACTCGCTATAAATCTAACCCCCATTTGCGGAAGGTACCCCAGGGGAATTTAATAGATCAGCCAAATGGTCTCGCTAGGAACAAATCGATTCAATGAAATCGTGGAAAAACAGGAAATTCACGGAAACTCGCGTTTACAGCTTTTTTTTCTTCTCTGTTCTTCTCTTTTTGGTCGGACGATATTTAACAAACACTGAATTCAAACTACGTTTCACCTTCGAACCGTTAACACACCTATTGGACTTTATTTCCGGAACGAAGCTATAAAATCCACTCGATTCGAAACTTCTCGACGAAGATATCGTTTACGACGAGTTTTAAACGGTACACAACATGATACCAAATACCGAAGATTATTGGAAATCGAAGGGATACCTGATTAAGACGGTATTGATTTTAACTTCATATTATCGTAGTTCTTAACGAAAGAATATTGCTGTCGAACGATTTGTTTCTAACGATTGATGATTACTATTATTTGTGTTGAAATTGGTATTAGTTGTAAATAGGTTAGTAATAAATTCATTTTTATGAAATAGTAGAAATAGGGCGAAGAAAGTAGAAACAGGGCGTTCATCCTTTGAGTTTATGTAAATTTGTAATTTTTAAAAATTTGAAATTGTAAAATTGAAATGGTTGGAAATCTGGGAGTGTAGAGTTTTGGAAATTTAACAATTTGAAAATTTAGAAGAAATCTATAAATTTAAGAGTTTGAAAATCTATAATGTGTATTTGGAAATTTAACATATGTGAGTTTGAAAATAGATTTAGGGGTGCGAGAATTTGGGAATTTGTAGATTTATAAATTTATGGGGGTTTGAATAATTAGAAAATTCAGGTTTGGGAATTTATAAATTTGGGGGTTTGAAAATTTAGAAAATGTGAGTTTGGACATTTATAATATGGGGGATTGAAAGTTTGGAAAATGTAGGTTTGGGATTTTATAAGTTTGGGGGTTGGAAACTTTAGGATATGTGATTTGGAAAATTTATAAATTTCGGCGTTTGAAAATTTGGGTCCTTGAAAATTTAAATAATGTGAATTTAGAAATTTAGAAATTTAAAGCTTTGAAAATTTAGAAAATGTAGGTTTAGAAATTTTTAATATGGGGGATTGAAACTTTAAAATGCGAGTTAAGTAATTTATAAAGGGGGTTTGAAAATTTGGGAATTTGGGGCTGCATAAGTTTGGAGATTTAAAAATTTAGGAAATATGAATTTGGGCATGTATAAATTTGGAGCTGTAAAAATTTAGAAAATATGAATGTGGAAATTTATAAATGTGGATGCTTTTATGGTTCGACAAAAATGTTTCAAAATTCGAGCAATCACATACTTAGAAACATATGAAAGTTTGAGAATTTCCAAGTTCACATGTGTCATTCAAAGAAAGTCTATAATGTACCATTACCTTTTATCTATTAAATAAAATATACAAAACTGTTTAAATCATCCAAACTGTTCCTTACAATGAAAATGTCGAACAAATTATCTCAGCATACCGCTTGAATATCTACGATTCAGATTACAAACAAACTAATGGTAAATTTACTAAAACACTTGTATTCCATTCGTCAAAGATTCCTTGAGCCAGCCATGAATATGTTAATTTGTAGAATCTGCGGCATAGTCGTGGACAAAGTGGCATCTTGGTAAGCGAACTTGTGTCATTTACGTCCGGTATAAGTATTCAAATGCAAATTGAAATCTCCGTTGGATCTCGGTGAACGAAGGAGAAGCTGCAACGAATCGGCTCTAATTCCGATGCTTTGCGTGTCTAAATCAACGGGAAATAATTCTTGTCCTTTTCGATGTAGATACGCGAATTGAGTTGAAACGGAAGAAGAAGAAGCTTTGAGGAAAACGCGTTTCACCATCGCCAAACGAAGGAGAAAAGTGTGTTTCGTTTTAAATACAAATTAACTTTCATCCTCTTTTATGCGACGCTATCGGTGATTGAAAGTAATTCGATATTGATTTCTGTTCGAGTAAAGAGATTGTATATATAGATACTTTGTGAAGTATAGCTTTGGATCCTCTATTGAACGAAGATGACGAAGGGAGATAATGTCACTTACAAATTTGATTAATTACAATTAGCCCGCAGCATGGGGGTACGAGCAAAATTAGCGACAACTACCACACTAATTCGCATTGTTTCACTTATCTGTTCATGTATGAGATATTCGCTGATTTCAGAATTCCGATTTCAAAATTCGCTGATTTAGCTGTTATCTTCGCTATTTATGATTAAAGTCCCTTTCTCTAATTCCCATATTTAATATAAAATTTCCATATTTACGAGTTACTAAGTTTTTAAAGTTATAAATTTGGAAACCTATCAACTAAAAATTTCGTAAATAAGATGTCCCTATTTTTATTAGGAAAATCAGATTTGTTCTTGACTGTACCTACTCTGTTTTTATATCTCAAAGCTTCGTATTCGAAAGGCTTCCGATGCCCTTTGAAGCTTTCGGCCAAAAGTGGAAGGGCAGGTGTTTAATTTCGTACGATCCACAGATGTGTTTTCGAATCACCGGAGAAGTGAAATAGGTAAAATAAATAATAATGTTCCCCAGTAAATTTGAACCTTTCAATAATAGTAAAATAAATATTGAAATATTACTGTAATTTGCATTCAATGTATCCAAGCTTAATGTATAAAATTGTTTGTGAATTTAGACACACAGAGAACTAAAAAAAACAATGGTACACTTTCATAATTTTATTTTGTTAAAGATATATTTTATTTGAAAAATAAGATTGAAAAATTGAATAATGCAATGGAACATCTATACATATGTTTTAAAATGCACTACCGTCGAAAAGATTAAGACGAATGTTTGTGCATTTCAAGTATTATTTGTTAAAAAGTCATTGATTTTAATAAACGAATCTGCAAAATGATTATTTGCTTTATGTGCAGTTGCATGTCGTTAGTATACATTCAACATAATAATTAAATAGAAATTACTTAAAACCTACAATTACAGTTACTATTGGTAATCCATTAATTAGGTTGCAGTTATTATAATTAATTACGTACATTAATACGATTAGACATAATTTAATTCGAAATTATGGAACAAACGGTCTCTGATCTTAATGATACTTTAATATAATCGAATATTTAAGTGAAAATAAAATATGTAACTAGTATTTGAACCGTAATATCTTTCCTAATTTTTCAACCTAATTGTTAATATCTTTTAAACAATTAGCCGTCTGCTCCTAAAATAAGGTGTACAGATGTTCAGTTAGATATTGTCAGTAAATACAGTCTCATAAATGAGTCAGTATGTGTTCTAGTGAGTTCACTCATCACCATCAGAGATATCGGAAAATTTGTATAATAAGCATTTTAATTTCACATACTTATACAAGAAATGAGTAAAAAAAGAAATAGAATCATCGTGGAATAAAGAACCGACAATCGAAGAGCACCGCACACCATAAAGCGACGAATATTTTATCGGCAACCAGGCAAGTTAATTTCACGGTCCAACGAAAACGAGCTGTACATTTATTTAAATGTGTGGCTCTTTTATCCCGTATCGGGTTGTTTTCAACAAACAACACAATTTTTGTGCAGCCAATGATCCGATTCGCGTTGGAATTTCCGCGAATGTTCAATGCACCGGCACATTATGATAAGCTATTCGAGAATTTATTCGGAAAATCCTTGAAACTGCCTCAGGAAACTGTAATATGTTGCAACAACTTTCCATAAACTGTTGTCGGTGCACTGGGCAGATTTACAATTCCATGAATTCATGGGAATGGCTCTCTGTGACGGTGTAACTGTTGTTCATGGTTCACTATCAATCAAAGAAATGTGCTTAAGCTTTGTTCGTTCAACTTTTCTGTAAAATTGCTTGGTTTCACTGCAAAACTGATGTTGCAGCATCGGTTCGAAAGCGCTCAAATGCATATTTATACGCGATACTGCAATTTATGCAAATTTTCGCTTTGGGGAATTAAACGTTTGCATGGAAATGAAATATCAACACTAAAATAAATGTTTAATGTACGTCCACTTTGAAATTAAAAATACACGCATTGATAAAATAAATAAATGAATGATTACCGTACATGGTAATTGTCTATGTTGATAGACAACATACAGTTGGAAACAATTATTTTAATACATTTTTTAAGTTAAAGTAGTTCGGCCATTTTTAAGAATCTGATTATTTTGATTAATATTGATCATTATGGATTTTCGATTGCGTGAAATTGAAATTGAATTAATAAATTTATATTGACAGATTATCATAAATTTTATTAAATTTGAATGAATTTGACTAATTTACATTTATGATCTATTACAAATTTGGTTCAAATTATATTTATTAAATTTATTAAAAGTTTATTGAAAATTAATTGAAAATTGATTGAAAATTCCATGCAAAATTAAAATTGAAAATTCATGGTTCATTGTTTAAAAATTTGCCACTTTCAATCATCATGATTTTGATTATATAAAAGTTTGATACAAATATATATCAAGAAATTATGATCTTATTAATAATTATTATAATATGTATTATTATATATACTCATATTTACCGCACTAATTATCGTATTTGTTAAAATTGTACCTACTCTTCATAACAATGTACTTGTTATTAATTTACACAGTTGTTAGAAAAACAAATTATATTTATGATCATTAAAAAATACGTGTATAAGACAAAATCATTAAGTTCGAAGTTAATATTTCATACAAAATTAATAAATAATAAAAATAAATAATAAGGCTGTGTAAATAAATAGCAAATTATACATTTATTTACCATTTCGAACATCGTTGAAAATCGTCGAAAGTAACCATGGAATAATTTTACATTCAATAAACATAGAGCATCATTTTAATAAAATACAGTTCGATATACCCGCTATATTTGCATATATTTAATGAAATCATATTTAACTGGACACGTAATATTATCCTTCACAAAATGAATGACATATTTCTGTTGGGATTAATATATCATCCAGATACGTGCAATCAAAATGTTAAATTACTCCGAAGCTCTAAATTATCCTGCAATTTCATGATTCCTCTCATCATTAATGCACATAAATATACATATATAAAAATGTAATCACTGAAAACAGAACTTTTGTACAGGAAATATCGTTTCATGCCAGCGTATAAAAATAGTCGAACATTTAGGTAAGGTTAAAAAGGTAAATATTGACAAAAGGGGACTCAACCCCAATGATCACGACCTTGAGATACGCTGTCAAGGTCGTCATCCTGAGAAACTTTTCCCTATAACTTCATCTTCATTCCTTGTATATTGCAGAATTATTAACGAAAGATATTTGGAAAAATATTCATCCAAACTAGAAGTGTTAATATAAAATATTAATCTAAACTAATCTAGCCCAATCTAGCATGTTTTGTGATTCATGCTTTTCATTCTCTGACATTCATTTTTAATTATATTATAAAATACGTTAGTTGCGTTAGGTTAGAATAATATCTCAGAATAAATTCAACTAAATAAATTCAACTGTTGTACACACCCCGGTAGGCCCCAACTATTAAACCGGGGTCAAAATCGTCAAGTTTTCTATTATCAGATTACGTACAAATCTCTTATGGTTAATAACTTCGTAATGAACAACGAGCGACGATTAAGTTGTAGAGAAAAGTCACTCAGAAACATATTATTAACCCTTGCCGCTCACAATGGGCCATGAAACGACCCCCGGCAATTTAGCTTCAATTTTATCAATTTTATGCCCTGAAAATCTAAATAAATACCTTTTTCGAAACACCGGTATTTTTACTACTTTTTCTCAAACTGTTATATCTTAAGAATGTTCAGCTAATCTTTTAGCTTTTTATATTAAAATCGAAAGAAATTTTGAATATTTATAGAAAACCGTCATTTTATCAATTTTTTCCCGTTCCTAAATTTTTGTTCACATTCAACGTTTATATTTGTTGAAATCAGCTGTGAAATGTGTAAAAACAACTTTCAGACTATTTATCATTTTTTTTCAAGTTAAAATAATGAGCGACTTCTTTGTAAGAAACATTTGTAGTAGTTGGGATTTTAAACATCCTAGTGTGCCAAGTATGCTCTTTGAAATGTAGCCGGTAAGGGTGAATAATATATGTCAAGGTTAAGGTTAAAGCTGAGAACCTTTTGTCAATATTTACCGATGAAAAACGGCCAATTAAACGGTACTTGTCGAACGGGGTCGAAATTAGCCAGCGTAGATCGCGAAAAATTAGCAAGCCATCAGAAGGTAAGCTTAGCTTGCAAATTACAAAAACAAGCAGCCCGTGTCGCAACAAACACGAAGATGGCCTAGTGAACGCATCGGAGTCCTTCGGTCGCGCATAAAATGCAATTTGTTGGGTGTCAGACGACCGTTACCGTTACCGTAACCCGCCCTGCTTCTGCATGCGAACGCGTTACGAAATTTAATTGGATTTATCGATCGGTTTTCTGATTCCCATTTCCCGTTCAACCGGCTATCCGGCAAACTACGTGAAAATACTGCTCGCGACAACGCTGTGTAATTGACGTCCTGTACGCCAGACGATGGCTGATTCTCTTTTCTCTTTGTCGTAAATTTTTGCTCGATTATGACAATCCAGCGATATATTTGATTAATCTTTAGTTACAGTCCTATAGAAAATCTGATGAGTATTTGCAGGTTTTGGTTATGGATAACTGCACTTGGAAAGGGTGAAGAGTTAGTAGATTTTAGTTCAAAAATTTATTAAGTGAAAAGTTGGTAACTTTGAAATTTGGAAACTGTACAATTTTGAATTTCTCTACTTACAAATTTGTTAACTTGCAAACTTGATATTTGAATATTTATAAATATTCAAATATTTTATTTTATAATTGTATATTTCTGAATTTTTTAATTTTTAAATTTCTAAATTTTCAAATTCCTATCTATCCAAATATACAAATATTTAATTATTCAAATTTGCACTTTCCCAAGTTATTAAATTTCCAAATTGCGGAGTTTTGAAATTAGTATATTTCTAAATTACTATATTGCTAAATTTCTGAATACCTATATATCTAAATTTTGATAGTATCACATTTTTTACTCTAAACATCTAAAAATTTGATATTTCCATACTTCAAAATATGAAAATGTGATCTACCTTTCTGTATTTCCAGATTTACAGAAAGCCATATTTGTAAATTTAATCACCAGTAAATTCCAAAATTTCTAAATTACTAAATTATTCAATTTTCAGATTTGTAACTATCTTAATTTCCAAATATCTATAAAATTTGATATTTCCATGCATGAAAATTAGAGAATCTAATATATCAATTCTTCTACATTTCCAGATTAATAAAGTACCAAATTCCTAAGTTAAAACATTTGTAAATTTCTGTTTTTAATTGAAATAGTATCGAAAAGTTGATATAATTTAAAATTCTCATTCTCACTTGAATTTCTTAATTACTTAATTCTATTTAATCTCCGATACCAATCATCGGTGACGTCCATAATCATTATACTAACAGAAGATAAACTAAATATTGGAGAAAGAGATCAATTTACTTGCAGCAAAATGTAAAGTAAAATAGGAGCAGAATGCTACTTTCTTGATGTAATTAATCAATAGTGGAAACACAGGTCTGACGTCATTTTAAAATATATAAACTGACATAAGGTAAGTTCTATATTTCATTTCTCAAAAGTTATCGACCGCGATAAGGCAGATCCCGTTTATAACATATGAATATTTTTTAAAAAAATTCTTCTTTACCGACGTTCGAAAAAGTTGATACCATCTTATCCGTGGCTGGTACTGTATTACCATCTGTAGGTAAATTATCCCTGTACCAGGGCAGTCGGTAAAGAAGAGCGGTATCAGAAAATGGTAACTAGAAATTCCACCATAAATTGTATTTAATTAAATAGAATACTCTCTAAACGAAAAATATAAAATAAAAACCTACAAAAATATGGTTATAATACATATTATATTTTGTAAACTATTCGTCAATTATAAATTGCAAAGAAATGAACTCAAGATAATCTCGATTGTATTCAAGGAAGATTACCAGGAACAAGATAAAGAATCGAACCGGGAAGAAACTAATTCTATGCAAATCAAGTGGGCGTGGCGAAGAATTCTCGGATGTATCATTATCATCGAGCCGATATATTACGTCCTACGTGTAGTCATCGAATTGCAGGTGTACGCGTGCGGTGCGTGTCCTCGAGCGTATCGAAGAATATATTTATTCGAGAGATTTCTCGCTGATGTATTTAATTGTGACGGAACAATGCGATGCACACGAGACGAGTGCCTGCCATTCAAAACGTCTGCCATTGGCACGATTATGTAAATGCCTCTTTCATTTTATAAATCATTGTTGGATAATGCGGCTAATGAAAGCACGCTACTGAAATCCATAATAATTTCTTCGACGCCTCTAACGTAAGAATATAAAATGCAATTAAACGGAGTATTTCCTGCATGCGTGCGGTTTTATAGGCTGTTTCGGTACGTGTGGGAAAAGAACGAGAAATGTTCCTACGTACATGAGTCATGTTTAACCTTGCACCCTAGATACATACATCTTTATATCCCTAATAATTCCCGGACGTTTGATCACTGATCAAATGATCACGTTATAATTTAAATGTTGACTTACTTGTTACGGCTCCTTTGGTAGTTGGTATACTTGCAATGTATCTTTGTTTTATTTTACATTTGAGAATTTTTATTAAGTCCATCATGTATCTGGGCCTAGTTTTTTCTAGGTTTAGGTTTGCTAGGTCTATGTTTCTATAGATTTAGTTTTCTCTAGATCTAGTTTTTTCTTGATCTAATTTTACCTAGGTCTTATTTTCTGTGAGTCCAAGTGAGATTAAGTTAGGTTAACCTAGGTCTAGTGTTTTCTCTGGGTTTATGTTTCTGTAGATCTAGTTTCATCTCGATCTACTTTTATGTAGATCTAGTTTTCCCTAGGACTTGATTCCGTCGGTCGGAGGTTAGGCAAAGTTAGGTCTAGGTTAGGTTTAATTATGTTATGGTAGGTCTAATCTTTTCTCAGTTTAAATTTCTCTGAGTTTACGATTCCATAGATCTAGTTTTCTGTAGATCTACTTTGCTGTAGATCTAATTGTCCCTAGTCCCTATCTCTCATAGGTCAAGATTAGGTTAGGTTAGGTTAACTTAAGTTAGGTCTAGTCTGGGTTTACGTATTCATAGACTCATTTTTCTTTGGATCTAATTTTCTGTAGGTCTAGTTTTGCTTAGACCATGTTTCTCACGAGTCGAGATTAGGTCTGAGTTAGGTTAGTTTAAGAGGTCCATTCTTTCCTAGATTTAAACTTCTCTGGATTTTCATTTCCATACATATAGCTTTCTCTAAATTTTATTTTATGTACGTCTTGTTTCTCGTTAGTGTAGGTTAGCGTTATGTTAGGTTAGGTTAGATTATATTAATCAATATTAGATTACAGCAGGTTAGGGTTAGATTATGTTAGTTTGAATTAAATATACTTCAGGTCTAGTCGTCCTTAGGTCTACTTTTCACTGGGTTCAGGTTTTCCTACATTTCAAAATTCCCTAGTAGTCTCTACCTTCCCCAGTCTATGACAAATATTTAAAATATTAACAGAAAAGTAATTGAAAGAAATACTAAAAGAAAATATTTAAGAAAAGCAATGTAAATGCAAAGTGAAATTGAAATATAAACAAAGAACATGTTAAATACTCTACTGAAAAATATTGAACGTTAAAGAATGTAAATGAGTATTATAAAAACGCTACTTTAGATTAAAAAGGAAAGTTTCAGACGAGGATTAATTTTCTATTCTCACCTGAACATCCCAGCAGTAAATACTTAAGGAGTTAAATATCTGTTTCAAGATCTTAGATTTCCTTTTGTTAGAAAGTAATCTCAGGTTTTAACGTTCCACTAAATTTCGATGCAGCAGCAACCGCGACAGGCGCGAATTCATTGCTGTTTTCGCGGCAGGGAAATTCGCGATAAGAAAGTTAAGGAAAATTATATTATTTGCATAGCATTGGACGCGAGCGAAACTTTCGCAGCATAAACTTCCCTTTTCGCGGTTTCGCAAGAGCAGACGCTCCGAGAAACTTTCTTACCCCGAAATTATCTTTTTCCTTCGTGTAAACTGAAAAATTGCCACTTTCTACATATTTCTGCTACACGTTATGAAGTTTCACTGCAATTTCGATAAACCAATAAACTCTATCTAGTTTGTAAACGCGAGAAAATGATGGATGTCATATAAATGGTGGAACAATTCAAAAGAGATTCTGCGGGATAAAACGAAACATAAAAGTATAATACAGTTTTTACATGTTCTGATAATGTTAGTTAATTATTGAAGCAATGAAAATAAGTTCCTCATAATTATTCTTGCGTCACTATTGAAAAGATTAACTCTTTGGAGGTATTTTTGTTATTGGCAGACTTTAAAACTTACTAGTTGAAAAGTTTTATGAATTCTTTTGAAGTTATTATTTTTCTATTATTAATTTTAACTATTGTATGTTTTAGTATGTTTATACATCACATATGTATCACTTTGTTAAAAAAATTCTTGGTTCATGTTATTGTATTAAATTGAACGGTGAGTGTGAGTTATCTCTTGAGCGCAAAGGGTTAATTTATAAAAGAGTGGATTTAGATAGGTGATGCATGCATAAGTAACTATGTTGTAAGAATACTAATTAACATCTTTGAGTTATTGCACTAAGAAGATTGTTGAAATTATTATTTTCAGTATCGTACAAAAATGTTCTTGTAAATATTTAAAAAAATGTTTCAATTCAATTTTCAATTTATTTTCAATATGTGAACAAATGTTAATCTATATGCTTTTTTTATACACTACAAAATTTGTGTTCAACATTTTATGTTTATATGTTGATTATGTTTATTCATATGAATTTGAGCATTTTAACATTTCTTCCGTATACTTATCACTTTCTTACATATCAATTATAATTTCGAAATTGGGAACATTAAAATGTACGTTAAGTAAAACTTGATTAGTATGATTCTGATAACAATAATAATAACAATCAATAACTAGATATGATAAGAAACATAAAATTGTCAAGATATTTATTATGTTATGAAGAAAAAAGGTACTCCTACATGAAGAGTAGACAATAAAAATAAATTAACTGTAACTATAACTGTTTCCACATAAAATTGGTAGTTTAAAATAAACAATTACATTCACAAATAAATTAATAATTTCCAATAAAGAATTTTATTAAAAATTGAAGTAATAATTTTCAATTCGGAACTGTATCAATAATTATATTAAGAACTTCAAAATAATAATTTAATTAGGAACTTCGAATTAATAATATTGATAAATAAATTAAATGTTTCAAATGAACAATTATATTAATAATTAAATTAAAAATTTCAATACCTTAAATAAATGACATGTTCATTGATGTTTCTAATGTTAATGTATCATACAGTAGCTCTTAGGAAGTAAAATCTATATTAATCACTCATCGAATTTGTCGATGCATCGTTTGCGCAACAGTCGGCGGAGAACTGATGTCGCAACCGGTATTTCAGATTTCCGAAGGAGGTAAAACGAGCAAGGTATTAGTCAGTTTTCATGGCGATAACAGTAAGCTACCCAGCCCTTTTCACAAGCTACCTTCCAACCTACCTGTTCGCCATTGGCTCGACTCGGAACAAGGAAAAAACACGGGTCGTTAAGATCCCTCTGCACGTATCTCGAGTAACGAGCATACGCTACTACCCTTTAGATTGGATTAACTTCATCGCCTTAAAATGGGAGGCCTGCAGCGGGTCAAGGAGTTCATAAAATCTGACGGCCAACCTCGTGAAATTAACGCGTTAAGCGAAGCGAAAGGAAGAGAACGATACCGGAAGGTAAATCGCCATTGTTGCGATAAGAATACGAATAGACCATGCACTTGTACAAAATGGAAACGGCTAGACTTGTTCTATTTCTGTTCTTGACACGTTAGCTGCCACGTTAAGAAGCAATTGAAAATTTTGTTAGTGTATTCATTTTTAACAAATGTTACCAAATATTTTTGTACTATTTATTATATTTATTATTCATAGTTTCAAGTAGTTGATACAATCAGTTATGTAAAGGAATTCTTCAATGATATAGGTGATAGATTCATGTAGAAATTTAAGTGTCACTCATATGTGGCTAACGTGTTAATGATTGTTCATTCTG
The DNA here is from genome assembly GCA_036983795.1 of Megachile lagopoda. Taxonomy (NCBI): domain Eukaryota; kingdom Metazoa; phylum Arthropoda; class Insecta; order Hymenoptera; family Megachilidae; genus Megachile; species Megachile lagopoda. Next base: position 2,066,777 of record CM072788.1, on the reverse strand, counting down.
TACAAACATTTATGCAGAGTTAGATGTGTGTTTTTTTTTCAAATGAAGTAAATTATTGTTAATATTGGCATCTTCAGGCAAACTTTAAGGTAAAATTTTATGTTGAAGGGTTGAATTTTCGACTTTAAATTTTATTTAAATTTAAATTGAACATTATTAATTATGGCTACTTATTAATTTGTATTAGATACGATAAATTTTGTAAAACAATTAAAATTGTTAAATATTGAAATTTTCATATCCCCAAATTCCCATATTACCAGATTGACAAATTTTCAAACCTCAAATTCCCAAATCTCCAAATTTCCCAATTTCCAAATTTCCAAATTCTCAGATCTCCAAATGCCAAAATTCGCAAATTTCCAAATTCCCAAATTCTCAGATCCCCAAATGCCAAAATTCGCAAATTCCCAAATTTCCAAATTCCCAAATCTCCAAATCTCCAAATCTCCAAATCTCCAAATATCCAAATATCCAAATTCCAAAATTCCAAAATTTCCAAATCCCAAAATTTCAAATTACCAAATTTCCAAATTCCAAAATTTTCAAATTTCCAAATTTCCAAATTTCCAAATTTCCAAATTTCCACATTCACAAATTCTCAAATCCCCAAATGCCAAAACTCGCAAATTTCCAAATTCCCAAATCTCCAAATTTCCAAATTCCAAAATTTCCAAATCCCAAATTTTCAAATTCCAAAATTTCAAAATTCTTGGATCCCCAAATGCTTAAATTCCCAAATTCTCAGATCCCCGAATTCCCAAATTCCCAAATTCCTAAATTCCCAAATTCCCAAATTCCCAAATTTCCAAATTCCCAAATTCCTAAATTCAAAAATTCCCAAATCTCAAAATTTCCAAATTCCAAAATTTTTAAATTTCCATATTCCCAAATTCTCAGATCTCCAAATGCCAAAATTCCCAAATCTCCAAATTTCCAAATTCCAAAATTCCAAAATTTCCAAATCCCAAATTTTCAAATTCCAAAATTCCAAAATTCTTGGATCCCCAAATGCTTAAATTCCCAAATTCTCAGATCCCCGAATTCCCAAATTCCCAAATTCCCAAATTCCCAAATTCCTAAATTCCCAAAATCCCAAAATCCCAAATTCCTAAATTCCTAAATTCCCAAATTCGCAAATTCTTAAATTCCTAAATTCCCAAATTCCCAAATTCCCAAATTCCCAAATTCCCAAGTCCCCAAATTCCTAAATTCCTAAATACCCAAATCTGTAAAATTTCCCAATTTCAAAATCCTCAGATTCTCCAATTCCCAAGTCTTCCAAACCTCCAAACTTCAAACTCCCCAATTCCCAAATCCTGAACCTCCAAATTTTCAAACATCCATATACCAACTTCCAAATGTCTCAATTTCCTCTAACAAAACCTCTAACCTGTCAAAACTTCTAACGAAATCTTACCGATATCCCAACACATCATTAAATATCAATAAAATGTCAATAATCGTTAATCACCCGTCAACTCCAAAAATGCCATTCTAATCAGTTAGTCGAATCGAGTGACTCCAAATATAGCCAATAAAACTGATTCTCCGCACAGTTAATTAGAAATATGATAGATTCTACATAGCTCGCTTCAGCTAACGCTTCTAACACACGCATACTGTGTTTGGCTGTCTGTGGATCTTTTCTAAGTTGAGCCTGTTTGTACAAGCGGTATACTAATATAGCTGACAGGCCTCTGCTGTCCTTCTACATTCTATAGGAGCGAACAGCGCGAGATAGAAAACCGCTTTGGCGAAGCGAGTTGCCGCGTAAGTTGCCATATAAGCTGCTTTGTCGGCTTCTTCGCACGGAAAGTTATCACTCTTGCTAGCTGGCTTTAGGTCACTCCTCCGTTTCTTCAACGACGATCGCTCGTCACTCTTCCTTCGTGGCATACAGTGCTGAGCGTGATAAAATTCCCTAGGGTGAAAGGTGGTGATGGGGAAAAATACTCTGCGGTTGCACTACACGTTTTAATATTTGACATTTCCTATGAGGGTTACGTTTTAGGATACTTGAAAACAACGTAAGCTAACAAAATAGAACAGTGGTGGAAAAAAGTTTACATTTTCAAATTTTTTAATTTCTCTAATAATTAAATTTTTGATGTTATTTAAATAAATGTTTAAATTCTAAAATGATCGAAGTTTAAATTCTCAAATTTCGAATTCTTAAATTTCAGAAATTTTTTAATTCTACATTTCTGAACGACAAACGTACAAATGTAAAATTTCTAAATTACCAAGTTTGTAAATATTCAACTTTTGAAATTCCAAGTTTTTAAATATTCAAATTTAGATATTCCACATTCTTATGTTGCCAAATTCTGAAATGATCAAATGTCAAATTTATAAATTCTCAAATTTACAAATTCCTCATTTTATAACCTCTAAAATTCCCAAATTCCAAATTTCTAAACTCCAAATGTACAAATTTCAAATTTCTGCATTGCAAAATTTTTAACATTCTAATTTCTACATTTTCAAATTCTGGTAGTGTTAAATTCCAGAAGTTTTAAATCCCCAAATTTTCAGATTTCTAATTTTTACATCCCCAAATTATTAAATTCAAAATGTGCAAATCTTAAGACTTCTATATCACCAAAACAAACTCTCAATATTAAAATCCCAAAATTGTTGAATTCTAAATTTCTAAATTCTCAATTCACAAATTTCGAATTTCTAAATCCCCAAATTATCAAATTCATAATTTCCAAATTTTTAAACTTCTATATCGCCAAATTTTTAAATTATAAATTTCAAAATGCTCAAATCCTCCATTTCTAAATTTCCAAATTTCTGAATCTCTAAATTCTGAAATTTCAAACTAATAAATTTCTCAACATCCAAATCCTTAGATCCCTGTATGCCTAGTACTAACAATTTAAAGTAGAAACCTGAATACTCCAATTTAAAATAATAGTTATTTATATCCTCAATAATTAGAGCTTCACCGTACCTTACGAGAGATATCTATTTTCACTACAATAAATTTATTAAAAGAAGTTCAAATAAGTAAGACAATTGTATTGTATGAAACAATAATAATACTACTTAGAGTGTAAATAATAGTTTACGTTGTTTCTAATTAATGCTCTTATCTGATATTTTAAATTCATTGCGCTATTTGATTTAAAATTTTAATTGCACTACGAGATATAGTGATACGATAATAATTGCCTTAATTACTTATTTTTACCGCAGTTTTCGTTTCTTTGAAATTCCGATTAAACGTTGCAATTATTATTACTACTATAACAGTCGGGGAAAAACACGGTATAATAATTTTATTAACAAATTAACATACAAAGCAGTGTTTAATAAACCAAGCTGAACAGATTTCTTTGTTGCATGAAGAATGAATTCAACTTTTTGAATTTAGTGTCGAGAATTATTCCTGTAATACATTTTTATTATGCTTACATTATAATTATTTACACCCTGATTATAATGTTATAAAAATCGTCATTTAAAAGAAATAAAATATGCAAAATTCGGAATATACTTCGGAACAAAGTATAATATTTTAATAATATTAATCGTACAATAAATTTATAATTATTGTTTATTACAATAAACATGCAAAACAGTTCAACTAATTATACAAAGTTTATATAATTTAATATCTGGTTTTTAATTAAAACTTAGATCGAAAAATCAGGTCTTTAATTAAAACCTAGATCGAAAACTAGATTTTCAAATAAAAGCAGATCTGTATATTTGAACAAGGAGCTTGTTTAATAAAGTCTCAAGGATAACAGTAGCCAAGCACTTATTGTATACAAATTAGATATTTCTCATGAACAGCTTTACGCAAACTTCTTGCGTTTTCGCAATGCCTAACAAAGTTATCGGTATCTTGAATAAGTTCCCTGAACAAGATAACTAAGATGACAGTAACTCTGCAAAGAACTTGCGGTGTCTGTAATAACTATTTTATCAGGTGTCGCGAAATAAAGACGGCACATTGTTTGGTTGAGGCAAACAAAGACACACTTTTTAATCATTCTGAGAATAATCGTTGTTAATGCAGTTGATACATCGACGTCAGAAATATGAAGATAAAGAGAATATAAAATAAATAAAAATTAAAACATTCTCAATGGAAGGTATTTTGACTTTTATTTATCGAACTATTGTTGCTTTTGTAACATCTTATAGAGATTTATATCGCCATTTTTCACACTTCATATGTATAATACAGTTATGGAATGACACAGTTAATTTTTGTAGGTACATTCGATTGAAAAATAAATTCAGCTCTAAAAAATTCGAAAATAAATTCAATCAATTCTAAAAAATTGACCTCATATCTACATAGATGCAATGAAACATGCAGAAAAGTCGATTCCAAAATTTGCACACAATAATACACAATATTATTAGATAATATTATTCATAGTGAGATAATATTGTTAATTAATAATAGTTACACACGATTATTGGCATGTGCTGAATAACAGTTCCGAAAACTTGTAAACGTGTCTTTTGAACTCAGTTAAACCAGTTAACTGCATTCGACAAATATACACGTTGATCCAAAAGTTTATTTCTACACAGTTGACGTTAACGATTCAATAATTTTGATTACAAAAAAATGTGATTGTTCTGCGTTTTTCGTTAAATTTGTACTCCCCAAGTATTTATTTTACAGTGCGTTACATAAATATACCAACACCTCTATTCTTAATAATCTAAGTCTTAAGTAGGAAATTATAGTCAGTATTTCTTAAATAATAATTTGAAGTATGTAAAGAATAAATTGTATAAATGTATTAAATGTATTAATTAAAAATTTAAATGTTATTAAATGTTATTAAATGTATTAATTAAAGATCTTCTTACAAAAATAAATTTCTTTCTTTAATTTTTCTTGTTTATAAATTTTATTCTTTTTTTATTCTTTTTCATTTTCCGATAATAATAATATTGTTAATTTTGTATTGTTCTCATTTCGCTTCATTTTTTTCGTAAAATTTCTAATAAAATCATTTACCCTGAGGTATATTCATCTTTGCTTGATTTTCCGCACTCCGTAAGAAATAAAACCAAACTCCGCATTAAAAATGTTAAAATATATTAGCCACAATCATCCAAAAACTCAGATTGATAAAAATAAGAAGGGATTGGTACCTCTCTGCAACTGCACAATATACAACACGCACGAACTGTTTGATTTCAATTACACATCCCTCAGGGGACTTTCAAAGTGAAATTCCGCGGTTAACAGGTTAATCTTCGTGGTCGTTAAAATATTACGCGGTTCGAGCAAGGGAAAACAGAAATGAGAATCGCTTACCGCGGAGCTGGTCGTCTGAACCGGTACCTTTGTTCCCAGTCCTGTGAGTCCTCCAAGACACCTACGCGCACAATCAGGATCGTTATCTTCGCAAATCGGACAACCTACCGTGGTTGAACCGCTCGCTTCTCTAAGCACGTGATTGCTGCTGGTGTTTGTGGTATAACCCTGGTCCGAGCTGGCGTTCGAGTTCGGTCTCGATTCGTCCGAGCTGTCGAAAGGCTTGATATTATTCCTTGGCCGATGAACGATTCCCACAGGTTCCCATATCTCGCTCGTCGACGAGGCGTAATAATTGTTCTCCTTCGTCTCGCGGCTTCTCTCGTCGACAACCTTTCCGCCTCGTGCCACAGTGACCTCCTCCTTCGTCACGATGGACGATTTTACGCTCAAGGATGTCTCGAGTCGTACAGGGGCCCTTTTTGCAAGCATACCCAGTTAAACGGCTATCATCGTGGATCTATCCTCGGGGACTTGAGCTCGTTACTTCTTCGCGACGTTTTCAGATACTTTTTTTGTTGCTCGAATAGGGGCTTCTTAGATGTCGGATAACGGGGGAGCTGATTCGCGGATTTAGTTGGATATTCGTTATAATTTTATTCCCAACTACCGTAGTAGGATTTGTTGAAATTTTATTAAACTTGATTCATTCAAAGCGTCAAATCACTAAATTCTTTATTTCTAAATTTTCGAATTACCAAATTCTCAAGTTTCGAAATTTTAATTCTAAAATTTTCAAATTCTTAAGATTAGAAGTTTTTAAGTCCCCAAATTTCCAAATTCTTAAAATCCATTGGCCTTTTGCAGCCGAAATTAATTTTGTTGTTAGATGTTTTTAATTATGAAATTTTCTAATTGAAATGTTCGACCTCGTTTATACGTTACATGCATATCTATAAATTTAGATAGAAAATATTGAAAAATTGAATGGTAAATCACTTTTCGAGTGCAAAAGGTTATTACTGAATACTGGCAATATATCTGTACTAATCATTTAAGGACTCCGTTAGAAAAACATGTTTCCTCATTTCATGAGTACAAATCTAATAATCACTAATTTTCAAGTAGTAGTAAAAAGCGAGGACAAAAGTAACATTTTTCACATTTGATCTATTTGCCAATCACCTTTTAAAGGCACAGAAACTAGAATTATGCCATAAAAAAATATGCTTGCTACTTTCCCCAACCGCGTTTTCCAAAACAAAAATCTTATAACTTACAAACAACGCATGATTTATCAAAATGAACTAAAGAAACTTATAAAAATATTATCTTTAAATAGTAATGATAAGAACGCTCTAACAAACTGGTTTAATCTTTAACTACGAATATTAAGAAAGTCGAAATGATAGAAATCTGAATGACCTGAATTACCAATTCAGTTTAACCACGCTCGGTGTCAATCAACGGAACAAAACAGATATTCGCGTGCAACTATGAGAATCAAATTAAGTAAAAACGTTTGTGAAAGCGTGTACATGGTATTACTTTCATCGCATTGTTACTTTTGTCCTCGCTCTCCCCTAGGTAGTATAATTTCAAAATCAGATAGCGAAAATTGTCGTGATCCGTGATCGCGCAAGTCATAAATTATTCAATCGTTTCAAGATGAATTTAGAACGTTTATCGACTCTGAACAGGTATATTTGAGAGCAGCATGACATCTGAAATGACAGGAAACAAGGGAAAAAAAGGAGCCACGCAGCTGCAATTTATTTCGAATTAGGGCTAACGGAGAATGATCCACGATGATACCTTAGTATTCCAGCCTTAACGAGGATCTGATTGAGCAGATCGCACGGTGGCACCTGGCCAGTTATCATGGCTTCACGAATGGCTACACCATCCGGCCCTTCTAAGGGAATCGGTACACCGTTTATCAGCAACACTTCTTCCTCTCTCATGCTGGATTTCTTTTCGCAATCGACCACCTTCACACCGGGCCCGAGGATCGACTCCACCGTCGACTGAATCTCGTGATCGTCCATCCCTGGGAACGCAAGCAACACGTTGGGTAAACTCTTGTTGCTGATTTAATGGAACCTCCTGCGAAATTGATGTGGACGTAGCTGGCGGTTTCTTTTATGTCTCTACAGAGTGATCGTTTTATACTTTTCTGAGCCTGATGCTGTTTCAGATTAGCTGATTTAATGTTTTCTGTATAAATAACGATTTAGTACGTTTGCTGATGCTGGATAATTTATGGTAATTGATTTCAGTTACCGCAATGTGTGCACTTTCTTTAATCGTATATGCATAATGTGACTAATTTGGAAGGAAAATTAGTTAATTGAATAGGAGGTAATTTAGCTATAATTTTAGATCATAAAATTTAGTATTGTAATATAAAATTGAAAAAAAATTAATATAGTATTCTAATATTTTTTGTAATACTTTGACTACCACGTCATCCACATATGGGTGGTGCTAAAATTTACATATGAATCACTCAACTGTATTATTAAGAATTTGTTCATTTACCTAATTAGAAATACTCGTATTGACTACTTGGAACTATCAATAATAAATATAACAAAATATTGTGCGTTTGGTAAGAGTTATTAAACATAAAAATATTATGTAGTAAAATTTTTAATTGCCTCGGTGTGGCAGTTAACGTGTTAATAAAAGATCAAAAGGACGTTTAAAAAGTAAGAATGAAAAAAATGTTCAAGACGAAAATTAGAAGAGTGTTCAATATATCGATGAAATTAAGCCAACATAAATTTCTTTGCAATTTAATCACATCCTGATTGGATAAAAAGAATTAAGATGTACACACAAATGTCAACGCTTAATTATCTGATAACTACTAATTACTGAACAAACATCATTGATTTTAGCTCGTAATAAGACAACTGATAAATAAAATAAATTTTATTATATCCTCAACATAATCAACAAGAAAAATGTTTTTTATTATTTCAAAATAAATCAATGCTCTATTGTCAAATTGTTTTTATTTTATTTGGCTGAACTTCACATTTCACGTGCTGCAATAACACGGTCCTATCAAACTGAATATTTTTTTCAATTCATGTGAAACTATCTATTTATCTCCTTGTATCTTCTTGAATTAAATTATACCTAAGTAGTTACATAAGTCTGAAGAGTAATTAGTATAAAATGAAGCTATTCATTCAGACTATTCATTCATTATTTATGTATTTTAAGTATAATACACCATTCTAGTCTTATGAAACAAATTAAAATATGTAGGATAAAAATAAAGCCCAATTTTCGTCGCTGATAATTCAAATTAAAACAAACATTATTATATTATATTAGAATAATTCTATAAATCATATAAATTCTATAAATTATAGAATAATTCTATAAAAGTACTATAATTAATAAATTTTCAAAATGTTAAATGCTACATAATAGTGGTCAGTTTTCATTGATAATCATAGCTTCATTTCAAATTTAATTTAGTACTCCCGAATTTTATACGACTACAGCAACAAATTATCCATTTAAAAATTCAATTAATTATACGATATTTCAATTAACTAAGTGAATGATATGCTGCTTGATTGCTTAATATCGTTATTACTTCGGCACGAACCAAATACGGAGAGCAACTGAAATATTTGAAGCAATAATTATAACAAAATTGCAATAAAGAAGCTTCTGAAACGAGTCTTCGTTCCCGAGTTTAAAATCTCTTGAAATTCTTTCGGCGCCGTTCGAGGAAACTAAATACACGATGAAAGGAATATCCGTCTTCGTGCTTTAAACTGCTTCCAAAGCGATTTTCATTTCAAAGATGAACTGAAAAATCTTCGTCGGCAAACGTCGTATTAATTACCACGAATTTTAGAGGAACGAAATCCGAGATGCACACAAATATTGCTGCTATCAAGGATATAAAATATACGGAAATAGAAATTCTTTTATTTATCACTGAACAAATAACTCAAATGCTGGTGAAACCAATTTTTTATCTTCAAATTTTTGGAATTCCAAACCTTTGAATTCGCGAGTATTTCGGATTTTTATATTTTAAAAATTTTAGATCTTTAAATTCTGAAATGTTCAATCTTTCAAATTTTAACATGTTTAGATTTTCAGATGTAGGAATTTAAAAGTTTCGGAATTTAGAAATTTGGGAATTGAGAAATTGGGGCATTTAGGAATTTTGAAATTTGTAAATTTAGAAATCTGTGAATTTTGGAATTTAGAAATTTATAAACTTCGCAATGTTTTAATTCAGGAATTTAGGAATTTTGAAATTTAGATATTTAGAAATTTAGAAATTTAGAAATTTAGAAATTTAGAAATTTAGAAATTTAGAAATTTAGAAATTTAGAAATTAAAAAATTAAAAAATATAGTAATTTACGAACAAAAATTATTCGAAGAATATGCAACGTCAGTAGATAGATATACATTAATATTAGTGAGCAAAGAACTGTGTAATTAAATTATCAGTCCAATCGTTAAGATGTCGTACAAACGGTAAAATGAGTTCGTAGAACGACTAGTATAATAATTTGCACCTGCCCAGACAGTGGAAGGTAAGTTACGTTGAAATGAGATCGAAAGGGAACCTCGGGGGATCAGCTGCACACTGAATTGCAAATGAGGTTGCAACAAAAAGGAAATTATAACGGTGCAGCAAACAGATGATAAAATTTCTCTGTTCGAGCATTGAATCATGACATAAGATCCGTGTTTCGTAAGAAATGTTTATTGAACATTCATAAAGAAAACTTTACCGACGAAGATATACAGGGTGTTCTTGAATGAAACGATCAAACTGTATCTACAATTAAAATAAAAAAAAATGCTATATAATTATATGCTTCTAAACACTTTATTAAAAATTATAACAAAAATACAAAATGTCTTCGGTTTTGTTTTTCAATGCTGTATATAATATGTCCCAGTTTTGTACGTAAAACTTTGCCAACTTGTTTTATAAATATAAATAAGTAAGTAATAAAAATAAAATGTTATATAGACGTAGGGTCATTGTATATAAATAATTATTTTTATTAATAATGCATTCAAAAGCCTACGTTCTTATAAACATTTTCTCTTATTTTCATTCATAGAATATGCTAGTCAAGTTATATGGACATAACTGAAACACCCTGTATGTGAAATCGAATAAAGCAATTCACTGTCATTTTGTATTTTCGTTATTGTAAGATTCGATAAAAACATAACGTAAAAAGTAACAGAAAACTGAGGAAACGGCCTAACGAAGGTATGGGGTAAATAACAACGAGACTTTAGAATGTTGGGGCTGTTCTTTACAACTGTCCTCGACGAATTGACTCGTTCGTGCCTTTTCTCCGAAAGTCAACTGCTCATTGACAAAAGATGACCGCTCGAGCAGGTCAAGGTTTCCGTGCTTAGTCCGGGATTTTCTCCCGTTTTCTTACATTGTAACTTTCTAATAAAGTGTTTGATACCCTACGTTGATGTTACGTTTCCTTTTATTGTTACGGATAAAATGGACTGATATAATTTGATCGTTTAATCCAGGAACACCCTGCATATACGTACACGTAGATACAAGATTCAAAGGTACATGATAAATGTAATGAGTTTCATTTACAGATCATGTAGGTATTATGTTACGAATATACGATTATTGGTTGCGCGAAGCTAAAAGGCTGATGACTTCATTGTTTAATAAACTATCATTCTGCAAATTAAGAAGACAGTTTAATCGACGGTAACGTCATAAGTCAACGTTCTTTGACTCTGTCGAGCAGAGTATAAATAACGAGGGAATTTATGAACCAGAAACCAGACAATCTTAGTTTACACAAGTTCGGTTATACAAGCTCGTGGTTAAACAAGTCGTCGTGTCTGTTACGCCTTCGCGCGAATCAGATTGCTTATGGCTGTAATTATAAGTCTTATGAAAATACACGTGTTAGGACGGTACAAAAATTTCCGTCGTTATTAGAACAATTCCCTTTGTTAACATTTTATATTTATTATTTGATATGGAATGTCGATATTGCTACGAATGAGGCTGTAGGAGCGGAAAATTCGCTAGAATTGGCGATATAGAAAGAGTCCTCGTCCAAATAAATTTATCAATTTGAAAACTTGAAAACATGACAATTTAATTTAACGATTTGTGATAATTTGTCGTTAATTTGACAATTTGTGATTTCAGAACGTGAAATTTTGAAATTACGATTTTTCTACATTTTTACATATCAAGATTCATACTTCTAAAAATTACTACACCTTGGATTTCTATATTCCTAGATTTCTATATTTGCAGACTTCCATATCTCAAGTTTCATATATCTCTAGATTTCTATATCCATAGATTTCTACAGCCTTAAATCGCGGTGTTAATGGAATTCAACATCCCTAGATTCCAAATTTCTACATTCCTAGATTCTAATATCTCAAGATTTCTATACCGGTGAATTTCTATATCTCTAAATTCCTACATTTCTAGAATTCTAGTTTCTTAGATTTCAATATGTGCAAATCCATATGTTCCTAGATTCGTATATCCCTAGAATTTCATACCTTTAGATTTTTATATCCCTAGATTCCTATACTCCTAAATTCCCATATCAACAGTTTCCTATATTCTTACAGTCTTACATTACTAAATTTTTATATTCCAATTCGTATATCTCTAAATTCCCCTGTCAATTTCTATATCCCTAGATTTCTGTGTCCTAGATTCAATCTACTCCTATATCATACATCTCTATATTCATATTTCCCCCTATTTCTGCATACATCTCGAGATCCTCAAATTCCTGCATCCCTATCCATATTTCCATATCCCTATATCCCGAAATACCTTAAACAGTCCCTAGACTGTCATATCCCTATACCTCTATATCTGTTTAAAATGTCTGAGTTCCCAGATTGAAAAGTTCATAATTTACAAGATTTCGAAATTCGAAACATTAACATTTGTGAATTTGTGCGTTTTGGTCGTCGCTCGAAGGAAGATCGGTAATTGAGCGCAGGTTGCGAGTGGAAAATAATCCGTAAGGAAGTCACGAGAATCTCGAATCGAGCCGAGGGGCCTGACGGTAGTTCGTGAAGGCTCAGGTAATATCGGGTGAACACCTGCGCACGTGGATCCTTCCACCTGAGCCCACCGAACACTAACCTAACCTAACGCTACCTGTCTGGAACCAGGGACGCCAAACACCTGCGTTCGAAATCGACGCTCGAATATGCCGTTCGTGACTCGATCAAGATTTTTCTCTGAAGATTTCGTTACGATGCTGCCTCTTACACGGACATTCAACCGAACGATAAAATATAAACGACCTATTATGAGATAAGAGAAAACGTAGCTTAACGTCTCAATTTGGCAATAAAGATTATTAACTTTTCTTTCGAGTAGCCAGCTGTTGTGTGAAGCAAGGGGTTGGAGGAATTAATGAATGTTGGATGGTCAGACTAATTAATGTATATATTATCATGTGCGTAACTTGGGGAATCTAGGAAACCTGATAGTGATGTATAATGAAAATTGTATACGAGTATATTATCTCGAGACGTCTAGGCTTAAATTTCAGGATCTTTATTCCGCTGAATTTTTATGTCCCTAACCTTTAATATTGTTAGAAATTTATATTACTATGTTCCTTCTCTATATTCGCTTATTTCCATATATCTCTATATGCCTGCACTCCAATATTCCTAGATCACAATATTCAGAGATTCTAGTATACCTAAATATCAATTTTCCCACATCTCAGAATCCCTATATTAGGATTTTTGTATACTTCGATATCCCAATATCCTTAGATCACAATAACCAGATATTTTAATACATCTAGATACCAATTTTTCCACGCCCCAAAATTCCTACATTTCAGTACTTCCAAATCCCGATATTTCAGGACTTCGATATTCCAATATCCCCAGATGTCACTATTTCAATATTTCGATACTTGAGTATTCCAATATTTTTGGATCACAATATTCTTAAGATCTCATATTTCTGGATCTCAATTTTCTCGGAGCGTTTCTAGATTCCGATATTCTTAAAGCGCAATATCTCTATACAATACCAGTATCTTCAGATCTCAAAATTTCTAGATCCTCCCGTTATCAACTAAATTCTTATATTACAATATTCTCACATCCCGATATTTTCAATATCCCTAAATCCGGATATCTTTGGATCCAATATAATTATAGTCCAATATCCCTGAAATACCAATATTCTCTAAATTGTCAATATCCTCATGATCCTAACATACGAATTCAACACGTTGAAATTGCAAGATTTCCAAATTCCAAATTTATTAAATTTCTAAATTTGGCAGTATGGAATTCTCAATTCTTACATCTCAATTCCTGTAACTTTATATTCCTAGATTTCTATAATTTTAAGCCCCCATGGTTTCTCTATCTCTAGATTCTTATATGCCCAGTTGAATTAAACTCAAATTACAAGCGATCGTAATTTCATAAAAAGTAGCTGTTGGCGATTTATCCAACGATTAAAGTGCATCGTTACGCCGTCATGTAAATCATGTTTCTCTTTCAAACCATTCGATCGCAATGGCGATTGAAGTCCAACATAGGGGAAAGGTTCTCGCATAACTAATGAAGATCTTGATAGTATTCATCGTTTAGTTTCTCATGCAGAAAGAAAGAACGAGCATTCATCGCGCGACAACCGTGACAATGTGCTGTAACGCCACTTACGCTCCGGATTAGCTACGTGATCAGTAAATTACTCTTTGCTCTATGCATCCAGCGAAGATTCTTGTTACTCAGAACCGGTCATTACTGCATTTTCATATCTTTCGATTCCCATTTGCCTCGTGCGATAGAGCTGCCTGTTAAATCTGCGGTTAGCACGAGCTGGCAATACGCGTGCTGGCGCTTCTAGATCACGTACACTGATAGAAGTATAATTTCACACCGATGAAATTACGTTTCGATCGTGATACTATCTTCGGGATTTAAAGAAGCGACCTGAACATCCTTTCGTTTTATACGAACATAGATGTTGGAGATTATATAGCTTTCGAACTTTTGAACTACCAAGTTACTAACTTGCACTAATACTCAAATTCCCAAACTTTCAAATCCTCAGTTATCCACGTTGTCTAATAACTCAAATATCCAAGTTGTTAAATCCTTAAATTTCCAAACTGTCAAATCCACAAATTTCCAAATTGTCAAATCCTCAAATATTCAAGTTGTCAAATCCTCAAATATCCAAGTTGTCAAATCCTCAAATTTCTAAATCGTCAAATCCTCAAATTTCCAAATTGTCAAATCATCAAATGTCCAAGTTATCAAATCCTCAAATATCCAAGTTGTCAAATCCTCAAATTTCTAAATCGTCAAATCCTCAAATTTCCAAATTGTCAAATCATCAAATGTCCAAGATGTTAAATTCTTAAATTTCAAAATTGTCAAATCCTCGAATATCTATATTCTGAAGTATTGCATATTAAGTATATTGCTACAAAAGGGGTAATTGTATTTAGAATAATTACAATAATTATATACCGTAGTATCAAAAGGAATTAAATCCCCCCCAAAAAGTGGAGCGGAGCAACTTAATTTTCGTAATAGTATTACTTTTTTCAAAAAAATGTTTATTCAGCTCAGTAGGTTTAAAGAAACAGTATAACTTTTCTTTCAAACATTTTCTAATATCCTTTGTCGTTTACGATTTATAAGCAATTACATAAACGGGCTAATTCAGATAGAAGCGTTGAATTTTTCCTTAAAATAAAGAAAAGAGCACCATCAGAGTACGAATTACGAGTTCTTAGACAGGTCTAACAATTATGCAAAGTTTCATAAAAACTTAGCGTGTACCAATTCCCGGGTTCCCTTGTAAGTCGCAACGAATTGAATTGACACCATTGCACCCTCCTAACTTCATAATCGGCGCTGCCACCAAAGAACGCAATTTTCTTTGCTATCTCAACCTCGTTTTATCGCCAATTAAACATCTCGACCTCCCCGAACGTTGAAAAGTTGTCGGCATACAGCCACGACGACGGCATGACGTCGAGGCGTCTCGATCCTGACGTATGGCTGCTCTATTTTTAGCCGAGCGTAACAAGAACCTCGGACGAGGAAGAAGATACGGAGAAGAAGTGGCGTGGAAGTCGTTGGGAAGGCGAAGTGCGTCTGCCCCGCAGGCTGCAAGGGCTAATTAATTGCCAGCGTGGTAATTAAGGGCGCGAAACGCGGCGCTCTATTTGCGCGGACCGCACCGGAGCGGCGAAGGGTTCAGGGCACAGAAGCCGAGCTGTTCGAATCTGTTTGCAGCCTTCCAAGTTCAGACGGCTTCTATCGGCTCTCATTAGTCCTAATCGTGTAGCCTTTAGCGAGCACAAACGGATCTCGGATGTTTGAACATGGAATCGTGTGAAACTCCCCTCGATCACCCGAGTGCAATCAGGGACGGCCCTACGAGTTTTACCGCCACCACGTAACTGATGCCACTGAAACTACTGGATTTCTAACTAAATTGGCTGAACTTCCAAATAGACCCCGCACCCGATCACCTTGGTATTGATATATGTTATCAAGGTCACACTCCTGAGTAACATTTCAAAAGCTAAGTGGACGATTATTATTTGTTAAAAAATTATTAACAAAGAATGAATGAAAACTGCACTGTAATCTTATACATGAATATAAATCTCAGTTCAATTTGATGTACGTTGTGTCATTGCGTGAAAACTACTGAATATTTTGTCATGAAATTTTGCACAGAGATAGATCTCATACGGTAGATGGTTTTAGGGCAGATTATATGGTGACCAAAATTGAAGAAGTACCACAAAGTCACTTTAACCACAATTTCACGAGCACAATTTCATCTTGACCACAACAAGCACTTGACATGTTATTGCAAAACCTTGATCCTTCACGTCTGTGCAGTGGTACGAGGTTACAGATTACTAAATGAGGTATGAATATACTAGAGACCACAATCATTGCTGGAAAGTACATGGACGAAAGAGTTATCATCTCTAGAATTCCATTCATTCCGTCAGATTCATCGATTCCTTTGAAGCGATTACAGTTTTCCTCTGCAGCTATCGTTTGCAATGACGATAAACAAGTCTCAGGGTCAAACGTTCATCTGCGCAGGTTTAGATGTCAGATCAGATATATTTTCACATTGACAACTTTATTTCGCACTGTCTAGAGTTGGTTCACTGGACGGGTTGCACATTCTCTGTTATGACAAACGCATAAAGAATATAGTTTATCAAAAAGTTCTGCAATAGTTACAAGTTATTCAACTAGACATCAAGAATTAATTGGCTGAGAAATTTCACCACTTTTAGTACTCTAATTTAAACAACAGGTTTTTAATATTCCAATCATACAGAAAATAAATTTGATTATTGATATTATCTCCTCTTCAAAAATAAAACATGCAAATTTCATGAATATCTTATTCTCTATCTAGATCTTAATCTAATCGATTTTTATTTTTAACCTTGCGATGCGAGTGATTATTGCATAAACCTGAACTTTTCAGAAGCGCGGAAATATTTTACCAATACTTGGTACATTTCGGCATGTAAACATATGTGAATAATATGAGCGCTTCACGATTGTGTTCATAATGTAGTATACTCTCTAACGTTCACGTACAAAGTGAACGTTATTAGTTCTGTTTAAGAAGAGCCAAATTGTCAAGTTTTCCTATTATCAAGTTTTTAAATTATCACATTTCCAATATTCAAAATTTTTCTATTTTGAAACTGCAAAATTATATTTTCAACCTGCCAAATTTTCCTATTTTCAAATTGCTAAATCATCCTATTTTTTAACTATTAAATTTTTTTATATTAAAGTTACAAAATTATGCTACTTTCAAATTGCTAAATTCTCCAACATTCAAATTTTTAATTCTAAAATTATCCAAAGACCAAAGTGAATAGGTATTAACGGTTCTTGATTGTCTAATAAATTATACACGAATCAAGAGATAGTACCCAAACATGATCTTCAACTGCATCTAATGTTACAAAGTGGCTTAATACTGGACCCTATAAATCTCGTTCTAAACCCGTTAGTATCTGCTTCTTAATCTTCCTAAACTACCTTCTAATCGATAATAAGTCGACGGTAAGACACTTAGTCATGAACGATCCATGTTTCAGAGTCTATTCATCAAAATTTCCCTTAGCGAATCTATCTCCATCCATAGGACAAGTTCTTATCTTTTGATTGGTTTCAAGGCCGATCCCATGTTGCATCGAATGTGCAACATGTGCATTTACACATAATGTAATTATTTCATAATATTTCAATGAAAGCTGCAGATGATCGGTAGATATGGATTGGAGGATTTGAAAATTTTGTATTTGGGAACATTAATGAGTTGGAAATTTGAGAATTCGTACGTATGGAAATTGGAGAATTTTCAAATTTGCAAACTTGGCAATTTAAGAATCAGAGGATTTGAGAATTTGAGAATTTGAGAATCTGAGAATTTGAGAATTTGAGGATTTGAGAATTTGAGAATTTGGGAATTTGAAAATTTGGAAATTTGAGAATTTGAGCATTTGAGAATGTGAGGATTTGAGGATTGGAGGATTTGAGAATTGGAGGGTTTGAGAATTTGAAAATTTGAGAATTTGAGAATATGAGGATTTGAGAATTGGAGGATTTGAGAATTTGAGAATTTGAGAATTTGAGAATTTGAGAATTTGAGAATTTGAGAATTTGAGAATTTGAGAATTTGAAAATTTGAAAATTTGAGAATTTGAGAATTTGGGAATTTCAATACTTGCACATGTCAAAATTTCAGAATCTAGGAATTTCCGAATTTCTAAATATGAAGGTATGGAACTCTACAAATGTTATTTCTCAATCCTCTTGTCTGTGCGAAAGTTCACATATACGTATGCAAACATGCGCCAACAAGTCATATAAATAACTGACATATATTTAGATATACTGTCTTATAATAGCATTTCACTAAAAAATATCAAATTCCTGAATACAATTACATACATCATGTACTTTTCTAGTGCACTAATGTATTGTATATTCCTCCCTCAATCCATTCTCCAAACCACGTGCCATTCGGTACAACTGATAATCATGTAGCATAATTTGCACACAATCAACCACTCACGCTTTCTCTATCACCCGTAATCGTACTGAATTTTTATGTAAACCGCCATTAACTCTCGTTTTATTCACGCGTCGGAAACAACGCGATTACAAGCGCGTAAGCACGCTTCACAAAATCTTCCATATTCCAAACGACAAAGTTTGGCATAGCTTGCATTGTGGTCGTCTTACGTTTCGTTCCCCGTCTTAATTAGTTCGCAAGAATCTAATTAATTCTCGGGAAGAGTTACCTACTTAGTAACGCTCACGGAAGCAATTCGCGTGAACTACTCGTGAAAAAGTGCGAACACTTGTTTTACAGTTTTAATTGAGTCATTTATCGAAACACGCAAATTAACATTTACGGTATTTACGTGAGATTTAGTGTCGATCCACGGGATTCCTACTGCACCGTTAACATATTTCTTTTATGGTGTTATATCACGCTCGTTGCACATATTTAACGAATCAGTTTCATACTATAATACAAATATTATAATACTAACAATTATATTTTATTTATAATATTTTTACATTTTTGATATTCGTTATTTAGTAATTTGGTATGATAATTTAATATATTTATATCGAAAAAATCTTTAATAACTACTATGATTTATATTTGAAAAATGTTAGTAATATATTTCATAAACATTCCGTATACATATCTATTTTAACATGTATAATATACGAGCAGTATTTATTTCAATGAAATAATTAAATACAAACGAGAAAAAAGATCATTGAGTTTTAATTAAACATTCAATTTATTAGTAAATTACTGATATCTGTATTCTCTTAAAATTAATTTTAGTAATAAATTGTGATAATACAAACACATTCGAATTAAAAATGCATTCGTTACTTTTGAGATAAGTGTTTCTTACCCACAGTTTTTATTAAATATTATTAAACCTCTCGGAATATATTTTTACAATAAATAAAAGTTACCGCCTTCTAATTTCTTAATTTTACTTTAAATTTGATTGTATAAGTTATTCGAATATCAACTAACTTTAATGAGCAAAAAGCGCATAGAACTAGGTAGAGGTATAATTAATGACGGCGTAGTCTAATTAAGATTCATTATAGCGTTTAATGCACTTTCCTTTTTCCTGGTAATAGTAATTGCTTCCCATTTTGCATGTCGCAATCATGAAAGTTCTCACGAGCCGTGATTCGGAAACAGGCGATCGGTGTCCTGTTTGATTGTATGAACAATAAGTATATACAGTAAGAACATCGCCATTCCACTATTTTATTATCGTATGTCCGGTATGCAAAGGAGGGGAAACGAGACTGGGAGCAGACAGGAAGACAATGAAGCGAAAACCGGGTCCCCCACTTGTTGATGTGCGCACTTTAATTAGTAACCCAGATAACAGACATTGTGGCTAAACGATCAGGAAGCGTATGAACAGTGAAAATTCTGGAATAATTCTGTCTGGTTGTCTCTTCAATATATTTTACGAGAAAATATAATGCAAGGGTTGGTGAACGGCTCACGGGATTTACCTTCACCCGTACACTTCAATTCCCCGATTCGTGAGTTGTGAACAATTTTTGCAATTTTCAAAGGTCGAAAAATTGTAGTAACGAACAGAAATAGTCGAATATACCACATTTCCACGTAAAACTCTGTATAAATCTAAAAAATTCCATGCTGAATTCTTTTCGTAAAATACTACTGTCAGCTCTAAAGTTTAAATAATAGATTACGTAGACCATATTTTCAGACGAAATTTTGCATAATTCCGAAAAACTGTGAGTCCTCGTTTAATGCTCTTGCGAAATAAAAATTTGTCTTAAATTTAAATATACCGTGATCTCTTCAGCAGAAGTTGCAATGTAATTCGAAACCTTGAATTCGTAGTACAAACAACATTAAATCAACATTGTACAAGAGCTCGAGTTGACATTGCATTACACTCTGTTACAAGTTGCGTGATAAACGGAAACACAAACGTCAACTCACTTTTCCTTTCGCGGAAAAACATTCGCGAGACCGGCGAATTAATACGTTCACTCTTGAGGCAGCTAGTTTTATGTTCAACCAGGTGACCAGATACGAACATGCAGCATTTTAAATGTTTTGCTTCGTTAAATGCTTTAGGAAACTTAGCTGCGTTATTTAATTGGATCACTTTCTTAAATGCTGGAAGCAAGTGATGTTTCAGCGAACAACATTGAATTATACATGAACTTCGTTAATAATGTAAATGTATGATGGATAATGAGGTGTTAATGAAGTGAGGAAACTTTTCTGTTGAATTTGCTAATTTTATTTGGTCTAGGTAGTATGAAGCACATTAGGTTTCACTGAGGAAGAAGAAGATGGCGATGTAGAAAGAGTCCTTACCACTTACGTGTCGATGTTTATTTTGACAAAAATTTAACTCCTTTAGTAATATATTACATTTTTAAACGAAATAGTTATTAAGTTGTATATCTCTAGATCCTTAGATTTCTAAATTCATAAATACATAAATTTTTACGTGTATAGATCACTAGATCCCTAGACCTCTAGTTTATCAGATCCTCAGATCTCCAACTCATCAGATTCCTAGATTCAGTTATCTCTAGATCCTTAGTTCATAAAATTGCTACACATATGTCCCTGGTTCATCAGATCTCTAAATCCCTAGATTCTTAAATTCCTAATTCACTAAATTCTTAGATCCCTATATCCGCAGATCGCTAGTTCAAAAGATCTCTAGACCCCAAGATACCTAAATACCAAAATTCCTAAATTCCTAAATTCCTAAATTCCTAAATTCCTAAATACCTAAATTTCTAAATTTCTACAATTCCTATATTCCTAAATTCCTAAATTCCTAAATTCCTAAATTCCTAAATTCCTAAATTCCTAAATTCCGAAATTCCTAAATTCCTAAATTCCTAAATTCCTAAATTCCTAAATTCCTAAATTCCTAAATTCCTAAATTCCTAAATACCTAAATTTCTAAATTTCTACAATTCCTATATTCCTAAATTCCTAAATTCCTAAATTCCTAAATTCCTACATTCCTAAATTCCTAAATTCCTAAATTCCTAAATTCCTACATTCCTAAATTCCTAAATTCCTAAATTCCTAAATTCCTAAATTCCTAAATTCCTATATTCCTAAATTCCTAAATTCCTAAATACCTAAATTCCTAAATTTCTACAATTCCTATATTCCTAAATTTCTAAATTCCTAAATTTCTAAATTCCTAAATTCCTAAATACCTAAATACCTAAATTCCTAAATACCTAAATTTCTACAATTCCTAAATTCCTAAATTTCTAAATTCCTCAATTCCTAAATACCTAAATTCCTGAATTCCTAAATACCCAAATTCCTAAATTTCTACAATTCCTAAATTCCCAAATTCCTAAATTCCAAAATTCTTAGATCCCTCACTTCATAGATTTGTACATTTCTAGATGTCTAGGTTCTAGTTCAGCAGATCTCTAAGTACCTAAATCTCTAGATTTCGAAATTCAAAAATTCAAAAATTTGGAAATTCCCAAATTTCAAAAATATTAGGTACCAAAATTTGTAGGTCCTTAAATTCTTCGATTGCTCAATTCTTAGATCTCTTTTCTAGATCCTTAGTTCAGCAGTACCCTAGGTTCCGTGATCTCTAGTTCAGCAGGTCAGTAGATCGACAAATCCCCAAATTCCTGGATTCTTATATTTCTAGGCCACTAGATCTTTAGATTTCTAGATATCTAGCACTCTAGAACTCTTTTTCTCTAAATCCCTAAAACGTACTCCTAGACCAGGGGTCGACAACCTTTCTGGAGTTAAGAGCCATTTTTTTTCCCGATGTGATAAATTATTGTTTTAAAGAGTCAAATATAAGTACATACATCGTTAATATATATTAGAAAAAATGATATAACCATTATCTGCTGTGAAACATGTATTGATTGTGAAATCAAAACATTCTATTTTGCGTAGTAACAGAACATATAAGTCAACGTATTAAAGAAAACGGAAACACTTTTTGGGTTTGAGTGTGGCGTCGGTGAGTGTGGAGAGCAAGGTTAGCTAAAGCTATGTTTACATGTATGCGATCTGCTGCGCATTTTGATGTGTGTGCAGAATTACTATATTTGTTTGGCAATTGCAATATTGCAGTTAATTTGTCAATATGTACTATTAAACTACTTAAGCGCCACAAGTATGATTCTACTGATCCGCATGCGGCTCGCGAGCCGTAGGTTGCCGACTCCTGTCCTAGACTGATAAATTCATAGGTACCTAGATCGCTAGTTTCTTACACATTTACATCCCTAAGTCTTTAGACCAAGAGATCAGTAAATCCCTAGATATACTTCTCAGATCTATCAGATATACTTCCCTAGATCGCTATATCGGTACATTCCTGAATTCTACGTCCCTAGATTCTTACATGCCTAGCTTTCTTAATTCCCTGAAGTAGAAACATAAATAATGATAAAGCCTTAGGTAATTTGTTTTTGATAATAAAAGTGATGTACATAATGCAATATTACAAACGAAACATTTCACGTAAATTATGTGAACTGCGCTCTAAATACTTTCAAAATTATGCTTCGTTATTGTGTGAGTCGTTTTGTTGGAAACATGCCAGAAATACTGCGTTAACGCAATTTGAAATTGAAATTCTATCCTGCTTCATTGTGCTGTCATCTTGTAGATGAGAAATGCGAGGAAGAGCTGCTATATCTTACATAAAAATGTTCCCAGTCATGCTAGTTAACATCAGTGACTGTCGATATCGGTTATAACGCGTACTAATTTATATGTGAAGTCATTCAGCAGAGCCTATCGGTTTTCATCTTACAAGCACATGATTGTACTTCAACGATAACTATGATGTAACTGTTCAAGAGGAAATGAACCAAGAACTTGATTTATTCAATCCGTATAAGAACAACTAGATTCTGGAGTCCTTTGTTTTTAACTATTTTATAATAGTCTACTGAAAATGTTGAATATCGTATCGTGGACAATTTTTTGGCCCCTGTATTATATTTCTTCAAAACTATACATATTTTTGAAGCTTCTGAAAGTACAAATAGACATTTGTAAGTTTATTTAGATGCCCAAATTAAAAATTTTAATAAAGGTCATTTGACATAATCACCTAATACAATACTTCAAATAAAGTGAATCCTCAAATATTTTTATACAAGATTTTTACATATTGAAAGAAATTATATTTAAATATTGTACAACCTAAAAGTTGAGTATGAAAATGAATTTAAAATTAAATTGAATTTATAACAGGTTGGGTTAAAAAGAATTCTATTCCACAATTCGTAATGTTAGTCTAATTGTAAAACAAAAAGCAGTTTCGAATTCTCAATCTAGTTACCAAACTACAAAAGAAGATAAAATTAATGGCAAGTAAATAACAACGAATGCACTTCGTCGGTGCAACAATCAACGCACTAAAACGATCCTCAAATAACGCGTACACAACTTCAACCAATTCCCATAAACAAAAGTGGAGCTTCGAACGAGAACATGATTCGCAGCGTGATCCAATGTTTGGACATCCGAGTGGAGGGAAACAAGCAGTCAACGATATTAAAGGCCGCCCTTTTTCCCGGTGTTTATCCAGGAATAACACAATTGTTTCTCCTGGCGCCAGTCGCGAACGCGTCCGCAATTAAGAAACCAATTTGCCGGCGATTCTAGCATTGGCGTAACTATTGAAGGTTTCTATACGAGGGAGATCAATTTTATATCGCCACGCGTTATATTACCTACGCGTTACATCACCATGCGTATTACCAACGCGTTAGACCTCCACGCAATTTATTACCTATGCGTTAGATTATAATGCTTTATATTAATTATGCGTTATATCTTCTTACGTTAAGTTGCCACACGTGATATAGTTAAGGGTTAGACTATCATGCGTTGTATTACCTATGTGTTAGATCTCCAAGCGATTTATTACCTATGCGTTAGATCATAATGCTTTATATTAATTATGCATTATATCTTCATACGTTAAGTTGCCACATGTGATATAGTTAAGGGTCAGATCATGCGTTGTATTACCTATGTGTTAGTTCATCATGTGCTGAACCACTTATTCGTTAGATTGCCACGCGTTATATTACCCATGTCAATGTGTGAACAATTCTCAGTATATATTCTAAGCAAGATGATATATTAACCCTCTTTTAGTTACGCCAATGGATATTAGGTGCCTAAAGGCAGCTAAACGCTTGTTGCTTAAGCAGTGAGCACCGGCGAAAATGTTTGCTCGATTTTTATACCAGGCCAGTGTTGGATCCCCGCCAGAAAGCGTAATTCTGTGAAATTGACGACGCGAAGAGAAATAAAGGCTGTAAAAACGTGTTCCTAGACAAGGAACGAATATATCCGACGGCATCGTCGACGATTCACAGTGCGTTTTCCTTGCGAATCAACCCGCGAGCTGTCTAGTCGGAGCGTATCGGGTGGGGTGCTCGTAATTTGCATTGCAGAGTGAAATTAACTTCGTAAAAAGCACCCCTCCTTCCTTCCCTAGGGAATTTGCAATGTTAACGAGGCCGATCGCGACGTTTTCGATGCACGGGAACCCTCGTTTACACGTTAATTCGCTTTGGTTCAAGTTTACCTTCCAAATTTCTTTCTTTAGCGATTTTTCGTGCCAGACACCGGGGGTGGGTTTTAAGGGGATACTGAATTTACATAATTGAAAAAATATACATGTACACACACTCATAATATTTCAAGTATAATAGTTATAAATTAGATAGAATTATAATGTGGAATACTATTATCTTATTAGATAAAAGTATTATAGAAAATTATTATCTAAATGAAATTATTGTAGAAAGTTATTATCTAATTTATTACATTATATAAAATTACATGAAGTATACAATTTAATTGTTAAATAAAAGAAATTGAACATTTTGACTGTAATAATGGTAGAGATGTAGAGATTTTTAACCACTACGTTATTTGATTTTACTGCATAAAACAAATAATAAATAAGTAAAAATTGATCTATTCATTAATTGTTTACTTTTAAATAGTTTATTAGAATTTTGTATTTTTACAATCTTCTGATGACGTACACATATACGTTTACATGTATGTATGTATTTACATATCTATGTTTCTATCATAACTGAATCGATTTTGTAATAATATTAATTTGATACATTTGAAATTGATGTGTATACACATATGTATGTATATAGGTACATATGCCTATATGTATTCATTAGAACTTTATCAAACTTATAATTGTCAGTTTGATATATTTGAAATGTATATGTATGCACATATGTATGTATGTATGTATGTACGTATGTATGTGCCTATTAGAATGTTATCAAATTTATAATTGTATATAGTTGTATACATAGCTTGTAGTATTCGGAATGTACGTGCGAGTACATAAACACATTCTGTATATTACATTTTTGAGTCACAGTTACATGTTATATTACAACAAAAATATCAGTTAGTAATAATAAATATTTGAGGTATTTTAAGCGCTCACTCAAGAATTCAACAGAAACTTTCCGCACTTTAATCGATCGAGTTTTATAGATTCTGTAATATGAAGATCAAACTTTCCGAGCACCGCAAACTATTCCTTTTATTCTTGATGAAACTAGAAACTCGTAGTCTGAAATTCATCTCCGCAAATGTGAATATTTCAGACGCACGGAATCTTTAATAACACCGCTTGAATATTTAATTATAACCAAAGTATTCGTCTGGAATGAGATAGCGAGATATTGTTAGATAGACCGGTGCTATGAATTTCGTGCATTCACCTAGTTTCTTGAAATAGCCACGTGGCGACGAACCGAGAAAATGTTAAACGTTTAACCGTATTTTCATCGGTCAAGTGAGCGAAATGTAAATTTTTTTTGACGTGATATTATTAATTTTCGAGCAGAATGAGTTCTATTTAGGTTAGTAGAGCTTGCAAAAAAAGTGTTCCACAAGAACCGTCGGTGTTCGAAATTAGTCCTTTGAAGTCGTTCAATTCTGAAATGGAGGAGAGAAAAATTTGCGGTTGAAATATTGCACGACGGAGGAAAACATACATACATATTCGGTAGGTTATAACGAACTTTTTCCGGAACTAAAATTAGAGGGAAATTAAACATAAAAAATTAGAGCGATTTTTAAATTCGTGATCGTTATCAGTGATGAGAAAATGAGGGATAAGGAGGGCAATAAAGAATTTTTCCTATCATTCATGAGATTTCAAATTTGCATGTTTAGAAAGATAGATATTTTTTAATTTGCAAATTTAGAACTTTATGAATTTAAAAATATAAGAATTTAGGAATTTCGGACATCAGGAAATTAGGAAATTAGAAAATTAGGACCTTAGGAGTTTGGACATTTAGGTAAATAGGAATTTAGATATTTAAGAAATTGAGAATTTGAGAATTTAGACTTTTAGAATTAAGAAATTTAAGAATTTAGGACATTAGGAAATTAGAATATTAGGAAATTAGGAAATTAGGAAATTAGGAAATTAGGAAATTAGGAAATTAGGAAACTAGGAAATTAGGAAGTTAGGAAATTAGGAAATTAGGAAATTAGAAATTTAGGTAAATAAGAATTTATAAATTTAAGAAATTGAGAAATTGAGAATTTTAGAATTTGGGAAGTTTAGAATTTGGCAATTTTAGAATTTTGGAATTTTGGAATTTTGGAATTTTGGAATTTTAGACCTTTAGAATTTAGAAACTTAAGAATTTAGTAATTTAGTAATTTAGTAATTTAGGGATTTAGAAATGTAGAAATTTAAAATTGCGAAAAATAAAATCATTGAATATTTCATTATTTGGAAACGTAGAAATCTGGTACCATAGAAATACAAATTTGATAATTCATTAATCTAATAATTTCGAAATTCAAAAATTTTTAAATGCAGTAATTTTAAAAATTTGTTAGCTTGTACGTTTAAAAATTTGGAAATAGCTTGAAATCCTGAAACTTTTAAATTAAGATCTTTTGCTCTCACAAATGCTATTATTCATCGCTATTTTAAATTATAAAGCAGGCTTCCACTATATATATTGCTATAAAAGGAAATAGCGAAACGTTCGATCACGTCAGTTCGGTTTTTTGTAAAATTTCTACTAGAATCTGAATTTTTCATGTGGCGAATCAATCAAGCTCTATTCTCTGTCGGGAGAATGGCAAGCTGGAAGACAGTAATTAAATAACCATCAACAATTGACAATCATAGAATCGTATACAGAAGTTAGACAGAAGGGAGAAGAAAAAAGTATTGTTAGATTATAAAAAACCATTCTAAAATTGTTCTATCTCTGTACTAAATAATCTTTAATAATTTCAATCTATTTAGTTCACAATTTCAATACTTCAACTTTAATATTTTTAATTTTGCAAAATTTCTAAACTGTAACTTAACAGCAGTAAGACACTATATTACTAAAATAAATTATTATTTATACGATTTTCAAAAAACATAAAAATATAAAATTTCAATTTTAATACTAAAAGTGTTTGTACTTGTAAAATAGAATAACATTACTACATTAGTAATTCAAACATTATATTAATTTACATTCTTCTTATTATTTTATCATATATTTACTTGCTATTTGCTTATTAAACGCTGAATAATATTTGTATAAGTGAATAACAATACTGTGTAATAATTTACAACAGTTAATTAATCCTTAACGGTTACACTGAGGTATGAAACGATCTCAGCCAATTTAACTTCAATTTTAGCCATTTCATATCCTGAAAATTTGAATAAATACCTTTCTTGCATCCCCGGTATTTCTAATATTTTTTTCTTCAAACTGTTATATATCACAAGAGTGTTTAATTAAAATTTTAGTTTTTTATAATAAAATCGAAAAAAAATTTGGAATTTTTCCGTGGAAACCGTAATTTTTTCGCGTTTCTGACGTCGTTTAAATTTCCTGAAATCAGCTGTTAAATATGTTAAAACAACTTTCACACATTAGTTATAATTTTTTTTAAATTTATAATAATGAGTAGCTTCTTTGTAAAAAACATTTTTAGTGCTTGTAGTCTTACACATTCCAGTGTGTCAGGTATGTATGAAGTATGACCGTTAAGGGTCAATTAAGTGTTGTAATAATATTTCTCAAGTAGGAGGATACTTCATCAAATCTAACTGTAACATGTAGATACCGTTAGATTAGGTGAAGACATGATTTCACCAGCTTCACAATTTAAATCCAATTATTTCAACTGATCCAAACTATTCTAACTTCAACTTGCCACAGGAAATTATTCAACTAAGATAATAGCTGTCTTAGACTTCATGGTGTTAAATCGCGTTGTAACACAGTGATTACACGTGCTGTTTAATCTGCAAAGCCAAACATTTCATTTAAATCGAGTTTCAATTCATACTGCGAGCGTTAGAACGATTAAACGAAATCAAATTACGCTGACTCGTTAATTCCACGCAACCGTGTGTTCTACTATTTTGCTACAACCACACTAACCTCGCTTGGGACCACGATGTAAATAGTAATTTACGCTTCGTGAATCACTTTGCGAATGGGAACATGCTTTCTTGCGAATGAATCATGCTTAAGGAAATACTCCCTTTTTATATCGATGAAGCAAAGTACTGAAATAATTGGTATGAATTTAAATAATTGAATTAAACTACTACTATATTATTGATTAATAAACATTATATATAGTTAAATTACAGCTGCTGAAATTTGATGTGTATCTGATTATTTATACGACATTGTCTATAACATAACAAATTAACACTATACCTACTAGCATACAATGCACACATAATTTGAAATTAAAAATACAGCAGAAGAACAAAGAAACAAACGATTAAATACAATTGAATATACACATATACTTATCGCAATATAAGTCAATGCAGATTAAAAAAAAATTTCTTAACAAATCTTGTAATTTAAAGTAACGAACTTCTGAACTTGTCATTTAACCGGTTTGGTAGTTTTAGTATTAAAATTATATGGCTTAATCGTGAATAGCTAAAATGTACTATTCCGAACAATTTATTTAAAGAAACGAAAAATTTCTACACAATGTATTAATTAATGAATATAATTGTTAATGAACATATAGCCAATCTTCTACAATTGTTTAATAATTTGTAATAATAAAGCAGTATGTATAACAAAATTGTCTTAAGAATATTTGTTAGTCACAAGAATTAAAATATTTATAGTAAGTATTTATAAAAAATATATAAGTTTGTATAAAATAATAAATATTTATGATAAATATATAAAGTAATATATGTAAACACACTAGTATATATAATATATTGAAAATCAAATAATAAGTATTAATAATGAAAATACAAATATTTGAATATATAGAATAATAAGTATTAATTATGAAAATACAAATATTTGAATATATAGAATAATAAGTATTTCTAATAAATATGTAAATGTTTAAATATATAAAATAATAAATACTTATAGTAACTGTACAAATATGTAAAATAATATATTTATATGTAAAAAAAAATAAATATTAATAATAAACATACAAATATTTAAATATATAGAATAAGTATTTATAATAAATATATAAATATTTAAATATGTAAAATATACAAATGTTTATAATTAATACAAGTCAGATAGCACTAATTATCTGAAATTATGAAAATTGACTCAAACGACAATGAAATGATCGTGAAATTATCAAGCAGAAAACGAGGCTGTAAAATGTCGGAAAGTATCAGTGGCGTCTAACGAAGTGCATCGAGGAGGATGAACGAAAAATGAGTCACCTAACAAATTGATATCGTTGCACGGTAATCAAGAGGCGAGTCACAGTCGGATAATCGCGGTGGCATTTGATCCGGCTCCATAACGACTGCGAAACGTGTCAAGTAATTGGTGTCAAGAACGAGAGACAGGAATCGTCGGAGAAACGCGTTTAAGCAATCGTCTTACGGGATGTAATGCATTTGAGGCAGTTAAGATAATCGCGGTAAGAAAGGGATCATGCCTACCCGAAGAATATTGCCATTGGCGTAACAAGGTAAGGGTCAGCATCACACCCCTCTTCAGTTACCGCAATTCCTGTAGTACTTCTTTATTTTTTGCTTACTCTTGTGAGCATAGTGTAGCTTATATGGAAGGGAAGTTAACCCTTAGTATTCGAAGGTATTTTTCCTGTTGTCAGATATGCACTTTAATCCTTTGCACTCCTATGCCCTAGTGTGGCTCAATATCATATTTCTCTTGAATCTTATAAATAATTCAGATAAATAAACTGGTTGAATATATATATTTTCATTTTTTTACTGTTTATAATAAATGAAAAATATATTTCTCGCACACTGCACACTGTTGCGACACATTTTATTGAGAACCCCTTTCTCGACCTACTTTGTAAATTAAGGAGTTGGTAGGTAAAAGAAATTAAAGAGTGCAAGGGGTTAAAACTTTTCAGTTTAAAAACTTACTGAATTCATTTAAGATTATTATTTTTCTATTGTTAATTGCCACTATTTTCTGCTTCACTATATATCATATGTGTAATACTATAGATTCAGTTAAAAAATATTTATTTCAAATTGTTGTATTAAACTTAATGGTGAGTGTGAATCACCTTTCGAGTGCAAAGTGTTAATCATTTGGACAATTATTGGACAATAATTTGGACAAGTAATTTAGCAATGATTTTATGATATAAAATTTAGTTGTATGTTCTAATATTCCTTATAATAAACACTTTGCCTGCCACGTCATGCATATATGGAAGCCAGTTAAATTTCCATATGAATCTATCACCTATATTATTAAGAATTTATTCACTTATCTAAAACTACTTGTATTAACCCCTTGGAACTGCGAATAATAAATGTAATAAAATACTGTGAACATATTGGATAAGATTTGTTAAAAATAAGAATATTATCTAATAAAATTTTTAGCTACTTCAGTGTGGCAATCAATGTGTTAACTGAATGAAATAATATAATTCGTGGTGATATAATGCGAATTAATCATAACATATAATCTAACTTGCGGCTACATAACATGTTTATAACGGATGACTATGGCATGTTTAGTAATCTAACTCGTGGCAATCTAACGAGTAATAATCTAGCTGTTGACAATCTAACGAGTAGTAATCTAACCTCTTGTCAATCTAACGAATGGTAGTGGAACTTATAGCCATCTAATGAGTGGTAATATAATGTGTGACTATGCAACGTGTGGTAATCTAACGCGTGATTATGCAACGTGTGGTAATCTAGCAGAAGGTAAACAAATTTGTGAATATGTTAATCTAACGTCTGGTGATCTAAGCCGTAGCAATCTAACTCGTGATAATATGTGGTAAACCAATGGGTAGTTACGTATCGCGTGGTATTCCGACAGATAGGAATCCAATGGGTAGTGATCTAACGAGTATTAATCTAACGTGTGATAAACTAACAAGTAATATTTTAAGGCATGGTAATCTAAGAAATAGTATTCTAATACGTAGTAATCTAACACGTAATGATTTAAGGGGTAGCAAGCTAACGCGTAGTAGACTGATGGGTAGTATTATAACGAGTAGTAATCGAATGTATAGTAAGCTAATGCGTGGTTAGATAACACGTAGGAATCTAACGGGTATTAATATAACGCATGGTAAACTAACAGGTAGTATTCTAACATATGGCAATCGCACACGTAGTAATCTAACGTATAGTAAGCTGACGTGTGGTAATCTAGCTGGTAGTATTCTAACGCGGCGTAATGTAACATGTAGTAATCTAACGAGTATTAATCGAGCGCATAGTAAACCAACAAGTAATAATCTAACGTATAAATATGCAATGCGTGGAAAAATATAACTGACTCCGATGAAAATAAAGATCTAGTTACGCCAATGGTGGAGATTCCACCAAGCAAACGAAGATGTTTCCCTTCGAAGAACTCGAAGAACTTCGAGTGAACAACGTTGACGCAGATTTTACAAATAATACAGATAATACTAAGAACGTTAGGTAATTACGTTCACCTACTTTCATATTTGTACGACCATGATCGTCCATTGAACACATATATCTACTTACGCTTATAAACCACACGCAAATGCTTACAGAAACGTAACGATGTAAGCACCCGATATCGATCGATACGTATGAATTCATTATAGAACATAACATGATTGAACTGGATACGTTACCTGTTTCAATTTGAAGAAATGATTGCTTGATGATGGATGAATTCAAGAACCATACGTACGTGAAACGACGTATTCTGAAAGCTTTATCGACAAACAGTTTGTAAAGGTAACTGTAGGTGATTGATTTTGAATAATCATGCTAGCTCTTATGAAAACGAACGTATTTATTTTGCTTTAATTGGTCTGTTTTATTGAATTTGTGTCATTTTTGTTTAGTATATTTCAATAGCACTTGTCGACATTGATGAATAGTCGATTTGAAAATTCAAAAATTAGAAATTTCTATACTTTTAAATTTCAAATTTTCAGATTATTAAACCTTGAAAAAAGTGTAAAAATTTGTAAATTTGAAAGATGGACAATTCGGAAACTTTAAAACTTATTTCTAAATTTTCAACTTTCCAAATTTTTTAATTAATTAAGTTGAAAATTTCATATTTTTAGACACCTTCTTTAATTTCTAAATTTAAAAATCGCAAATTCCTATATATCTATATTTAAAAATCTTAAATTTTTATATTTCTATATTTACAAATCTCAAATTTCTATATTGTTAATACATAAATAATTTCCTTACTGTTCAACGCTTAGAATCATTTTCTCAAATTTCTACAATACTGCGAGAATTTTTTATATTTTCAAGCTTAGGATGTATAGTAGCTTAGTGGGAAAGTAATATCGGCCATGATATTTTGTCTGGCTGCAACCCTTCGCGACTATAAAACTTCAGATCGATATGCCGAAAATGTGGACTCATCGTAGCTTCTGTATAAACAGTGACCAGGAACCCCCGAAATATTCACCCTACCAGAATCATACACGTGCACTAAAAAGCACCCTTCCTACGCATGTTCGCACAAGGGGATGGACTGTAGTCATCCCCCAACTCGAGGATCGTGAAATACAAAATGTACAAGTGGAACGAAATCCCCCTTTAATGTGGAAGAGTATTACACAAGAGAACATTCGCTGATATAAGGGAGAAATTCCAGCTCCCACAATTGCAACGATTTACCCACAAATTGGTTTATCGTGTTCCCAGTGACACGAGCGGAAGGGAAACAAAATGGTTGCTATTTATGGAGAAGTGCGTGTTTAAATCTGAAAACACTTACTAGCGAATCGGTAAGTAATTTAACTAGTTAGATTAATATACTAGTTAGATTAATATAACTAGTAATAATTAGTCGATGATATAGGTGAACTTTTTGTTTAGATATGTGAAAGGTTTAGTTACGATCTAAAAAGCTATTTGACAACTTGGTAATATTAAAATATGACTGTATGAAAAAAACACATCATGAGAATATGAGTATTGACAACATGTCAATATGACAATATAGCAACATGAATACGTGGCAACATGACAACATGATAATACATGATATAGCTATATGATAGTATGAAAATATTTAAAAACAGAGATAATATGATAATGTGATAGTGTAATAGTGCGGTAATATGTTAATATGATAATGTGACGATGTGATAACATGATATAATCAATATGATAACATGATAAAATGATAATGGAACAATCTGATAGTATGATGTGATAATATGATAATGTGATAAGATGATAACATAACACGATAACATGATGATATAAAAATGTGATACGATATTGAGACAATATAACATTACAGAAATATGATAATGTGATTTATAAATTTGGCCACTTAGAAGTTTGTAAATTTTTAAATATAAGATTTCAAATTCCTACAATCTACAAATGTCAACATTTTTAAATCTTAAAATATCCAAGTTTCAAATTCTTCAGTTTATAAGTTTCAAACATACTGATTCAAAAATAATTTAAAAATGTAAAATTATATAATACAGAAATTTAAATGTCATTATGTCACACGTATAAATTACCAAGTTTCCAACATGAGGTATGAAGACCGCAATTAACTGATAACGTATGCTAAATTAATTTACGTAACCATGTTTATACACATCAAACACCCGATATATTTCAAAGTTTAATCATTAAATCAGCCAAACTCGTACCTACCGTTACCAGTACCGTTATGCATGACTCATACACCACAAGTTTATTCCGCTTGATAAAAGAATCTCAAAAACATTTTGAAAAAATAACAAAAATAAACACGAAATAATGATTCCGTAACTATTTGTATCTCACACGAATCAAAACAAATCATTCCATATACTTCCATGGTAAATTTATTAATATCATATACTAGGAAACAGTCAAAACCACTTGGGAAACTCAATTACCCATAAAAGCACAAGAAAAATGGCGGAGGGTCGAGTTCCGGTCGAACCAGTACTGCTTAGTTAAAAGAAACGAGACTGTTGAGAGGAAGAACCATTCTCGGCCAAATATGGCACGTCCAGTTTTGACGAGACCACTTTCCGAGCTGATCCCTTCGTCCTTTTTGTCCTCTTCAACTCCTGCGTATATTTATAGTCGCGAGCGAATCTCGTCGGGTGGTCGAAAACCAGCTTCGAAGGGCGGGGGTTGTATTTACGTTTCGTTTAACTGCATAATGCATGTGCATCAACCGCGTTGCTCCATTTTAATCCCCTGTCTACTGGATACAGTATACGTGTATGTATAGAAGGGTAGTTCACCCCTTGAAGGGAAGGGTTTCCCGTATGCGCATAAAAGGAAGGAACGGGGCAGCTGGATGGGCTGTCTGCAGGGATAAAAAAGGCCTGCGAACTGGTCCCTGTAAAACGGAAACGAGGACGACCTTCGCCCATGCCTGCGTCAAAATAGAGTGTGACGTCCATTACGTACTTGTTGCCGGAACCCGGTTATTCGCGTGTACACGATTGAATTAATCGTTTCACTTTCACCCTTCCGTATCTTGCATTTGTATGTGAACAAAGCTGTACATATGTCGATTAACACGACTGTGAATGGCCGCTGCAAAACTTTTGAAAAGTTGAAGGTTTAGGACCTTGGTAATTTGAGAAATTAGGAACTAAGAAATGTGCTAAGTTTAAAATATGCCAATTCGGGGATTCTATTTCTTGGAGTCTATTTTTCTGACACGGTTGTAGTTTCTTTTACCAAATTACCATTTGTTGATCTTTAAAGTTATGTAAAAATATGAGCTGATTTGTGAAATATTCTTAACATGACTGAATATTAACTTAACCAATATTGCTTGCATTTTTTCAAACTTGAATAAATTATGTACCTGAACAACGAATGTAGAACTAGACTCTGAGACTTCTAGATTCTGACACCCAAAATTGTTGTATTTCATCCACATTTATTGAACAATAACTGATTAAGTATAAATGGTACCCCAGTTCAACATTTGAAATTGAATTTGAATTTTACGATTTGGACGTTTGAAAATTCGAAAATCTGGGACGTTTAGAAATTCGGGAAGATGAAAACTAGGGAATTAAAAAATTAAAAAAATTTTCGAAGACCTGAAATACCCGAAACCCCAAAGTACCGAAGCAAGAAATATGAATAAGTTACCAGAAATAAAATTTATTGAGTGTCTTGAGTGAAAAGGTTTGGTATTTTGAACTTCTTCCGTATTTTTTGGTCGTAGTAAACGTTCTGTCTCGATCCATGTAATCGAACATGGCCGAACAATTAAGCTCCGCTTGTGAATTTAAGCTCGCCCTGTCTATTATCACGGCAAATCAGTTCGCTTCAAGTGGAATCGGGATTTCGCGGTGGGATATGATAATTCCGTTGTCCCAGTTCCCTCGATAATATCAGATCCGCTTCGCTTCCCCCTTGAATTTTTATGCAATTTCAGCGGACCGTCGACTTGCATAAAATTAATTCAAGCCGCGCGTGGGTTGACTGCAAAGGGGACATCGATTTAACGGTTCGAATAGATTAAGCTGCGGGCAAAATTGGAACGAAGAAAACCGGGCTGGTTCGTAGATTTATTAATTTGCTACTGGTATAAAGTTCCATTCTTTCGCGTAAATATTTAACGAGACAAAACCGTTTACGTATAAACTGGATTCGCGCAATTTTCAAGAGAATTATAGAACTTCTATTGGAAATTTAAAATCTGCGCTTATGAATTTCAATGTGCATTATTGTTGCTGGTGTGCGATGTTAAAAATTAATTCAGAGGAATAAAATAAATATGTGCTGATGGTGGCTCGAGGTTTACAAATTTATAAATTTCATATTACCAGATTTTCAAATTCCAAATTCCCAAATTCCCAAATACCAAATTCCACAATTCCTGAATTCCTAATTTCCTAAATTCTTAAATTCCTGAATTCCTAAATTCTCAAATTTCCAAGTTTCCAAACTTCCAAATTTCCAAATTTCCAAATTCCACAATTCCTAAATTCCAAAATTCCTAAATTTTCGAATTTTCAAATTTCCAAATTTCCAAATTTCCAAGTTTCCAAGTTTCCAAGTTTCCAAATTTCTAAATTCCCAAATTCCCAAATTTCCAAGTTCCCAAACTTCCAAATTTTTAAATTAGAAATTTTCAAATGTTCAAATTTTCAAATTCCCAAATTCTCAAGATCCCAAATTCTAAAATTTTTAATTTTCCAAATCTCCAAATCTCAAAGTTAACACATTTCTACATTGCTAAATTTTCAACTTATCAAATTTCCCAAATTCCCAAATTTTGGAATCCTCAATTTATCAAATTTTCCAAATTCAGAAATTCCGAAATTTTAAAAACTATAAATTACCAGATTTTTGATTATGCAAAATCCTATATTTCCCCATCTCAAAATTTTTACGTCCTCAAATAACAAGGTTCTTTTTGTAGACCTCCTAATCTTTAATCTTTTAATTTCCTAAAACTTGTTATTTCTAGATCTCCCAATTTCTAGACATTTGAAATTCCTAGAACCTGCTATTTCTAGATCTCCAAATTCCTAAATTTCCGAATCCCAAAATCCTCAAACCTATGTTCCCAAATTTCTAGATCCTCAAATTCCTATGTGACCAAGTTTCTATATTCCCATATCTGCAAATTCCAAAATATTCGTTAATTCCTAAATCGAAAATTCATAAATTCTTTAATCCTAAAGTTCACAAATTCTTGTGTCGTAAATGTAGCTCTCAACTCTCATACTTGATTGCCATATTTTCTCTAAGGAAGGCAATTTTACTCTTGGTTGTACGATCACAGTTTATTTCAATTTATTGAAATCGCACAGACTCTGATCATTTCTTGCTGGTTGTCGAATATTCCTAACAATGGATTCTGAGTGCAGAACGCTTTTTGTTCCGTGTTGTAAAATAGATTACAATCTCGAAGGACGTTTTTCGTTCGAATGCATCTTCTCCGGCTTTTAGTAGGTTGGTAATATTTAATGATGCTTTTAGATCTTGATAATGGTTGAATAAAATTTCTTGCAGGAAGCGAAATGCAACGTACTTGTTCGCTGATTATACGTTTGAAGATAATGGAAACTATAACATATTCATATATTTAAATTCCGTCTCGCGCTTAATAATTATTTTGTATATTTATTTACATTTTATATACAAACATAAAGTGGGATTGGTATTTCTGATACGAAGATGGTATTCAAATTATTAAAATTGCCGAACAAAACATTTCTTTTTTGTGATTGTTTAAAAATGTACAATCATAATATCAAATTTATATAATAAGTACCTAGGTCAGGGATCGGGAACCTGCGGCTCAGTAGAATCATACTTGTGGCTCTTAAGTAGTTTAATAGTACATGTTGAAAAATGAACTGCATTATTGCAATTGCCAAACAAATATAATAATCCTGTACACACATCAAAATGCGCGGCAGATCGCATGCATGTAAACCTAGCTTTAGCTAACCTTGCTCTCCACACTCACCGACGCCACACTCAAACTCAAAAAGTGTTTCCGTTTTCTTTAATACGTTGACTTATATGTTCTGTTACCACGCAAAATAGAATATTTAGATTTCACAATCAATACAATTTTCACAGCAGATAATGGTTATATTATTTTTTCTAATACATATTACCGATGTATGTACTTATATTTGGCTCTTTAAAACAATAATTTATCACATCGGAAAAAAAAGCTCTTAACTCCAGAAAGGTTGCCGACCCCTGACCTAGGTAATTATATTATACGTAAGTAAATAAGTAAATAAATTCCTACGGTAAATAATTAATCATAAATAATTGTCCACTAAAAATAGACGAAAATAATTAAGTTACCTTACATGATATAAAATGCAATTACACAATAATAACAAAATCAATTATGTGTATTATGTCCATAGTTTGAGCCCCTATAACCAGTAATATTACCTGTATTAAGATATTTTATAGCTACATGTGTTAGTTTCGTTTAGTTTATTTGTTTTCTTACATTACAGAAGATGGCGTTCGTCTAGTCTCATTTACCCAATAAACTTATCTATATATGTATGTTGCATTTTTTCTCATCTGCTTTTATACGACTGCCACTCGTCAATCACTCACACATAAAATTTTACGGATAAATAAAATTATATCGGAATGAAATAATAAAAATAATATTCTATTACGTACTGAATTAAGGTTCAGCTCAGGTGACCGAATACTTCGTGTATTATTTTGCGAGATTTTTGGAACCTCTGACGAAAAATTTATAAGCTCCGGTGATCCTTGTTTATCCTATGGTGTATTGGTCAAGAGAGATAAGGACAATAGATAATTGCTTTTCAAAAATGTGCAAAAGTGCAACTTTGTTCTGCCAGGATTTTGCAGTCAAGAAGCAGTATTTTGATTTGTTTTGCAAAATATTCTTTGTATAATTCTTCAACGCGGTAAAGAGCGTTTTTTCAGAAAAATGGGACGTGAATAAATTTCTTCTATAACCACTTGCATGTTTTCTTCTTATGAAATTTTAAGGATAAAAAACAGACTCTACTGAAGAATCATGCAAAGAATATTTTGGAAAAGAAATCGTGGGAAAACATTGTTTCTTGACTTCAAAATTCTGGCAAATGAAGTCGCATATTTGCTCATTTTTGGAAATCAAAAATTGACTATACTTATCTCTCTTGACCAATACACCACAAGGTAAGATAAACATAGATTATCAAAGCTTATTAATTTTCTACTAGAGGACCAATAAATTCCTCACAGTAGTAGGTCGCCAGAGTTGATCCTTAATTTCTTTGTACGTATAATTTGATACACAGTCACGTTCACACAAATAACGAAGTATCTGTCATTAAAATTATACTCCTGATCTCGTGAATCACACATCTCGTTTTCATGATGCAATAAAGAAGCCCGGCGTATTCTTTCACGATTGCACAATTGAATTCCTGCAATAAAACCAGAATATCGGTCAACGAGCATATTTTCATTGAGCGAAACATCGTTCAGACCGCTACAATCTAAACCGTAATTAATATTCCTGCTTTTCAGTCTGGCTTGCCATTCATCGCGAACGATGGAT
This sequence comes from Megachile lagopoda, assembly GCA_036983795.1. Classification (NCBI taxonomy): domain Eukaryota; kingdom Metazoa; phylum Arthropoda; class Insecta; order Hymenoptera; family Megachilidae; genus Megachile; species Megachile lagopoda. Next base: position 2,026,835 of record CM072788.1, on the reverse strand, counting down.
TTCCTTATAGACCGACCGTACGCGTTCATTTAATAAATGAAATTAATAGCATCAGCGTGAAACAATCCGGGGATGAAAAAATCCAGGTGAATACAGGATGCAATTAAATCTGCCTATTTGTAACTTGATAATATTTCGAAAAATCTTTGTTCCTTTGTTTCAGGAAAATATGGTAAATGTCAGCGTTGCCTAATAGTACCAAAAATTTCAGTTTTTTATTTGTTTTCATATCACGCAATTAAATGGAGTCATAAAAGAGAAGGATAAACGGAAAAACGTCAGAATTTTCAAGTTGATATTTAGAATAATAATTATAAAGTGTAATTATAATTATAATTTTAGAATATGCACATTATTAGATAATAAAAATTGGTAATTCTTTCAATTTGGTTGAAGGTTTATTTACATTATGCTAATTTTTACTTTTGTCAATTTTTGAATTTTTGCAATATTTAATACAAAACAAAGCATTAAATAATTATGAAAGGGGTAACAATCCGAAATACTCAAATCCAAAATACGACAGTGATATTTATATACAGTGCATTGCATAAATACACCACCCCCTAATATTTATTCCTTAAATACTATATATGTATTCCTTGAATAATAATTCGCAGTATATGAAGAATAAATTGTACAAAACAAAATCAACGTATTAACGTAAATATTAAGCTGGATTTAAAACCTGCATTTCAGGCGTTTTATAAATATACCAATCTTTTATAATCTCTTTATTGTAAGACTTATGATTGAGAATTTACATTTCTGTTACGATGGTCGTTACAAAACCACTTCGATGCAGCCACGCACAGCGTTGATTCACGAATAAAACAACAGACACTCCATAATGCACTGCAGTACTATAAATAATATATGGGGCACTTACAGGAACCTATTACAGTTGATTACATTATGTATTCTGTTTATATAAAAAATCTTATCTGTATTACATCAAATCGAATGTTCGGTATAATTCATGACGTGAAAAACGTGACAAATTATTCAGTTTCGTATTTTTGTACATTAAACACAATAAAACGGTTAAACGAATAATACTGAAATGCCTGAAAATTAGTTTTTGCACAAATCAACTGAATATTTATGTTAATACGCGAAATTTCTTTTACCTAATTTACTGTTTTCACGTAAGGAATTAGTGTTTATAGATTATTGACCATGATTTTGAACCGAAAACTGGGATCATTAAATACAAGAGGGGTTGTTATATTCCTCCAACGTATAACCACAAACCTGACCGGTTATTTTTGTTTAAAAAACTTTGTTCTGAACGATTTGCAAGTTATTTGAACTAGCAACGTTTCAAGACACAATCAGCATATTTAACTATAATTGCAACAAGTTTATCTCTAAAAAATGTGGAATATCGACGACCATGATCGTCTTGTCTCCGCGGACGATGCAGGAAACGATAATCACGACACCGTTATCAACGAAATGGTTAATAACGAACAAAAATGAAAGGCACGTAGTTTCAATTTACGCTTTATACAAGTTTCTTGCAAGTTTCTATCGCGAATTGAAGCGTCCACGCGCGAGCAACCGAGCAAATGAATCGAGAGCAATTACCGTTCCTCAAATTGAATCACGCGTCACGGCCAGATGGAACTCAGATTTCTCCCTTATCGTTTCGAGCCAGCTCATTATTTGTCTAACGAGACCATTTCTCTCCTTCTCCTTTTCAAAAGAACAGACCGAAAAAAGAAGGAAAGAATGTACAGAAAAAAGGGGAGGTACAAAGAAGAGTCGGAGAGAAATTTCAGGTTCCAACAGGCGCGAGGAGCAAATACTTTTAATTACTGCCGACGAGGGATCTTACTAATTGCATCTCGAGGATCCTCTTGCGAGTGGATAGCGAATAATTATACAAAATAACTAACTGTTCATTATTTGGAGAGATCACGGGCAAATATAAAATTCCCTTGGACGCATGGATACCAGATGGCTGAAGAAGATAAGAAATATTTATTAACGTTTTCGTTACCAAGCGTGACACATATGTGGCCTCCTAAGAGCTATTTGGAGGCTAATATTACATGTTTAGGTAGTATGTGGATATATGTATCACACTAAGTAAAATCATGAAAATTTGATTTGAGAGTTGCGGAGAACAATATTTCTCTTAAATAAGGGCAGAGAATGTGTTAGTATGATAAAATCACTTTATATGTGACTCCAGGTGAGATTGTAGAAGGAAAAGAAATGTGAAAGGGGTCGTATAAAGGGAATTCCTTTCATTTATTGTTTGATTGTTAGAGACTCAATCTGTCGCCGAAAATTGGAAAACTTAACAGGTTGTACAATTTTTTATGCATTACTAAGTTTGAAAATTTGTAAATTTGGAACTTTCAGATTTCTATAATAAAATCAAGTATTTGTAAATATGATATTGCTAGATTTCTAGATATCTATAATAAGATAAATTTATTATAGATTTCTATAATTTGAACTTTTTATAAAAATCTAAGTATGCAGAAATTTCATATTTACAAATACTTAAATATATTATAGAAATATAATATAAAAAGTTAAGTATTGTAAATGTAAAATTTCTCCATACATAGATTTTTATTAGAAATTCAAATATTTATAAATAGAAAACTTTCAGTCTTCTATAATAACTCTTTGTATTTATAAACAGAAAAGTAAATATAAAATTACCAAATAGCTAAATTTGAAAAGTTACAATTTCTAAATACCTAAATAAGATAATTTCAATTTTTTGCACTCGAAAACTGGTAAATTTAAAGTATCTAAGTGCATAAATTTCTGAAATCCTAAATTTGAGAATTTAATTGGACAATCAAAAGTTGTACAGTATTATTTTGAATATTTTCTGAACAGACAAAGTTTTAATTAGGGAATAGATGAGAGACTTATCGCCGAAACAATACCCAGATTAGTGGAACGAGTTTCGCATAATCCCTAACGGGTACCATCACGCGATAAAACAACGACTATGATAAACTTAATCGCAGTTGCATTAACCCTTTCGGTACTAAAGATGACTATAGTCACCTACCATTATCCTTTTGCGGGCAAACTACTATTAAGCTTCAGTAGAACATAATAAAATAAGTTCTCTCGTTCGCTACTACTTCTCCCCTCATCCAATATCAATTACTAATAAAGTAAAAAGCATGGTCAGTTCAGGAAATAAAATGTAATGTACTTTAACGTAACAATACAGAATAAAATAGAATGATAAAACAGAATGAAATATAATAATGCGATAGAATAAAACTGACTTGTGAAATATAATGAAATTGATTAAAATACAATAATAAAATAGAATGAAGTAAAATAATGAAATATAATAAAATTCAATCGAATGAAATGCTATAATAAAATAAAATAGAACGAAATATAATAACAATATAGGATAAAATACAATAATGAAATATAATAAAATACAATAAAATATGATGGTAAAATAGAATAAAATAGAACTATAAAGGACAATAAAATACAACAGTAAAATAAAATAAAATACAGTAGTAAAATACAATAAAATACAGTAATAAACATGTTAAAGTACAATAATAAAATAGAATAAGATGCTCAACATGGAATAAACCTAGTAATCCAAAGCTACCACTAAAATAACTCTTGTCAAGGAATTGAAAGTGCTGAAACGATGAATACGTTAACTTTACATGATGGATGCTTTGATTGATTATTTCAGTATTGAAAGGGTTAAATCAGCATAGATAATTGCATCAATGCAAGTAATAATCACTACAAGGATCGCATGCAAGAGTAGTTTTAACGAGAATGCCGGTGGTTCTTGAAGATCAAAGGCTGACCCGTCGCACTTTCTAAATCTTGGACTCGTTTCGAGTCCACTCACTATAATATACCTAGTACAGAGTATCGAGCTGTGGCTCAGAAAATGACGATCTTCCGTGGTCAGACCGGAAACGTCACGGAGAGAAAGCTTCGATAAAGAGCTTTCGAGCTGGTCTGCACAAGCTGACAATTAGAGTAACTACTTCGATAATTGACAGTTTAACCACTGCTATTCATTGTTGCTTTCAGTTACAAAACATAAGCTTAATCTATATTTATCTCAATCTTTTTATTGAAAATATAATAATATGTTTTGATCGTTTTCTCTTTTTACGTGCAATCGCACACTTAAACGTTGCAAATCTTTTAACTTTTAAATAATGGCAGATAGGAATAATCGCACTTTATACATATACATGAAGGATGCAAAGTTTTTGTAATTACGTTTTACTATTTACGTATGCATTGTTTATGTAATATTACGTACGTTTTATATGAATGGTAATAATACACATGTATTATTTATGTAAATATACACATGTAAATTGCGTGTCATATGAATAACAATAGGACGCATGTATTATTTATATAGTGATACATGTATACGTATATGTATCATATATGTGATGTTTGTATTTCATGGTATCGTATTTCGTGATATTACGTTTCATTATCATATTCGTAATACGAATGTGTTCATTTTATAAAAATATATTGAATATTGCACCATCGAACCAGTTGATAATGTATTATGAACTGTTAAAATGCATTATTTATGTAACTTATCAGAATCAAAATCAGAACGCATCATACTCAAATTTTTCGCTGCATTCTGAAAAATGGCGGTACCGTTATTTCATGACTGTGATTTGAGTATCTCTAATTCAGCCTAGACACTCGTGAAATTTGGATTTAAACATTGTGTCGTTCAGCCAAGCATTTATGACAAAGCCAGATGAGTTGTCTGCGTATTACAAGTATCGTTGGTGATATTCAAAACAGAAGAGGATGAGCGACAATCGAACGTGTTTCAATTCCCTTTCGAGTGAATGTCGTGTGTATATGCACCGTGTCGTTGTTCCCTGGCAAAATTGGAACGTTTCACCGCGACGAGGCCATTGCAATTTTCATCGATACGATCTGATCGTCGACCGTAAAGCCGGGCCTGTTTCCTGTCTGAAATCGTTCAACCGATTTCGACCGGTCGTCAGGGCACGTGCTAGTATCATTTTCACTCTCTATCTCTCCCGTGCTTCTTTTTCCACAATCCGTCCATTCATATACTCAACCTATTGTGTGTTTTCAATCTTCCTTGTCTTTCTCCACGATTCACCCGCTACTATTTTGCATCCTTCAAGGCGAAGTTTATTTCTTCTGGCTACTCGTCCCGTAAACTTCGCCATTCTTCAGCTATCCATTGGACTGGCCGTTTCTTTAGGGCCATTGTTCCTAAAGATACATCTTGGGATGAATAGAACGGATACGAATTTGCGATATTCTGCGACTCGTTCGGTGGTCGATGTGCAATTCGAGGGGTTAGTTGGAAGTCTCGAATAGGAGCTAATACGAAACTCGGAATATTCGATATGAAGAATAAGTATCAATAGAAATGTTACATTGTAATACACTAATTATTCAACCATGAAATGTTCGGAATAATTCACCCATTAAATTACAAGCGTTGAATTACAACGATAATTATAGTAACGTTCCAAACTGTATTCAAGGCTTTAAATTACACGAATTGAAAAGAAATATTAAATTTTTTAAATATAACAGGAAATAAATTGAAAACTATTAAAGAATTGTATATTTCGAAAAATTTGTACGATTGTTTAGGTTAGGTTAGGTTTAATTAATTTGAAGTAAAGAATAGATAAATGTGAAATTAAAATGTTCATATTTTTTTATATAATATAAAAAATCATATTAAGTAGCTAAGTTTATAAGAATTATAAAATATTAATAACAGACATGAAATAAAAGCTAAAAAATTGTGAAAAAAATAACTGTTAAGTAATCGTTGATATAAATCTGTTCATTCCCTAGTTTGTATAATAATTCAGTATAATTTAATATTATGATATGAATTTCAATTTTTTATTTTTTCTTGTTAATTATAGTTGTAATTTGCTCATTTATCATAATAATTCCTGCTAGCTTATTATTTCACGATAATAAAAAAAAGATGTTTGTTGTACATTATAAAATGATGTTGATTATAAATATCCCAAATACAGGGTGGGGCAATAACTATTAGCACCTTAAATATTTTCGAATCTATAAGACCCAGAGAAAAATTAGTGTTACCAAAATTGTACGGTACGAATGGTTCTATAATATAGCGAAAATAATTTTTGTCCAAGTGAAGGCGCTTCGGAGATATGAAGATCATCTCTGTTTTTTTTAAATGGAACGGTATGTTTTTTTTACTTACATTCTGATAGAGTATTTCAAGACGAATGCAACGACCTATTGAGTAGATCATTCATGGTCTGGGTTAAGCCAATTGGGATGGAAAATAATTTACTTTCAAAAAATGGTCCAGCACCGTTGATTTACTTATCTAACAATTATACACGACTACATACGTTCAGCATACAAACTGACTCCATTACAATTTGACGACATTCCCCATAATGAAAAAACATATCTACTTTTTCCGCTATTGTATAACGCATTTCAGAAACTTGAGATTCACATCGGTCGATAGAGATTCTGATAAACGATTAATCATAGTACAGATTAAGTGTACAGCGTGATTCAAAATTTATTTTTATTCAACAAGCCATAACAAGAGATTACGAGACAGAGATGAAGTAATATCAACAACCGGAGGCGGCAAGGAAGTGTTTGACCATTTGCTGAAAGTAAATTATTTTCCATCATAATTGGCTTAACCCAGACCATGACTGACCTTCGCAATAGATCATTGGATTCGACTTGAAACACTCTATCAGAATGTAAGTAAAAAATCATAACGTTCCATTTAAAAAAACGGAAACGACCTTCATATCTCCGACGCGCCTCCACTTGGACAAAAAGTATTATAGCTGTATAATAGGCTCCTACATATGGTACAATTTTGGTTACCCTAATTTTTCTCTGGGCCTTACAGATTCGAAGATATTTAGGGTGCTAATAGTTATTGCCCCACCCTATATAATAGCAGATAACAATATCTGAATTATAATGTTATTCCCATTTGATTGAATTTGTTCAAAACTTGTTTAAATTTGAGAGAAAGTCAGCTTATAGCTTTTATAAATTTATATTATTTTTTCTAGTTATTTTAATCTATTTTATTACAAAGAAACAGATGATCAAACTAAATTTAGTATTGACATAAAAATAACAGAAAATGCTGTCATGTTACACTTAATTTAACTTGACAATAAATAGCTTAATAAGATAAGGAAAGATTACAAGAAATGTGACAACAAAAACAAGTATAGCTATGAAATACGAAGAGGAAAGCAAGGAGAAAGTCAGGAAACTGAACCTGATCGCAAATCAATTACGCTTCAATAAAAACTCCTGAATAGTAATTTCAAAATTTGAGGAAAATAATAAACATCATGTAGAAAGTACAAATAAAGAAAAGAGGAATATTTTCGAAAACTTTTCGTAATCCACTCATGTAGGAATATGAAATAAAACTTCTTTTGAACTTCCCAAATTATTAATTCCTATACTTACAGATTACGTAGGTGTCAAAATTTTGAAGTATCAGATTGTAGAATTATCACACTATCAAACTGTCAAGTCGTCAAACTGTAAAATTGTCAAATTGTTAAACTGACAAATCGCCAAATTTCTTCGATTTCTTACTCTCCAAATTACCAAATTTCTTAATTTCTTAATGCCTAAATTTTCACAGCAACAAATTTCTTAATTTTCGAGTTTTCAAAATTCTAAGATATCAAATTGCTTAATTTCTAAATTTCCTAATTTCCGAGGTACCAAATTTCTTAATTTTTTAATTCCAACTGAATCAAATTTCTTAATTTCTAAATCTCCATGGTACTAAATTTCACAGTTCCTAAATTCCTAAATTTCCAAGGTACCAAATTTCGTAGTATCTAAATTCCTAAATTTCCAAGGCTCCAAATTTCGTAGTATCTAAATACCTAAATTTCCAAGGTACCAAATTTCTAAATTTCCAAATTTCAATATTCCTAAATTACATAAATTCAAAAATACTTCATAAGTAGCCACAATATACAACAGAATAAAATCCAAAACCTGCAACAGCGTCGTAATTATATAAAATTATCCCTGAAACCTAAATTAGACTTAAAAATCCCTAAACCCTCAATACATCCAATACAACTAAAATCTAATATCCCTCTTTAATTAAAAGAGAAAATTACGTAAATGCCTTTTCTTTGGTACAAATTTAAGATGGTCGTTTAAAAATTTCCCACGGACTTATACCGTCGTCTGGAGGTTCCTCCATGCGGGGCCAATATTGGCTGGATGTCATGAAAACGTTTCACTGGGAAAAATTGCTCTCGCATAACGAAGAAGGCAATCTCGTCGCGAATAACGTCGACTTTATCCTCCGGTTCGATTCAATATCATGTAAATGATATCGCAAAGGAGTTAGCCTGTTTGGCTCAAATTTTCAAACGAAAATTGATCGACCGCGAAGATGACTCACAATCAAATCAGAAAACACATGGCTTCGTATCAACGAATAAATATTTCGACTGATTGCTGCAGTTTATACTGTTCAAATACACTACTGAAAATTCAGTTTGATATGTTAAGTTCCGTTTCAATGAAAGCGGTTTGTAATCAACTGTAATAGGGCCCTGTAAGTGCCCCATATATTATTTATAAGTACTGTATTGCATTATAGAGTGTCTGACGTTTTATTCGTAAATCGACGCTGTGCGTGACTGCATCGAAGCGGTTTTCTAACGACCATCGTAACAGAAATGTAAATTGTACAATATAAGTCTTACAAGCTTTAGACATTTAATTGTAAGAGGAAAAAGAAAATAACAGGATTAAACTATTAAAGTGATGTCAGGATTTAATTATAATTTTAATACATGGGCGAGATTTTTCCATGGCGGAATCGCGATGATTAACGACTTATTTATAACAAAAGTTTCTGTTAACAACTCACTCGGTTGCCGGATCGGCGCTCGCTTAAAACAAAGGCATTGGTATTTAATCGATACGTAATCATGTTCATACAGTGTTCAAAATAAAATGCTTACATAATCGTTTCTCATTATTCATTTATAATTAATACAATTATTTCTTATTAAATAGTTCTTTTGTTTTGCGTTACTTCATACTGTAGAGAACGAGAGAAACTTTTTATTGGAAGCGATTATAGTTTAGTCACCGATAGATCATTAATCAATTGTACTCACAGGATAAGAGGACACAATAGTGACAGTTTCCTGTGGCACTCCTGTTCTGCACTGACCTCTATTGCAGTTGTTCAAGCTTAAATCCGTCTGTCAGAAAGGATTTACAGGATACACAATACAAAAAAAAAATATGAAGCTAACAAATGACGTAATTATATTTCTACATTTCTAGACTCGTTGAGTTCTGCTTACCATTGATAAAAATATGATTGAGTACCCGTATGTTGATATGAGATACAAATGTTAAGGTGGTACCACATAGTATGTGTGCCACTACAGTTCTACTAGCAACCTATAATGAGAAGAGTTTTTCTTACGTTAGAGTATCATAAGGTGATAAAAATTTATTGAATTTATATATTGAAATATACTGTTATTCCTTAATTATTCTTATAGCCATATTTCTAGATCTCCAGATCCTTATATTCCCACATTCATATATCCCAAAATTCTAGTATCCTTAAATCCCTAAGTTCTCAGATTCCTATATCCTCAAATCCCTATTATACACAAATTCATATATCCCCATATCCCTATATTCGTAAAACACTATATCCCTAATTCCTATATCTCAAATCCGTTTATGCTCAAATTTCTATAACCCAAAATTTTAATATCCCCCAATCAATATATCCCAAATCCCTGTATCACAAATTTTAATATCTCGAATCCCTATATATCTCGAATCCCTATATCCCGAATCCTTATATCCCGAATTCCTATATTCCGAATTCCTATATCCCGAATCCCTATGTCCCGAATCCTTATATCCCGAATTCCTATATTCCGAATTCCTATATCCCGAATCCCTATGTCCCGAATCCTTATATCCCGAATTCCTATATTCCGAATTCCTATATCCCGAATACCTATATCCCGAATCCCTATATCCCGAATCTTTATATATCTCGAATCCCTATATCCCGAATCCCTATCTCCAGAATCCCTATGTCCCGAATCTCTATATCCCGAATCCCTATATCCCGAATCCCTATCTCCAGAATCCCTATGCCCCGAATGTCTATATCCCGAATCCCTATATCCCGAATCCCTATATCCCGAAGCTCTATATATCTCGAATCCCTATATCCCGAATTCCTACATCCCGAATTCCTACATCCCGAATCCCTATATCCCGAATCTTTATATATCTCGAATCCCTATATCCCGAATCCCTATCTCCAGAATCCCTATGTCCCGAATCTCTATATCCCGAATCCCTATATCCCGAAGCCCTATCTCCAGAATCCCTATGCCCCGAATGTCTATATCCCGAATCCCTATATCCCGAAGCTCTATATATCTCGAATCCCTATATCCCGAATTCCTACATCCCGAATTCCTACATCCCGAATCCCTATATCCCGAATCCCTATATCCCGAATCCCTATATCCCGAATCCCTATATCCCGAATCCCTATATTCCAATAGCCCAAATCTCAGTATTATATATCCCCCAAATGCATGTAATTCACACATAAGGAAGAAACAGTTATGAGTGTTATATCTTTTGTTTATACACTATTACGATAAATATTCATAAGGTTTTCAGTTCTGCTTTTAATATCTTTACTTCGATATTTGCCGCAGTAAAGTATGGCCATTCGAAAGATTGACTTTCCATTTTGCGGTTACCATATTGTTTTCTGTAAATCGATACGAATTGATTGCAATAATGACATTCGAATAAGGTTGCGGCACGAACTCGGCGGGAAACCAAGATACGCATTAACCTCGGAGAGGTTAAAATTTTCAAAGCGCAGACATAAGAGGAAAAGGGGACACTTCATTAACGTGTCACGGTATCGACTCCATATAATACTAGTTCTATCTTACCCTGTACGTGACTTAATTTACTCGCGTGATTGCGCTTACGATTACCAGTCGAGCGAACGCGTTCGTTATAAGTTTCTCTGTCTCGAGTGTTACCTTATTTAAACTAAACCCCAAGGAAAATCCGTGCGCGCAGTAATTGAAATTTGAACAATGTATCATGTCGTTCCACTTGTAAATCTCACCTGCGATACGCGCCACGACATTGCACAACCATGGAAAGAATATTAAACAAGGGTATTAAACAGTATTAAGAATTTTAGGAGATCCATTAAAGGTCTTAGCGATGCTTAAAACTGTAGCATGCCTGCGAAACTTGCAAGTGAATATAAAAGGAAGATTAATGGCTCTCATTACTGATACTATAAATCGTAAGCAGTTTATACCATACTCCCAACTTCTATAAGTTCAATGTTCGTGTCCAGCTTTCCGTAAGTACACGAACTTTTATTTCTGAAATTTCTTTACGATTATTGCTTTCAGATACAAGCAATTCGTTTATTTATTCTACCTCGTTTTACATCTAATTACTAACATCATATTACGGATATTATGGAATTGGAAATATAAAGATTTGGATATTTGGAAATATGGAGATTTGTGGATGTAGAGATTGGGGGATATAGGGATTTGGAGATTTGGGGGATATAGGGATTTTATAATATATGGGTTCAAAGATATAGGGATTCGAGGGTATAAGGATTTGAAGATATAAAGTTACGGGAATATAGAGATCCAAGAACATAGGGATTTGGGAACATAAGAATTCAGGGATATAGGGATTCAGGAATATAAGAATTCGAGAATATAGGGATTTAACGATATAGAGATTTGGGAATATCAGTATTTGGAGATATGGTGGTTTGGGGATATTGGGAATGAGTAATATAGGAATTCGAGAATATGGGGATTCAAGAATATAGGAGTTTGACGATATGGGGATTCGAGAATATAGAAATGTGACGATATGGGGATTCGGTACTATAGGGATATAGTGATTGGAGGATGTAGGGATCTGGGATCAAGCAATATTGGAGATGTAGGAACTTAAAGGTATGCAGATCTGGGGATTTGAGATCTACGAAGATCTAGGACATCTACGAATTTAGGAATACAGGAATATGAGAATCTAAAGACTTGTGACTCAAGGAGTATGAGAATCTCGAGCCTAGGGATCTATGTTTCTAGACATGTACATATTGTATTTATATATCTATGTATTTTCAAGTATGTACCTATGTATCCAGGTATATAGAAATATGTATCTATGTATGTAGGTGTTTAGATATACGTATGTATGTATCTAGGTATTTACAAATCCACTTATCTAATGATCTAGGAAACTTCATATCAAAATACCTTACAAAATACCACAGTTTTATGTTTGTAGCACAAATTTATCATTTGATGTATGTTTCCCCCTGTACTCAACTAATTCCGTACAAATACCATAAGGCAGAATTAATCCAGCGGAAAAATGATAACCAGAGACCACAAAACGTTCTCATGTTCCACTAAACTCCATAAAAATTCTAGTCCCAATAAAATGCAAATTAGCTGAGGCCGTTTTGAATTAAAAAAAATTTAATTATTAACACCACTCGACCGCCTTAATTCAAATTACCTTTGATCCGATTCATTCCTAATCTAACACTTGCATAGAAGAGGTTCTCAACATATTCCACGTGGTATCTACAACTGGTTCGAGCAATTACAACGAATCCTCAAACAGAAAGACTGTTTATTCTGTCTCTAATCGATGCATTTATTCAAACAACTCTGTCTAGTAATAAATAAAATCGGCATCTTAACTGCCAAAGCATTTTGCACCGATCGAGACCCGTTCGGTACTTACAATTACCGTGTTTACGCGAACGATCCTTGGCCATTTGCATTTTCATCGAGCGACCATACGTGTCGATTGGTATTTATCTCGTGCTGGGATCAATTTGCGCCGACGATTGCGTTCGTACGGTCAAACGACCGCTTATATACAGTGTGTTTCCGATTTGATGGTATAACAAAAAAGTAGATAAATCTAAAAGAAAAAATGAGGCAAAAATATAGAATACAATTTTCTCATATGTCATTTCATTTTCGAAAAAACTAAGTTTGAACATCTTCGAAGTATTAGTAACAAGAATTTTTTCACGATACATAAAATGTTAAATGCAACAATTTTTCATTACTTTGAAAATTTAGGAATGTTAATAAGCAAATAAATCTGATCATTAATACTACTAATGTTCGTTATCAGTCATGCTTCAAAACATTATTGATACTATTGTTTAATGCGATGAATGTAGCAGATGATAAAAGCACACATGAGTAACAAATCTAATAACGTAATATAAACTAACAATTCTATTTTAGTGATATTAATAATTATATCTGCCAATTTATAATATTTGCTTACTGTAAAAGTAAGAAACAATTTGTTGATTTTATCATTTTCTATATTGTAAACGAAGTATTTTACAAATACTTGAAAAGTGATCAAGTCAATTTTCTTGAAAATAAAGTCACGAAGAAATTTCATTCCATATCTTTTACATATTTCTCCATGTTGATTCATTCATTTTTCGGGTGTTTTGATTTCTAAAATACCCTATATGCAGTGTATTTTCGATCTGGTTGTATAACGAAGAAGGGGACAAATCTGCACAAAGAAATAAGCCAAAAATGTATAATAAAATTTGCTCGAATGCAGCTTCATTTTCGGAGAAACTGAATTTCAGTCATGAAGAATTTGTTCATGGCATAACAAATACCAAATTTTCATTTAATTAACTTTTCCATGAATTTAAAGATAAATTAATATTATTGCATGAATAAATTTAGTCATTAATACCACTGAAGTTTATTAATTATTCTATATAATATTATTGATGCAACTCGATGAATTTTGTCGATAACAGCACACATAGGTTTCAATATATAAACACCGAAGATAAACATATTTTAATGATATTAAATATTATATTTACTTATTCAAGTTTGCTGACTGTAGAATTAACAAACAATTTGTTGATTCCATGTTGTAAATAAACTTTCATATAAATTTTTAAAAAATATTCAAAATCAAGTATCTCGAAAATGAAGCCGAATATGGAAAAATTTAATTCAGTATTCTGTCTTTGAAGTATAACGTGTTGGATTAATACTAAAATACTAAAATCCTTATTTTTTATTTGAAATATTAGTACTACATGAACACTGAAGTACTCAAATTTTTATCAATATTTTTTATTTAACATAATGTGCTAGATTAATACTAGGGTACTACAATTTTATTTAATTTTTTCTTTCCTTGTTGCATAAAGTGATAGAATATCTATTTACCGGATTTGCTTCCGAATTTCATCTATTCTCAAATTTGAGAAAATTCACATTTGGAAGCGCTTTTCGTCCCAAAAACAGTCAATAGTAGCCATATTAGAATATTTCACGAAGAATCGCGCTACGGGAATGGAATAAAATTGTCAGAAGAACGTTGGACCAAATGTGTTGAAGTATTGAGACGTATCGAAGAATGAAATCATTTATTCTTCTCGTTTTCGTTCAGCAAACTTTTCAGATTGCTTTCGTAAATTCGCTTTCTTTTCGGTGAATTTGAACATCATTAGTTCGGAAACGCCCTGTACACACGACAGTTGAAAACGGTAAACTAGACGGGACACAGAGGACTTCCAAGCAATCTCGACCTCGGTCTTCTGAACTGCATGCAAGACTGCATCGCAAGCGCCGATCGCTAATTCGAATTCGAATCACGACTCGCTGGACTCGCTGAGACTACGCGTCGCGATTAAGTCGTGTGTCGGCGCTCGAAGCGATGGAAACACGATGTTTAAGAACTTCGAAAGAAACTTGCTCGATCCTAACATCGATCGAATGAAACCAACTTTGTGCTAACAACGATCTACTTAACCTACGATCATTAGAGCGATCCACTTAACGGTTCAATATCATTAAATGTAATCAAATTTTAACCCATGGCACTCGAAAGGTGACTCACACTAATCACTTGGTCTGACACAGCAATTGAAAATAGGTATTTTTTAACTAAATTTAAAATTAGCCGGTCTACTCGCTTCGCTGGGTTGAAAATCAATATCGCTTGCAAGGTTTAATAAGAGAATAAGATATTTCTAAAATTCGCGTATTTTATTTTTGAATGTTGAATTTTCATTTTAATTAATGAGCAAAAATAAATCTATGTGTTGAGAGTCACTGGGTCCACAATAAAGAAAAGCCTTAACTCTGTCTCCACAGTCAATGGGTTGCAGGTCGTGTTTATACCTAAGGGCCAACTGGGTGAATACGTTGCAGACCCAGACTGTTATTTTTCCTCAGGAAGTGGGCGCCAGTTTTACTGTACGTTTTAGAAAAGTCTTTTAACTTTTAGTTCGATCCTTGAATTGTGCAGACGTCCTTCCAAGTCGCTTCAATAAATTCATTTGTTTTTGAAGAACAGTTTCTGTTTTATTTAAATAAATAACCACCCCATATTCCATTTTTGAAGAGGAGATAATATCAATAATCAAATTTATTTTCTGTAGTGATTGGAATATTAAAAACCTGTTGTTTAAATTAGAGTACTAAAAGTGGTGAAATTTCTCAGTCAATTAATTCTTGAAGTCTGGTTGAATAACTTGTAACTATTGCAGAGCTAAACTGTATCCTTTATGCATTTGTGATAACAGAGAATGTGCAACCCGTCCGGTGAACCAACTCTAGATAGTGCGACATAAAGTTGTTCGTGTGAAAATATATCTGCTCTGACATCTAAATCTTCGCAGGTTAACGCTTGACCCTAAAACTTGATTATCGTCCAAACGATAGCTGCAGAGGAAACTGTAACTACTTCAGAGGAATCGAAGAATCTAACGGAATGACTGGAATTTTAGGGATGATAACTCCTTTGTTCTTGTACTTCCCAGCAATGATCGTTGCCTCTATTATATTCATACCGAATTTAATAATCTGTAACCTCGTACCATTACACTGGCGTGGAAGTTCAAGGTTTTGCAACAATGTGACAAATGCACCTCACGCGAGAATGCTCATGAAATTGTGATTCAGGTGACTTTTGTGATATTTCTTCAATTTTTATTACCACAAAACCTGTCCTAAAACTATCTAAAGTATTGTTGGAAAACCGGGATCAGATTAAATGGATTTAACTTTAAATAATTAATTTATTTTTGTACAAATAATCTTACACTAGTTTTAGCAACAAGTTAAATAAAACCCGCACGGTCGAGTATCGATAAGAATCTGACTGAAACGGGTGAAAAGTCCTCAAAAGTAACCTCCTTGTAGAATTCTGATTGGTGGAAGTTATTTAACGAGGAAAGAAACAGGGATTGGGTAAAATGTTGAAAGAAAGTGGATTTTTGGAAGTGGAAATTTATGGGTACTTGAACGGACTAGGACTGACGACAGGAAGGGACCCAAGGTTAAGGACAAGGAAATGGAAACAGCATGATGAGGAAAGTATTTGGCGAAACATATGGTTGGGACCTCCAACAGTATCTCATCTACTTCTATGCAAAATTTCGTGCCAAAATATTCAGTAGTTTTTGTGTGATAATTGGACATACATAAAATTGAATTCGGATTTGTACGTATAAGATACATGTGATGTATAAACACAGCGAAATAGACACCAGTGACAACTAGTGTAATAGGAGAGAATCGCTCTGTAACAATAGCGAAATAATAACTTTAAACAATTTCACTAAGCCTGTCAACTAAAGCTTTTAAGGTTGCTATTTGCTAACAACAAAAACCTTTGAGTACAAAGGATTAACACATTGTTGACCGATCACGAATTAACTCGTGTTTTAATGGCCACACGTTATGAACCGGTCACGAGTTGACTAGTGCTTGCATTAGCTATTTTAACTTTTGAAACTAAGGGTAATATGGGATATCGTAAGAACTTTCTTTATTGTGTTCCGTTGTTCTAGCTTCTTTATACAAAAAAATTTCGTTTCTTGATAGTTAAGTTTTTGTAACTCTAGTATTACAATAACTTCAGCCATAACGAATCATGGTGCTGAAAGAGTTTTATATGATTTCTATGCAAATCTGATTGTTCGATATTAAAATACAAATATTGTAGTGATTTGACAATTGATAATTTATCAAAAAGCAGTTACGAATGTGAAATTTGACTATCAAAATGGCAGAAAGGTAATGTAATGAAATCTGATAATAAAAATGATTTTGAAGAAAAGGGAGTTGAAAATGACATTACATCAATCATGGAAGATTATTAAAATATTATACAGGCACAAGTAAACTATACTGAAATTTATTTCTTTACATAAATAAACAATAAAGTAGATTGAAGTCTACTTCCACTTTTATATACAATTACAAAATAATAACCGGTGACATGAGACAGCTTGTACGTAAACTTGCTGGTCAACAATGTGTTAAAATGTACATTAAAATTTCGATTAAATTGTACATGTATTACAAAATTAAAAGATTTTTCTCGTTAGCTAATATTGTTTTCTGAAATCGCCTTGAAATTATTTTCTGTAAAACAGATTTATGTATAAATGTGCATTCAAATACTTCATTATTGGTACATTGGTAACTGACATGTACATTATTTCAGTTACTTGCATGCGGTCATTTATTAACATACTTGTTCTTGATAGTCTTTCATAAATAATAAGTAATAAGACAAAATGGTGACAGACAAAATTTCAAAATTTCGGTTGAATGTTACACATGCTGAATACGAAAATTGTCGTCATTACTGTCAGCGATTATTAATTTCAAAGATACTGGCAGAAAATTTTCTTACTAAAACAGAATTTTATCCGTGCGTTTACATCTGTGACATTCCAAGCATGCACTGAAAGTGGCAACTTCGTTACTTATAAACAGATACAAGACAACACTTAAGGGGGGCAATACCTTTAGACAGATGAAAATAAGCTAATATTTGTGAATTTTTATGTATAGGATATCTTTGTCTTGTATTTTCGAAATTTCAGGTATAATTTGTTATAACTATTGCCTATTACAACATATTTTCTTTTTTTTTAAATATTTAAAAATGGCGGAATTATGATAGTCTTTCCTGGAAGTGTTTCGACGCGTCTCGTGAAACGGCGTGACTTCTAGCTTTAGTTACATTGGTCTGAAACAAGTTTGCAAACGATGTTTCGATTATTAACATTTACAGTTAGTAGATGAACCTAAGGAATGTGAAAAATATGGAAAATTGAAGAGATGGCGCGCTTTTAAAGAAAAACTTTGAATTTTACTGAAAATTTTCTCAATATTTTGCAATAAAAAAGGACTTTAATGTTAAATTTATTTCGTACATTTAGGTTCATATGTTAGATAGTATTGTCATGGATATGTGCAAAAAATTTGAGCGCGATTGATAAACTAGTTTTTGAGTTATCAGTCACGCCAATTTTAAAAACGTAGTTTTGTGAAAAATACGTTTAAAGTTTCGATAAGACAAACCTGAATAATTTCAATGATTTACCAACTAATCTGCGATTCCTGCGCCATATAGTAATCCTTCGGCTTACTCGTAAAGTTGATTTTTCTCCATAAACTCATTCTCCGTAAAAATACAAAATTTCAAACACAGCAATGGCATGATAATAACAAATCTGTTACATAGCCCTCCGTACCGAGCGCGTGAATATCTGCGGCGCGATACCAGACATGAGTCACGATAATCGGCCATAACATCAAAAGGGCGCCGTATTACGCTTTAAAATTTTGAGACTATATTTTTGAGATGTTGCACTAACATTTTATAGAAAAAAAAATTTTGCAATTTGTTAAGATTCTAAAGGTATTGCCCCCCTTAACACTAAAAATATTACAGCGGTTAAATGGGCGTTTTTAAGTTCCTCATTCTAAGTTACAAAATATGTTCATAGAATTTCTTGAAATCTGTGTAGATTTTCATGAAAACATACAATTAATGTGTACATTAATTTATGTTCTATCGTTTGCTTATTTAATTTTCATTTTTAATTTGAAAGCAAGTGTGCATTATATTCAGTATGTTTAGTATTAAAGACTGCCGATAAGCCATACGGAATATTAACAACTATGGATATCTAGAGTTTTAGGGCTTAGGATCGACACATAAAGTTTTATCAAAAGTTCAATTTTAAGCAGTAGTGCAGTGTTTTGCATAAATATACCAATTCGTATTTTCAACGATCTGTGCTTTCAGTAAAAATTTATGGTCAGTATTTCATAAATACTACTTCGTAGTGAGTAAAAAATAAATCACGTAAAATAAAACGGACGTGTTGACGTAAATATCAAGCTGGATTACGTACGTAATTAATCTGGATTTAAAACCTGATTTTCAGGCGTTTCATAAATATACCTTGTATATTTTCTTTATGTTGCGTCAGTCGAGCTTCATAAATAAACAAATTAATTATGTTACCTTCATTTATTTTATTTTACAACCATAACATTCGTTTATAAGCGTTAAAAAGCGAAATGCGTTCTGAAAAAGAACTTCCTGAGAGAGAAAAAGCCGCGATCGACGTTTATCACATTGAAGGCAAAGGTTAGGGTTGTACTGCGAGACAAATAGGTCTTTCAAAAAGTGCTATTGCCGATTATGTTCGTAAAAGACATAATCACGGGAAGAAGCGTTCAAGTCGTTCTCCGAAAGTGTTTCCTTGAGATAAAATTCTACGATTAGCTTTTAACTCGACAATGCCATTGGTTCAATTGTGAGGTGATTGCAAATTAAATGTTGCAGAAAATACCATTCATAAAACTATGCTATTTTTGTTCGTTGTTAGGGCGAAAATACTGTGGGCACCAAGATTGAAGAACGATGATAAATCAGCGAGACTTTCATTCGCTAAAGCAAACACGAGTACAGATTGGAAAAATATTATTAAAAATATTTTATATGAAACGAATATTTTGTAGTTTTAATTGGTTTTTTGCAACTTATATTTAATCACAAGAAAAGATTCAATCCACGTGAGATGGTTTCAATTTGGATTTAATTCGTATCGGCACGAAAAAGTGTGAAATATTTTCTGGAACGTAATATTTGGTGGTGGCTCGGTTATGGTGTGAGCGTGTTTTGCATCGTAGAAAAAGCTCCATAGCAATTATTTTTCATAAAGTGAACAATAAGAATTATTCCGATTTGAAAATTATTTAGAGCCACAGTGGACAGAATACCACAACAAAAACTTAATTTTCATGCAGGGTAATGCATCGGTACATAAATCTGCACATACATTAAGATGGCTTGCCGAAAATAATATTCCGCTATTAGATTAGCGTGCACGTTCCACTGACGTTAATCCCATAGAGAATTTATAGGGAACATTCGTACGAACGATTTTTTTAAATAATCGTACATTCAAATACAGATTAATCAAAACTTGCAATAGCAGACATAATACAATGAAAAATATAGTAGAAAAATCTAATTGATTGCCATATCGAATTTTCAACATAATTATCGCTGGGAAAATAAGATAAATTATTAAATTTGATATTTTTGTACATAAAATACAGTAATACTGCTTTTCTTAAACTGTTAAGAATTTCTTAACTGTTTTTTCTTAAACGATTAAAAGTTTAAGAAAAACTGTTTTATTGTGATTTATGTACAAAAATATATATAACTCATTTGCTACCACGATCTCCGAATGGGGATTTGAAAATATGTTTTTTTTTATTCCATAAACACTTACATACTAGTTTTCAAAATTATTTTTTGCCTCAATGTTTTTCAACTTATAAAAATATTTGACATATGAATTTATAATCCATGCGGTAAAATTAAAACAAAAATGGGGTAGTTAATGGATTAAACAATCAATATACAGAGTGTTTTCGAAATGGTGGTATAACCAAAAAAATGGGTGAATCAACATGGAAAAATAAGTAAAAAGTATGGAATAAAATTTTTTCGTACATGGCTCCATTTTCAAGAAAATTTAATTTGAACATTTTTTAAGTATCTGTGAAAAAGTTTATTCGCAATGTAGAAGATGATAAAATCAACAAATTGCTTCTTAACCCCTTGGCCTACAATATTGTATCACACTCGTGACGCACTCTACAGTTCATATGCGACAAACCAGACCCATATTTTCATTAAAATTGAATTTTCGGCTCAATTCTAATTATAATCTTCGTAATTAAGGATCGTTGAATACTAGACGTTTTAAAATTTCAATTTTCTTTATTTGCCTTCATGTTGTAGCAATAAATATTGAGCTGTGAATGACGCAACTTTCGAGAAATTTGTAGGTTAAGAGGTTAATTCTATAATAAACAAATATTATAAATCAACAAATATAATTATGAATATCGCTAAAATAGGTGTGTTACCTACATTACTTTATTAGGTTTGTTACTCATGTGTCTTCTTATCACGGACTAAATTTATCGCATTAAACATTAGTGTCTACATCAATAATGTTATGAAGAGTGACTGATAACGAATATTAGTAGTATTAATGATTAGATTTATTTTTTTAATAACATTCATTAATTGTCAAAGCAATGGTACCGTAAGCAAATTCCTGTTTTAAATTCTTCGAAACTGTTCAAACCAAAATTTTTTGAAAATGAAGTGATATACAAAAAAATTGTATTCAATACTTTTGCCTCATTTTTTCATGTAAATCTTCCCTCCTTTCGGTTGTACCCTTTCAAAAACACTCTGCATAAGGCTAAAAATTATTTTCGTGCAAATTGTTTATGTCAACATGCCAAATTCTTCTTATATAATTTACTGTTTGCACGTGACGAATTAATATTTAAAGAGTATTAACCCTAACTTGACAACCATAAATTGTTTTTGTGCAAACCATTTATGTCCATATGCCAAATTCTTCTTATGTAAATTATTGTTTACACGTGACGAATTAATATTTAAAGAGTATTGACCATAACTTTTAGTCGAAAATTCAGTTTAATGGAAACAAGAGGGGTGAGTATATTTATACATCGCAGTATGTCATTACTCAAGATCGTATTAACACTTTGCCGTACAAATTATTTGTCAGGTTCGTCAGTCAGAACTAACTATTCTTATCTAAAGTATTAAAACAAGTGACGAAAGTTTAAATATTATACTAGTTACACATTCAGGAATACTTAACTTTGCAAATTCTGATTGGACTCAAACTTCAAATTGAAACGCATTAAAAATTCGAGTAAAATTCATCATATTTAAACCGTGAGTCACGTGTCAGACTCGTCAAAGTACGGCAAGGGGTTAATAGGCAAACAACATAGCAATGTTTTAGCCCCAACTTTTGTCTAGCAGGTCACGAAAGAGGTTGACGATAAGATCTGGCGATAAAAGCGGCGTTTAACGAAAAACGAAAGGTGGCGTTATCGGCGACAACGTTATCATATTACCGGGCGTTGTTCACCTACGTAATCACGAAATACGTGACTGTACATTTATACATATCGAACGACACGTTACAAAACTCAATGCGGCTCGAACAAGATTCCGAGAATCGATAGGTGGTAATGGCGTTCGATATTGCGTGAACAGAGGTCGAAATAAACGGGAAAGAGCAAGAGGAA
This sequence comes from Megachile lagopoda, assembly GCA_036983795.1. Taxonomy (NCBI): domain Eukaryota; kingdom Metazoa; phylum Arthropoda; class Insecta; order Hymenoptera; family Megachilidae; genus Megachile; species Megachile lagopoda. The sequence continues at coordinate 2,004,216 of CM072788.1, read as the reverse complement.
AATGGACGATACATGAAACACAACAGCACTCCATTAATTCGTTGATCATTCCTTTTACTTCCTGTTCAGCCGAAAAATTTATTTCGCAGTTGCTCTCCGGAATAATAATTTCCGAAATAAAATGGTGTCGAGGAATTTAAAGCGTTTATGACCACGTAAAATGATCCATTAAATTCCCGGCCGTAAAATTCAACGAATTTTTACTAATAACCGATATTCTTCATCAACCTAGAACGGATTACGGGAATTTCACATTTTTAGATATTTTAGGTGAAATGATGCTTTAAGTGTAATTATATTCACATATTTACTCGTATTTGCAGTATGCTATGATCGACGAATTCAAAGTAATCGTGATGAATATTTCATTTATCTGGTGCATTGCAACGGGACGATAAATTGTAGACAGAGTGGTCTCAGAATTTCAAAACGATTTGGAAAAATATAGGATCTAACCATAAATTTTGTGATTGAGTTAACGCAATCATAAATGAACCGAAGCAAACTGTTCCTTAAATGTGGAGTCTAGGAATTTTTTAACTTGGTGGTTTAGGAATTTAGGACTTTTAAGACTTGGAGAGGCGATTTGACAATTTGAACATGTAGACATTTGAAGATTTGATAATTTGCAGATATAGAAATTTAAGGATTTGACAGTTTGAAGATAAAAAAATATGGGAATTTAACAACTTAGAGGTATAGAAATCTGGGAATTTGAGAATGTAAAAATTTGGACATTTGACAATTTAGAAATGTTAAAATTTGAGGATTTGGCAATTCTCTGATTCAACAATTTGTAGACATGGAATCTTCAGGAGTTAACGATTTAAAGATGTAGAAATTTGGAGATATCACAATTTGAAGACGTAAAACTTTAAAGATTTGATAATTTGAAATGAAGAAGTGTGGGGAACTAACAATATAACAATTTGAGAACTTGGAGATACCATAATTGGGCAATTTGAATACTTGAAGATTAGTGAATTTAAAAACTTGAGAGTTTAGGAATTATGAATTCAGAAAATATGAAAATGTGAAAGCAGTAAACAAATTAAATCGAAACTACGCTTTTGATGCAACTCAAAAATGACTAATATTGGTAATACACGCTAAAACTATATTTTAAAACATGTCAAAATGTGACTTTTGTTACACCCTTCTTCAACATATCGCCCGAATTTTCAATATATAACAATTGTATTACAATTATGATCGATCGCGATATGCTATACGAAGAATGAATTATAGGATCAGATGGAAATTATGTAAAGTCGATTGGAATTTATCGATTACCCAGACGAAGCTCCCTGAATTTCACCTAGATTCGCGAGTAGGGAGGATAATTTGTCCAGTTTGGAGGCGCTTGGTGAGCTGACTACTTAGTTAGCCGTGGGAAAAACTCAGTGAAGGAACGACGTAACACAACTAGCAAGACTTGTTATACACTGTAGGCACTTAACGAGCTTCTTAACAACCGTCTTAACGGCTGTCATTAAACAGGCTTGTGCCTTTTTCACTAAACATGGAAGTTCCTGCCGGAAGGTGAGAACAGCTAGCAAGCTTATCGATTGTTCAGATTGCAGATAACACGCGGAAACACAGACCTGTAAGACAAGTTAATTATTCATTCATTTGTTTAATTATGCCGTCATTCAATTTAATTTAATTGTATCATCGTTTAATTTAATTTAATTGTACCGTCGTTTATTTTAATTTAATTCTACCGTCGTTTATTTTAATTTAATTCTGCCGTCATTTATTTTAATTTAATTGTATCAGCATTTATTTTAATTTAACTGTATCGGCGTTTATTTTAATTGCATTGTATCGTCTTTTATTTTAGTTTAATTGTGTCCTCATTTTATTTAATGCAATCTGGTGGACAGTTTTTGGATAAAATCGGATATAGGTGTAAAAAATTACATTTAATTTAATTTAATTGTACCGCTAATTGATTTGATTTAAATGCATAATCGCTTAGTGGTTTTCAATTTTACCGCTCAATTTATCTTAATTTTACCACCATTTGATTTGTTTTAATTATACTACCATTTGGTTTATTTTGATTTTACCACCATTTCATTTAATTCAATTGTAAATTGTATTATTATTGACCAAAACCGAATAGTAGATGTGAAGAATTATATCTTATTATTTATGATAACTGGTTTTGAAATTATAAAAGTAAAATAAAATTTGTCCATTTTTGAAGATACATGGTCTTGAAAATAAAGTTATATTATGTCGAACGACTCTATGTGTACAATAATATAAAAATAATATTAACATATGTGATATTAAATTATTTTTAACACGCATCAATTTCGAATAATTAAAACCTTTTAAAATATGAAATTTAATAGTACCGTCTTTTAATTATGCTTCAGTTCAGCAGATAATTTTATCGACGAATTCAATATCATACAGAGATAATTTAATTAATTAAATTAATATTTGTGTGAAAATAATGATTGATATTTATATATTTATTAAGGATTATATTTGAATAATTTTGCCGAGAAAATTGCTTTCGTTCGCGACGTAACGTTCAGTCAGCATTACTAATAAGCACTTCCACTTTGTTTACGGGCAAAGAGCAAATGCCCAAGGGTTCCCTCGGTTTTCAATTTCCTCGGGAATCTCGCGCCTCCAGTTGTGACGAGCCTGGAGTACTAGGAGTATCGATCCCGCAGGAATCGCGTATGCGCGCGTCAGGTCTTCCCAAGCCAGATAAACATACGATATAATAAATAAATATCGGATCGCCGTTTCGTACAAAACACTCAAAGCTTCAGCTGCAAGCTTCCTACAACATTAATTGTTTGTAATAACCAATTATTTACAAATAATCATTTTCAGACTCCGATCAAAAGTGATTGTATACTCATGTTTCAAATAAACAAATTACATTGTGCAATGTAATTAATAAACATTCACTCACCCCTTAAATAATAAATAATCTATTAACCATATGAAAACTTTACAACTTTAATATTAAAATTACCTAGATGCTACGGTAAATAAATAAATTTTGATTACACTCAATTAAAAATACTTTACACTCTTTTTTCAATTAAAACTTCGTTACATGATGTTTTCAGTTTTTAAAAAAATACACGTTTAAACTAGAATCAGTAATTCTGTAATAATAAACAAACGATACTAAACAAAATTCATACAAAAAAAGTGATAATATGTCGTAAATTTGCAACATTTTGAAGATACACAATAAGAAATCGTAATTGTAAAAGGTAAAATGTGTTTAACAACTTTGTTAATTACAAAGTTTTTTGTTTATTTATGTTGGGCAAAATAAAGGACTTTTATGTATCCAGCGTACTTGCAGCAGAATGCAATGAAGGGTCAATTTCGAATGCAAGAACAGAAAATATTGTGGAATTGATAACACCGGGAGATAGGAGAGCTAATTTACATAATTAACCGAGGTCCATGAAAAGTTATAATTGACCTTTGATAACGATTTGCATGCAAACAAATTCTTTGGAGGGATATAGGTCACAAGTAAAAGGACTTCTCTCGTGAAAGCATTCGAAAGCCCTTCCATATTTGTTCCTACTTTTTAACGAGCAGGAAGAAAAAAGTTTCCTCAATGTGCTTGAACTCGGTTGATTCAGTAAACAGCACAAAATGGAATATCAATAAGAATCCTTCCTTCTGAATTTTTATAATAAGCACATATTTTCTTAATAACCTAAGAACATTGTCATTAAAATTTTACGTAATTGTAGTCCTTGATAGAAAAATTGAAGATGAACCTTTGCATTTTATGTACAATACATACTTTCTTTTAAATAAATTAATTTCTGGTAACAAGTAAAGTTAATGCATTTTTTATGGACAATTAATTTTTATCTTTGATAAATTAGTTCCTCGTTTTAATTGGAAAGACGTAATACAAATTTTACGAATAATTAATTAGTAATGTAATTCCAAAGGACAGAATGTAGCCCTTTTTACTTCCAGGAGAACAAATTATTATGACCAAAGATGGTTTTAATTAAAGAGTAATTTCTGGGTATAATGAGTCAAGAAAACGGTTGAAGGTATCTGCTACAGATATATAAGCTGAAATATCTTTCTTAAGAGGTTTTTATCCAACGTCGTTTGCCAAGTTTCGTGGAGATACAATAAAACCAACTGGCTTATTTCGTAGCCCATTTATTTTCCATAAAACGGTAAAAATTCTAGTCTCATTAGCATGAATATTCTATGCACATTTCCTTAAATTCGCCTTAAACTTTCTTACATTCATTTTTTTCCAGTATAAAATATTTATGTATATTACGTGATAATTTCTAAAGTCTTGCAAATTTTAACTGCTATAATAAGTTCTTAGTAAATTGGGATCAGCTAAATTTTCAGTAAAAAGAAATATTATCATACTTTTTTCAAAAAACGTCGTAACATCATAATTTACATATAATGTATGGTTATATACTACGAGTAGTAACGTAATGTGTAAAAATAAAAAATGTGATCATATACCACATGTGGCGACAACGCATGACAATATAACGCGTGGTAATAAAGCGAGTGACATTATAACGCATATGGATACATCGCGTGGAGACATATAGGATGACATTATTCACACATGGCGATATAACACGTAATAATGTAATGTGGCGATATACCAAAACACTATATTCCAAACGTGGTAATATACCGTAACACTATATTTATATATTATATATTATATATATATTTATATATTAATATATCACTATATTATACGTATAGTGATGCAACGTATACTGACGTAATATAATGCATGGCAATGTAATACGCGGCTATATAACACGCAGTAATAGAACACATGGCGATACAACGTGTAACAATTTAATACATAGCTATACAATGTGTGACATTATAATGTGTGGCTATATAAAGCGTAATAATTCAACGCGAAGCAATTTCTTACGTGGATTTAAATGTGTGATAATTTGATGCGTGACGATATAATGTGTGGCTGTACAACCCATAGTAATAAATGTCATGGTAACATAACGCGAGGTGATACAACGGGTGGTTTTAGAACGCGTAGCAGTTTAACGCGTTCGCGTTGAACATATGAAAATACATTACATGACTGTACGCTGCATAATATAACAGATGACGATATAATCAAGAATACTGGAATACCAAAATTTTGAATGCTCCAAATAAGTTCCTTCGTTTGCAAAATAGAAGTTTAGCTGGAAGTTACTTTAAGGAGATTCATGCATCTAGCTTCAGTATGTCTTTCGTCGTTCACATTTGACTAGCTAACTAGTAAGTGCTGACGTTGATGATGAAGTACTGATTGAGACGAAGAATAGATGAAGACGAAGAACTTCTTGATCAAACTATCACCATCCACAAACACGGTTACCTAAATCGACTTTCAGCGAATCCAGACAAGCAAAAGAATGATCGGAACGGTGCATCTGACGAGTGATCACAGTTTCCTCGCGGTTCCACTGTTTAATCGAAGAAAAAGGGGGTGGTGGTAGAAGTACACGTTCAAAGCATCCCGAAGTTTTCCCGTTGGTCCGGCAAATAACGTAGACTACGTCGTCGCGGAGGATGGCGACGACGAATAAACTGGGAAGAGTAAAAGGAAGAGGACGAAATGGCTACCAGCCAGTCTGCTAAGAGGAAACTAATTCCGCACGCACAAAAGGATGGTTCTTCCGCGTGGAAAGGGAGCAGAGTACAGAGAGCGAAAGAGGGAAAAGGACAAGGGAAGAAATACAGAGAGGGATGAAGAGTGCAGATTGAACTAGATGGAGTCAAAGGGACACACTATCTCGCTCCTTCTTTATTTTCTATCGTTGCACGATTTACAGTTATGACGTGAAACGGTCGAAAGTGTTTTCCATTGGTTTGTAAGCATCCAAAGACCCTTTGAAAATAGTGGAGAAAAGATTAATCGGTTATGGAGATACGTTATGAAATATGCATACTACGGTCGCTTGACGCTACCATTCGAATCACCATGATAGAGGATCACGATGATGGAAAAGAATTTTTACTGTTAACTGTTGATCGTGACTCTGCGGATCTGTGCATCGTGATTGATCGTTATTAAAAGTACTCGCCCTGTCAAAATCTTGGAATTTAGAATTTTATACGAGGTGATTGTTTGCTAATTTACTATCAATTTGTAATAATTATTATCGAAGAAAAATGAAAATTTATATGTAACTATTCGATCATTATGTATTTCTTTTTTTTGTTAATGATACTTTTACTAAAAATAAAAACCACCTTTCAGTAGTAAACTTGAAGACATAAGAGAAGATGGAAATTAGAGAGTATAGTAGTTTTGGGAGTTTTTGACTTGAATTTGCAAACTTCAGGAACTGAAAACTTAGGAATTTTGAAAATAAAAAATGGATAACTTCGACGCAAGAAAATTGAAGTATGGGATTGAAGTATGGTAATTGAAGTATGAATTAGAAAATTTGAATATTTGTAAATTAAAACGTGAAAATTTAAAAAATCAGAAAATTGGACAGTTGGAAAAATGGTAAATTGAAAATAAGAACTTGAAAATGAAAATATTGAAAAGTTAAATAATTAAAGAATTGATTAATTGACGAATTATAAAATTGGGAAATAGGAAGTTCCAGGATTGGAAAGCAGGAAAATTTGTAAATCAAATAGTAATAGTATTTATGAACTGTAAAATAGAAAAATTTGTAAATTGGAAAATTGGAGATTAGAAAATTGGATAGTTAAAAAATTTGTAAATATGTAAGCTGGAAAATTGGAAAATGGGAAAATTTTTTAATTTAAATCATTGAGAGTTCGAAAATAAGAAAATTGAAGAGTTGAAAAATTGAATAATTGATAAAGAAGAAAATAGGAAAATGTGAGAGCTGGAAAACTGTAAACTAGAAAGATTTACAAATTGAGAAATAAGAAAATTATAAAATTATAAAATAGAAAAATTTATAAATTTGAGAACTGTATAATTTGTAAATTGGAAAATTGGAAAATTGGAAGTTGGAAAAATTGGAAATTTGGAAAAGTTCTGGAGAATTAGAAAACTTGAACATGTCTAAACTTGCAAATCTAAAAATTCTCAAATTTGCATATTTGAAATTTTCATGAAACACCTTTTCTGCATTTAATAATCCTACATTTTGTATAAACACTTTCATACATCAAATATATAAATATCCACAGTCCCGTAATAAGTAATGAATCCGCAAACAGGTGGCAGATGATTATTGCAGTATTCGATAGTCGAATAATTTCATGCAATCGATCAGTATCAAACGTTCATCGACTACGAAGAAAAACTGTTATATCGTACAAATCATTTTGTCTTGTGAAAACAACTTTGAAACATTGTAATATCCTGAGACTTAACAGGATGCGGATATGATCAATGGGACACTGCTTCCTCTTCAACGTGAGAAAAAGGAAGGTTATATTCAGAAAGGATGCACGATGAATATTTCTTTGCTGGGAAATTGAATGATTATAATTTATTATTGCATGTTTTATAAAAAACATTAAATTTCTTATTAATCTGTACAAATGTTCTCTTCAATATCTACATTTTATCAGTAACAGTGTTAGCTTTAGTTCAAACTTTAAATGACCAAATTTCATAAAATACTGTAATCTTTCCTAGAATTCGGAGGCAACTAGAAATTCCAAACTGATAAATTTTCGAATTTTCAAACTTAGAAAGCGTCAAATTTATAAACTTTCAAAGTTTCAAAGACTGAAACTTAGAAAAGTACAAACTTGTGTATTAGATTTCCATACTTACAAATTTTTAAATAGAGAAATATTCAAATTTAGAAATTCTCAAATGAAGTTCATTTCACTCTTTTTCTTATGTAGAATATATCTCACTGCATGCATTTTCGATACAAAACAGATCAGTGCATTAACAAAAATAATTAATACTAATTGTAAATAATCTCAATAAAACTTCTATAAGATCCGGATGTGAACGTAGATTGAAAGAATATTTGATAAAGTTCCTTTCTGTTGTAATTCAAAAAAAGATACGCGTATAAGTAATTAGTATAAAACCTCACAGGGAATCGCATTGATCACTCAGAATACACGAAATGTATTCGAGAAACAATGGCTCAGCTCGAACCACTTTCGCGGTTATGGTGGTAGAAAACGATTTAGCGAACGACCACACGTACGCACTCCCAATGACTGTTTATGGCTACCTACGATTGCTTGTACACACGCTGGCGCATTGTTCAATATCTAACCAACGTCTGTGAATAAAAAAAAATGAATGGGAACCGCAATGCAGCTTGGTGCCGAGAATGCATTTGTTGCATGATGTGCAGAAATTCCTCCAGTTCTCAATCAATTTTCTCCCACAGCGAAACGCTTTAACTTATCAGCAGTTTTATTGCTCAGATTGAATTAGTAATTACTTAAACTTCCGTGCAGAGGTGGTAATGGTATTACGGTTTCATAGATTTGTGACTTTGAACTTCGGGTTTGAAATCTTTGAAATTCAGGTATTGGAACTTTAGGATCTTGCGATCTTGAGATTTTTTAATTTTGCAAGCATAAAATTTGAGGAATTTGAAATTTTTGGAATTTGGAATTATGGAAATTTGGAAATTCGGAATTATGAGAATTTAGAATATTGTGAATTTTGAGAAGTTTTGAGAATTTCGGGAATTTTTAGAATTTTGGGGAATTTTGGGAGTATGTAATTTTGCGAATTTAGGATATTGAAAATTTGGAAATTTGGAAATTCGGAGTTATGAGAATTTGGAATATTGTGAATTTTGAGAAATTTTGAAAATTTCGGGAATTTTTAGAATTTTGGGGAATTTTTGGAGTATGTAATTTTATGAATTTAGGATTTTGAAAATTTAGGAATTTTTGAATTTTGAGAATTTTAGGGATTTTGGGAATCTTGTGAATTTTGGAAAGGAGAATTTAAGGATATCATAACTTTAAACTGAATTTTTTAATTTTAGGACATGGAATATTATGTAATATTATGTAATTTTTAAACTTTGCAGTTTCATAACTTCATAATCATGTTTCGAAATTTTAAAATACAACATATTTATAATCATCTCATCACTGTAATAATATATAAAATAATTCTCCAATGCAGTAGACTCTCGTTATATTACCAAAAGGCTTTTAAAACTGAAAAATTCTTGAAATTAAAACACATATCGTATTAACCAAAATACTTTCTCCTTCAATATTACGTTCCCATGTATTCACATTTACTATAGTTTATCATAAAGAAACATCAATAGCATAAAGGTGGTCGCAGAACAAGAATCTACTGTATTTAACGAATTTCAATATACGATTACAACTGGTTCCACTTTGAACCGCCTGAATTGCTTCGAAACAACCCCATGCACTTCCCTATCAAATTTTTATCATCTCGATCATTACGTTAGTTTGTTCGCATCCCCTCGTGCTTAAGGATCCCCCTCGACTCTTTTTCAAGCCCCTACGCAAGGAGGGTTCTTCGTTAAGCCAACCTCTCCCACGAACCTCTTCACCCGCAACCACTCTAACCACGGAATTTTTTTTCAAACCTACTAAAATTAAACGCGCACACTCGTATACATAGCAAGGATTTTTAAAGAACCTGGCGACGCCGGAAAAACTTATCGTCATTAGTTCATTTCTGATTTGGAGGTTATCAAATTTGAAAATTACCAAATCTGAAATTTAAATTTAGGAATTTAGAAATTTGAAAGTCTGCAAATTTGGGAATTTAGAAATCCAAAAGTTGAAAATCTGAGAGTTTTCAAGTTTAGATATTTTGGTAATTGGAAAATTTGAAAATTCAGTAATTTGGGAATTTAAAAATAGAAAAAAATACATGAAAATTTTCAAATTTAGATATTTAAGAAAAATTTGGATACTTAAAATGTCGAAAACTGAAAAATTTGGAAATTTAGTAATCTGGAAGTATAAATATATAAGAATTTGGAAATTTTCAAATTCAGAAATATTCAAATTTGAACACTTGAAAGACTGAAAATGTAGATATTTCAAATTTTGGAAACTGGAAAATTTGGAAAGTTAGCAATATGGGAATATAAAAATACAAAAAATTTGAAATTTTCAAGAATAATAATTTAGAAAGAAATACTTAAAAGTTTCAAAATGAAAATTTCGAATTTAGTATTTTCGACACTCCAAATTTAAATGCAACTTAGTATACACATCCTACAGTAGTGTTTATCGAACCTAAACATACATTCCACATCATTGTACCTAGTACCTCACATTTTTCCGTTTCCTTCTAATCAAGCTTCGGAGCGTTCACAACACCGACAATCGATAATTCTCGTGCAGATGAACGAGCAAGGCACGTATCAGAATCGCGTGGAATCACCACGTGTTCGGTCAACTAATGGAAAACGCTAATTGGCTGGTTAATAATTATAGCTGGGGTATCGGTATCGGTCAGAGAGCAGGGAATAGAGAGAATTCGACGGGATATCGTTCTCCGTCAACGATATTTCGGGCGAAACGGAGAGGAGTATCCAACGCGATGGCTGTAACGTCCCAACGTATTTAAGCGTGATTAAGCTCAGCAATATCAGGCTTTCGGTCACAAAGGGAATTTCACTTGCCATGGACGGCTCCCCCATTCCGACAGCACCGTGTAGAGTGCTGTGACCATAACGTTAATTAACGTTTGTTAAAAGAGATCCTGCAGACACCCTCTGCGCTTCTTTCCAATTTATCATTGCGGGGGTTTCGCTGATTATTCGATTTCAAAATTACTTTCTTCCATTATGTTCAATCGGTCTATCCTATAAAAATCCCTTCTAAAGTCCTGTTCTGTTCTAACCATTATCACATCAAACCATATAATTATCGTTAGTTGAGTCAACGTTTCATGGCTTTTTGATGTATGAAGTTTGACAATTTTCACTTGATCAAAAAATTCATTTTTATCGTTGCTACGAATACTTAGCTTTGCTTTAATTATACAGTATCATCTTTATCTGAATTGACGAAAGTATCTTTCACAACTCGTATTTATTTTGTTTATACTTATAGGTGAAACATTTGATTGTAAGTTATATAACATCTATTTTTTTTACATTTCATATTACATTTGTAATATTTTTCATTTGTACATTTGTGTATAAGTGATGACAAAAACTTTTCATTAGTTGATACGACAAAATTAAAAAATAAATACTGATACAGTGTTACATACGCTTAAATACATTTAAGTATGTTAATGAATACACATGTATGTACAGTTTCATAAAGAGTCACATATGTAGTACTACAAATTTTTGCAATGTATAATATATAAAATAATAATAATATACAAAATGGAAATCCTAAATGGTATCATAATTTTATTGTACAATATTATTTATCAACACTGTTTCAGAAAATGAATGTAAATTCAATCAAATTCTATATCATCAACAAGAATAGTAAAAAATTTACTTAAACAAGAACCACCAAAGTTTATTTACGTACGTAAATACTTATCATGCAAGAGGTATTCGAAAACACGGAATTGATTAAAAGAGAATTGTACAACGAGATTAATCCAATCAGGAATAGACTTCTGTTCGCGAAATAAAATGAAATCCAGTGGTACTAATTAAACCATCAAGCGAGTACACACATAGATACATGTTTGTGTTCGTCTCTAAACTGCAATCTGTGTTCTGACTTTGATTCAAAGCGACACTGGGCCAATGTGCGTATCGTTTCAGCGTCCCTCGTAAACATTTTCGAGGGCCAGGAACACGCATATCCACGCACGCATTTATTAATGAATGTGTAAACACTCATGTCACCGCATGTACCCACTCAAGTGCTTGGCTTTAGCGTATCGACAATATGATCAGGATACTTGTTTCGTAACAAACGCCGTGAAATATCATTGGATTTAAGCTTAATCCGCATCGAAATTAATCGATAATTATCGTACAAGGATCAGGTGCAACCATGATTTAAGGACGAATGTGTAGTTATAGTTTCAAGAGATTTGGAGATTTCATGAAACCGAATTTTGGAATATGACTTGTTTAGCTTTTTTAATAATAATTTGCATTTGAAGTATCTATGAATACTAATTTTAGAAATTATTCAATTTTAAAATTTTTAAATTTGCAGATTTCATTAATTTTAGAAGATAGAAAAGTTCTAAAGGAAGATTTGAAAATGTGAAAATTTAGGAATCTGGGAGATTGAAAATTTAAAAACTTATGAGCCCGATAACTTGGGGAATTGGGAAGATAAAAAATCTAAAATTGAAAAATTTAGAAATTAAGAAATTTAAAAATTTTATAATTGAACAAAAAACGAGAATTTGATAATTTCGTTATTTAAGAAACCAGTCAACTTGGGAGAATTTGATAATATGAGAACTTGGATGGAATCCTGATAGCTTGAAAATGTTTCCATTTGAAATTTACAATTGCGTGAATTCAAAAATTTGAGATTTTGTGTTATGCTGAGATTTTTAAATTTATGTATTTTAGAAACTGAGGAATTCAGAAATTTACTGATTATTGAATTTGGAATTTTTTGAAATTTTTTTTGCAAATTCAAAACATCAGAAATTTGCATATTTAAAAATACTTTAATTTGAGTGTGTGAGAGTAGAATACTTAAAAATGTGAAACTTCAAAAATTTCCAAATTTTATTATACGGAATTTTTAAATTTGAAACTGTGAAAAGTTTGAGAATATAAAATTCCAGAATTTGTATATTTGATAATTTAAAAATCTGGAAGTTTGAAAATTTGAGAGTACGAAATTTCGAAATTCGAATAATTAGCAATCTGATGACGTGGAAATTATGGTTTAACAATCTTAAGTTTGAAAATAAAACATTGTAATGCTCTTAAATTGAAAATTTGTCTTTGATCCCTTTTCTAGAATTCCTCCCTGAGTAATTTTGCTTTAATAATATGAGTTTAACTTAATTGTAACTCTTTATTCGTTCCCCCCGATTACGTAACAATAAAAGAAAAGAAATAAAGCTGAACAAAAATAATTCTTGCTAACACGTACCACTTGCTTCGATCGACCATGACTAAAAATGCAAACTACCAACAAACTCAATAAAACAAACGACGGGCAACTGTTCGTCGAGGAATATTCTAGGTTTGATGTTCAGCTAGAGTATTAAGTGAACTTTTACGACGGAACATTTCCATGAACTTCCGCCAGCGGCGTCATTCTGCTATGAACATCTTTTATGATCGCGGCCCATAAATCGTGTTCATGTCAACGAGAATAGGAAGGAAGAGAAGGAGAACACGTTGTCCACACGGGGGAGATTCAAATTTGTCGGTGACATAAGTGCAATCAGGTTGATTAAACGAATTTGCACCGAGGTTCGTCATTTGGAACGTCCCTGAATTCACCAGTTGCTTTTATGCTTCGAAATTCTTTTGCCGAAGAAACTTCTATGAAATAGTCGCTATGAAATGCAACACGTGCAAATTTAACTTCGCCATGACAAACTTTTATTAATTCAAATCCTTGAAAGTGATTCACTTCTGCAATCAGACACTTGCGTTATATATAAATTGAGGACATGAGTGGATGAAGATGTATCACAAATTAAGCTTTAAGGACAAACGTGATTTAGAGATCAACTGGAACAGTTATATGCTTACCACTTTTGCAATTAGTGAATAATTGCAGCTACTATTAATCGTGATGATAACAGAAGTTTAAAGAAAAATATAAATCACCTGCTCCTATAATTAAGTCAATCTTATTCTTATAGTTTCTTAAATAGTCAATATATTGCAATCCTGAAAATTTGGAATAATAAAAAAAAATATACATATAAAAAAGGTATATTGCTCAATTATAAATGTTGTTACACTAAAGCAAATTTCGTATCTAAAATTATATTTAGAAATTTCTTATTTTCAAATCAGTCATCAAAAAGAAAATATTAAAAATTTTGGAACAACAGTAATGGATAATGATAAAATAGTACTGATACACATTTCTGATAACAGAGTAACTAATCATTTTTACCGTATTTGCTAGACAGCTATTTCAACATCACGTAACGGCGAGAATTGAATTTGCTAAAGAAATAAATGAGAACTACATTGTAGCACGTACTCGCGCATTACAATTACAAATTCCTGCATAATCTGAAAACGAAATCGACGAAACGAGACCGAGTTGTGTAATGAATTTAAAAGCTGTCGTTCCTAGAACGAGCATCCGTGAAATAGAATCAAGGTAGCCGGTTCTCATTCAATGAACACAAACGTTTCAAGATCAGTGATATCATTGTCCACAGTGAAAGGATCAAGCATGTGCATATAGTAGAGCTAGTACACAAATATTCAAATCATATTACTTTCATTTCATCCTACTAATGGCGTATTAGATTGAGCTTGTCGACAATTTGAACCTGATCAAAAGATATATCTAGACCTTATTCTATTGATACTTAACCATTTGAATAGAATACTTGCAGTCGAAGTTATGAGAAATTGTTAATACATTGATTACCAGATTGTAGCTGTTAAAAATTTAATTGAATACCATTTTCATTTTTTATTAATTTTACTTATTTTGTTATCCGTGCTGTTTATTTTAGAAAGGTACTAGAAATCGATAGGTGAACAGAATTAATGTTATAAGAGTAGCACATGTGTGAGTATGTGTTTTATATACAGAGGTACATATAGGTATTCTTAGGTTCCTAGATTCCTTGATCTCCATACTTCCAAATTTCGATATTTCAAATTTGTATATCCAAGATTCTTGAATTCTAGATCTCTATATCCCCAGATTCATCTAGATGCCTTTTCTGTAGTTTTAAATCTTTACAATTATAGATGTCTATAATCCTAAATCTGCATAAACCAAGATCTCTATAATCTTTGATCTCAAAATTCTATATTTCTATAATTCTCGAATTCGATAATACTAGATCTCTACATGCCTAAGTCCATTGTATATCCACATACTCATATTCCCAGATGGCCAAATCTCTGTATTCCATGTCACCACTATATCCTATATCGCTAAATCTCTACATGTATCCTTGTAATTTTACATCTCCCAATCTCTATGTTACAAAATTCTTATATCCCCAAATCTCTATAACCCATATTCTTGTATCCCCAAATCTCTATATTCCCAAACTCCCATATCGCCAAACCATTGTATTCCACATCCCTGTATCTTCAAATCTCTGTAACCCATATCCTTATACTTCACAATTACTATATCCCTACATCCTTATATCTCCACATCTCTATATCCTAAATTCGTATATCTCCATCTCTATATTATAGAAACCTATACCCCACATCCACATATCCCACATCACCCCATCTCAAAATCTCTACATGCTCAAATCTCCAGACGTTTATCAATACTACTTGAACGTATTAAAAGGTCTGTTATGACCATAAGACATGAATATAATTATCTAAATACTACACTTGTGATGTATTCGTCTACAAGGGAACAGTAATTAATTTATTTGGCTATTTCGATTATGATCAAACAAGTAAATCTAGTCAAATCGAAATCGGTAGCTTTCTCGTTATTAGCGAGTAGCGAGTTATTAGAAAGTTCGACTAGGATGGTTCTATTTGTTTTCGTTGCATCCCGCGGATTCGTAAGTGTGCTTCTATTTGTGTACTCAGAATCGTATGCGCAGCTTCTTCGTAATATCGCACAAGTTTCTAACGTTTTGTTTACTCTAGTGAAATGTTCGCAGCGTTGATCGAATGAAAAATATTCCTGGAGTTTTTGGAATCTTAATTCGATTCGACGTTGATCGTTTGTTTTTTTCCGCGAGAAGAACTTCAATTTAGGTTACACGTGTTCCAACGGTTTTAGATACACAATTTCGGGAAAGCGATAAAAATGAAAATAAAAGCTCACTACTGCCGAGACACGTTCACCTAACGACCTACCGTGCCGAACTAATTGCTAAATCGATACTCGAGTGTGTTGTGTAATTAGAAATGAATGCAGAACGGTACAAGCAATTGAAATAAAAGATGTAAAGAAAATCGTGAATGTTAGCTGCTGTATTTATTAACGTTAATGGCCTATTCAACGGGAAGCTGCGACGAATAACAATTAGTTGACACTAAATGTTTTGATTCCTGCTGTGGTTTTCAACTACGAATAAATCGCTAGAAACAGTGAATGAGTGAACGGGATTTTATAACACTATTCGATACTTTTGATAAGCTTTTGGACATTTGAAAATTTAATGGTTTGAAAGTATAGAGAAATAAAGATACAGAAATTGGGACATAAAATAATTTGAGATATAGAGATCTAATATACATAGAGCAATTTGGCATATAATGAGTTGGAACATCGGAATCCAAAAATACAAAGATTTATAAATATAGGGACTTACAAGGGAAGGTACGGAAGTGTCCCTCTCCGATTTTGATGAAACTTCGTACGTTTGTTAAGCAGGCAAAAATAAGAGCCACGTATTTTTTTTTATCGGCTGAGACGCGGGTTTAAGGGGTGAAACGACCCCTTGAAGTTTCGACTCGCTTAGGCTATCTCGAAAACCATACGAGATACATTAAAACTTCCAATAAGAAAGTCGTATGGTTTTTTACGTATAATAACAGGATGTTAACAAATTGGGCAAAATGCAATTCATTTATAACAAAAAAATTTTTCATAACCTTATTTTACAACTTATTCAAATTTGCATAATGACAAAAAGTGAGGAAAATTTTATTACAAATCCAGTGGTATATATATATACGATATTGCCTCCTACAGTTCCTCAGATTTTTATTATATACGTGTCATTCGACGCCAAATCGATCACTTTTTGACCTCGCTATTTGTGATTTTGTTTTAATCGAAGTATGTTATAGTCCACGTGAAATTAAGGGCGGTTTAAGTTATCATTTTGCCGGTTTCGAGTTTGTTAAGATATAACAGGCCTCCAAAGTTTGCAATTTTTGTCCATTTTGGCGAAAACAGGCTGCACTACGAATTTTTTTCTCAAAAACTACTTGTCCGATTTAGCTACATTTTTTTTTGTTTTATTTATAAAGGATTGGGCTATTATAAAATATTTTTGTCTACTTCGTCAATTGGTTTTATAACATCGAAAACTTTAAACAAATTATTTTTTTACGTTTTTTTCAATAAAGAGCGTAAATGGTTTAAATTAAAAATAAAATATGATCTTATTCCTCAAAGCTTCCCCTTTGAAATGAGCTCTTCAGAAGATTGGAGCCTCGAAAATTGACGTCAAAGTAAACTAGAAAAGGACGCGGTATACCTCCGTTTCAGATAGGCGAGTTATGCGCTCCGCTGTTATAGTCAATTGTTTTATACCACTGGTCTTAAAGCAAATCGGGAAGACTTCGTATACGACTAAATGACCCTACTCATGCCTCGAAAAGTGTATTAGTAACCACTCTTGGTCAATGACACATTTGTTAATCATAACTTCATTTATAGATATTAGTTCCTACATTCATTGTTCATGTTCTATAGAAAAAGCGTCATTGCTCAATGGAAACCGCGAGAAAGTGACGGTTTACTTCTATCGGGATGGGATAAAGGGGGTTATGATCAAAAGTATGGTGAGCATCATTGTGTGGGGTGGCCTTAGGAATTGTGAGAAAAAATGTACTGACAACTACGGTGTACGGATTTCGCGTATGGAAAAATTTTGTTCATCGCTTTTCGGATATAGTTGTTCTATTGCACTATGACATTAATCTCCACACACGAGACAGCATTCTAAAACTATAATCACTTGTACATAATCAGTTTTCTTTACCACGATTTGAAAATTTCATTAAGCATTCATGGTATAAAAGCGGATACATATCTTCAAAATCACCTCATTTTGAAAATCCCGTAGAATTTTGCTATACATCAGATAATGAATGACTATGCCATATATGTTGTGATGTAGCAATTATTACATGTGCTTGGTATCAAAAACCGTTATGTCTGAAACATTTCTTGAGGAATACCATTATTGTCTCGATCATGTTGTCTAACTTATTTAAACTGTTCGTTACCTCATAAAATTAACACGTGGAATACATATAACTCTAACAATAAGTGTTTTGTAATACTCAATACAAATTTAATAAAATTAAAACCTATGTATAAAGAAAATATAATTGTTTATCATTTATACTTATAAATAACGTTGACTAATAGGGTAATATCGTCCGACATGATCCGGTTCAGTATCGTGCTGCGCGTCAGCGGGCGCGCACGCGTAATGTTTATAATAAAAATCTGAGGAATTGTAGGAGGCAATATCGTATATAGATATACCAATGGATTTGTAATAAAATTCTCTTCTCCTTTTGTTATTATGCAAATTTGAATAAATTGTAAAATAAGGTTATGAAAAATTTTTTTGTTATAAATAAATTGTATTTTGTCAAATTTGTTAACATCTTGTTATTATACGTAAAAAACCATACAACTTTCCTATTAGAAGTTTTAATGTATCTCCTATGGTTTTCGAGATAGCCTAAGCGGGTCGAAACTTTAAGGGGTCGTTTCACCCCTTAAACCCGCGTCTCGGCCGATAAAAAAAAATACGTGTCTCTTATTTTTGCCTGCTTAACAAACGTACGAAGTTTCATCAAAATCGAAGACACGTCCGTGCCCTCCCGTGTTAGATATAGAATTTTAGGAATATATGGATTCGCATATACATATAGGCATCTAAGAGTACAAATACATATGTGGTGAAATAGATATGTACATGTATTTAGAAATTTGAACATATGCAGTCTAGACACAGGGATCTCAAGCAGAGTAATTTGGAATCTAGGGATTTGAGGTGTAAAGATATACGAGAATTTGATTTCATACAACGGTAATAAAAGAATCTTGAAACTTGGAGATCTAAAAATATACATAGAGCTCTGAAAAAAAGTGATCTGGAAATGTACGAATCTAGGTATCCAAATTATATCTGTGGATATATGTAAGTGTCTAGGGATATAAGTATACAAAAATATAAATATCCAAATATATGTATATATTTGGAGATGTAGGGGCATACAAATCTACGCATTTAGTGATATGGGGATACCGTGTAATAAAGTACGACTATTTTATTATACACAAAAAGAAAGAACATCAATAATCTGGATATTCAGAAATCCAGATGTACTGAATTTCCACATAGCGGACAGGTATAATATACATCTATTTTATAACGATAAACAAAAAGAAAGGAAAACTGAAAAAGAAAATCTATTCAGCTGTACTTCAATGTCACATTGAAATTTCCCGAGTATGTATACATATCTCTATTACGGATGTAGAGGACGGTAAAATATACAGATACTATGAACGGAAACTGATTCCCGGGTCTAAAAAGGTCCGATGTCCACATACGTGTCAAATACGAGTAGATCAATGATGAACAGTTCCGTGTACATTCGTACGGCGTTATTAATCATGTATCAATCGATCGATCTCGTTTATTCGATGCAAACGAGCCGCGTCGGTGATTTTCCCTGTAGCCCAACGATCAACCGTGAAAGCCAACGCAACACGTTGATTTTGGCCCACAAATTGCTCGATTCGTCGAAATGCTCCGAGTTACGGGGGCCTCGAAGGTCGAAGCTCGTGGTCCCTACGCAACTATGACTCACCAAACGACTCATCCATTGTGTATGGAGTCGTATTCGCAGTCACGATCCACGGTGTTCGTAATTGTGACCCGAGCACACTTGAGGACACGCGACTGTACGCCCACACCGATCACAAGTTGGGTCAAATTGAAATTCCAACGTGGGAACGGGTCGGACGAGTGAAGCATGACCCAGATTACTCTTCTGAATCTACACATCATAATCATGCAGATTTTTTTATAGGAACACTTGATTGCTACGATTCATTACTATCGTAAGTTACGACGCTTTGATTAGACTAGCGTCACTTCGATTGAAAGGTACAAAAGAACCATTTTTGATCTTACTGATAAATTTTTATATTGTCATGGGTCCTTTTTAAATACTCACAAGGTTGCTTGCTACAATTACATGTTTCGGCAATTTGTAGAACAACAAGGTCTGATGTGTTGATTTTGCTGATCTCCAAATTGTTAAATTAACCCCTTACACTATGACCTATTTGTCAGGTGCGTCAGTCAGAACTAACTAAACACAGCTACAATATTGAAACAGACAAAGAATGTTGAAATGTTATGACAACATGGTATTATGCAATCGTTGACTATGCAAATTATAATTGGACTTGAACTCCAAATTGAAGTATATTCAAAATTCGAGTAAAATTGATCCCAACTGAAGTACCAGTGCGTCACGAGTTAGACTCGTCAAAATAGTGCAAGGGGTTAACTCATGGCCATTTTTTTGAAAGGCCGTTGCTATTTATAACTGCTGCTTTTGACGATTTGTGAAACAAAATCTAAAATGACCATTTTACGAATTTTGATCGAAATTATGATAATTTGATTAATGTTACTAGGAGTGAAAGTACTGCAATGGTTTGTGGAATTTCTATATATTTCTATTTAGATGATTACTTTTGATATTAGCCGTGTCAGATGGTCTTAATTAGACCGATACGTCTGAATGGTTCTAATTGGAACATTACGAGCCCCTATATTTCAATTAACGATCGCCATGGGCACCCTTGGCCACCCTCGGGTTAATTATTACTTGAGGAATCTGTAACTAATACTTGGGATGGAAATCGATAGCTTTCATCATGCAGAACATGGTATGAACTTCGAGTGATTACGTACTATGTGATTCTAGAGATGTAAGATATTTATTTCTATTCTATTAACTACACAATTTTATTTAATGTTCATTAGAGGTAATTAATAAGTACTGAAATATATACAGTTACTTTACTACAACAATATGTTGCTTTTTACGCCACTCTAGAACTAACTGCAAAATATTCTTAAATGTACATTCAAGAATTTGTATTTAGAATAATAAGAATAATTTTATTTAATCGGACTATTATAATTAATTATTTAAATTTAATTATTGATTCAAGTATAAGTAAGGCAATATACAAAAACTTTGTGCAATTTTTTAAGTTATGCATAAATAATAAATTTTCTATATTAATTTACATTAACATTGAATAGAAATTTTTTATTTATAACTACTATAAAGTTTGTATAAAATTATTGAAATTAATACTATAAAAGTAACTTTCAATTTAAATAATTTTACTTTATGGATTTGTTGCATTAATAGAATTATAGCTTTATTATTATCGCGTAATTATAGCTTAATTTACCTTTAGAGGAATTATCTTTTCAAAAATTAACCATTCCAAAAATTCCATCTACATATAATTTATTCTTTATATTTAGTTACCACATCTTTTTCTAATTTATATATTTACTTTGATTACATATTTCTTTTCATATTTGGTTAATTTACATTCTTAAGTAAGGCTTATTATCAAAATTCAAAGATACTACGAATTTTTTCTCACATGGATTTTTATACTATATTTGAAAAGGCTGCACATGCAATTTTGAAAACAGAATGAACTGACAATGAGATTAGTTTCGCTTATGAATGCATGTCTGTTTCTATGTAAGTAAGTTGATACAAGCTATTTACATCAATGATTATATTTATTTAATGTTATCAGTTAATTCGAAATATACAATTGAAAGATGATACATTGTATATTGCGGTAATTGAAATAATCGAAATAGCCGTAATAGTCGAAGTAATTAAAATAATCAAACTAATTAAACTAATCGAACTAGTCAAAATAATCGAAGTAATCGAAGTAATCGAAGTAATCGAAATAATCGAAATAATCGAAATTTAACAAACCACTCCTATTACATTTACCACTTGTATATCTTCCGACGAATTTCGTATAATGTACGATACACGTGCAGCAATCAATCAAGTTGTACAAACAAAAATGTCACATAATCGCGAAGAAAGCATGAACCCCTTGATTTCTCGCTTTATGATCGAAAGACGTCTCCTCGGGACATTTCCGCGAGCTTTCCAAGGGTGATGAGTCATCCGTGGAAAAAAGGGATGGAAAAGCAGCATTCGTATCCAAGGGACGAGTAGGCGTTCTTAGGCGTATGTCATCACAGGGTCGTGAACCCTTGTCTACTTAAGGAAAAGGGCGAAACAGCAGCCCCTCGTCGTGGAATATTATCCAGCGAGCTTAAGCATCACAAAAGCTGCCTCTGTTCATGAAATTTCACGAGAGAAATCGCGTCACCGGGAACAAAAAAAGTGCGGCTATGACGCCAGCTAGCCACTTTGCGATTGAGCTTTAAAATGAGGATGATAAAGGCACCGGTACGTCCCTCCCTTTATTTCTTCATAATGTAACTTTATAAAGGATGTCACGCTCGATTTGCCTGGCATTTCTGCACCGATGGATTAACCTTTATCAAGAATTCTTCTTCTTACACAATGTTAAATTTTGATTATAATTAAGGATACTGGGGTCCTGGAAGGACTTCTCAGAAAAAATGACGGCAAGGTAAGAACGAAATGATGGTAGTTAGTTTTAGATTGGTAAACTTGAGAGTTTATGAAGGTTTAATTTTTTAAATTGAATTTTGGGAGCTCGTGCGTTTGGATCTTTGCAAGTTTGGGAATTTTTGAATTTGGGGGTACAGAAATTTGGAATCTTAAAGATTTGAATGTTCCACAATTTGGAAATTTTGAATTCAAGAAATTTAGGAAATTGGGAATTTGATAATTTGGAGGTTTAAAGATATGAAAATTCTAGAAATTTGGGATTTAGAAACTTGGATATTTTAGAATTTGAGGGTTTGAGGGGTGGGACGTTTGGAAATTTGAAGATTCAGGGATTTGGGAGTTTAGGAAACATGAAAAATTAAAAATTTGAAAGTTTGGGAGGTTGGGAATTGAAGAAAATCTGAATTTAATAATTTGTAAATTTTAGGATTTGGGGTTTTGAAACTTGAGCATTTGGATATATTTTAGGAAGTTGAAAACTCGGGAATTTGTAAATTTAAAGAAGTAAGAATATAATAATTTAGGGATTAAAAAATTTGGGAATTTAGGGACATAGGATTCTAGGAATTTGCGGATTTGAGGAGTTGAACATTTCGAAATTTGGAAATTCGAGAATTTGGAAATTTAGGAAACACGGAAAATTGAAAACATAAGTTTTGGAGATTGGGAATTTTGGAATTAAAGAAAATGCAACTTGATAATTTGGGAATTTTTAAATTTGGCGATTTAGTAATTTGGGAGTCTAGGAGTTTAAGGATTTGAACATAGAAAATTGGGAGATTTGGGGATTTGAAGATTTAGAAAACATGGAATATTTAAGAAACTTTAAATTTTGAAGTTTGTGAAATCCGTAAATTTAAGAATTAAAAATTTTGAAAATTAATTTAAGAATCTAACAACTAAAGAATGTATAAAAATGCAAATGACATCTCTCGTTAAATAAATGAACAAATATAGAAATATAACAGAAACATGCTTATTATTGTTTGAAATCCTTGATTGACTAAATATTTAATTTTCGTGTGTTCATGTGACTGCAAATAAACAAACATAATTTACAAAAAACAGGTAATGACATGTTATCAAAATGAGAAAATATCCATTTCATTATTTTGGAATTACTGGTCCACAGTGGCGACAGAAACATCAATTGGGTTTCCACGTTATCGTCTCCTGCACACCGTATGTCTAACCATACATCAATAGGATAAATATTGCATTCTCCTAGGGGAAGACTAATGGACAGATTTCCAATAAAGTTTCTCGATGCCATTGTGATTTGTCACGTGCTGGAAGAATCCATACCCAATCGGAAGGCTCGTATTTACACGGGGAAGACACGAGAGCACTTCCTTCCTGTCATATATTCAGCACATCACGTAAATCGATACACTCACTTTTAGATGGCCTTCGGAAACGTCGTTCTATACTCTATACAAAGTCGTAAAACAGTATAACCCATAATCAAACTACATATCTGGATAAAACGGATGTAAATATTCTACGACGACCATGGATGCCATAACCTTCGATTCATCCTTCGGATGTAACTGAATCAATCTATATGTAATGTAAAAAGAACAGTATGCAACAGGTTACTGGCTTTATTGTTGTTAAATACTAGGATTTAATGCAATGAATTTTCATCATACAGTATTGGCAAGGTCATATAGTGTTCTTAAGAAGATGTGCAAAGGAAGACGATGCTATAATTTGCGTGTATGTGTATGTTTGAAGAAGTTTGATTAAATAATTATTTTCTTGTTAATATCTTTTATTTATGCATGTATGTATGTAATGTATCCAGATTACAGCTATTCTCAAACTTTTATTATGTGAGATTGAAATTGTATAAATGTAGGATATCTATAGATAAACAGTTTGGTACTTACTATATTATTAAAGTTTCAAATTTTAAAATGAATAACTGATCAAATTACAAAATGACTATAATTTAAAAATACCATAATTACTATAAATTATTAAATACTGTAGTTACCGTAAATTACCATAAATAAATAAATAACAAAATTATTCAATTTTTAACTGCTGATATTGTCAAATTCTCCAATTCACTTCCAATGTTTTGAAATGCTGAAATTGAAAAATTGTCAAGTTACCGAATTACTAAATATCTATATGAACTACTAAACATTAAATACATAAAGTTCCAAAAATCCAAAATCTCGAAATTCTAAGGTTTAAAAATTCCTAACTCTCTCGAAAACAGTAACTTGTCGCAACCCACACAACGCACGTTTTTCAAATATATTTAAAAAAAAAAATTAAAATTAATATTAAAACGTCCAGAATCGATGGTCCAGAGGATCAACAGTTTAGAGTTTATAGCATGCGTAATAACCTTCTCGAGTATTATGGTGCTCAAGCAAAATGGCACTTAAACGGAATAATAGCCTAAGGAAACGAGCTATGGGACTAAATTTGGAAATCCGAGGAAGGGTTAAGAAAGCAGATTCGACGACAAAGAAAAATACTGGAACACGATGCCTACAGAGCCGCGGAATGCAGAAGAAAAGGCAAGAAGAACGCAAAGGAAAGCAAACGAGCTTGTTCAAGGATAGAAATTGAATTTCTCAGCTTCCACCACGATCTCTCGCCGATCGTTTCTTCCGCTCCTATTTGCATCACACTGCTCTACTTCGAGTTCCTTTATGCGCCACGTACACAAATGTAGAGGCACGCATAGAGAAACACGGGAAGAAAGAGGACGAAAAAAATCGATGTAGACGCAAATAAGGGTGGAGAAATGCACAGAATTCCCACTTGTTTCGATACTTGGAATACGAAACGACTATGCTGCGTTCTTGCCTGCACCCTCTCGTATATGGTCCTATTATTTTGCCCTGTTTTCAATCCTAAAGAACGAAACGCATCTTCGAGGATCATTGAACTCGTAGTATTTGAAAAAATTGCGCAACAATGCGATATGGTGCAGTTTCATGTAAATTTGATAAAATGGAATCGATGATCGAAAAAGTTGGTATACTAAGTCTGGTATGTTGGTTTATTACACTGGGTCCATTTAGAGCCACATTCTATAATTATTAACTTACATAATGCCATATTTTATTATTACTATATTTACATATTGTTGATTATACTTCTGCTGTATCTACCTGCGGATTATAATAATATTACATTATGTTTTACATAGCTGATAGATGAAATAAACTAATTTCTTACCTAGTTTCTCGCAAAATATTTTTCATCTTTAACTGCTAACAATCTTGATTTACATGTACGAGTTGTTCATATGTTTTGCTATATTTAATATTTTATAATGTTGTTTGTAAATACAAATTATTTACTCACCAATAATCATTATCATTTTCTTTATTACTCCTCGTACTGATTACTGTTTATTATATGCAGAAAATTAATAATTATAAATATATTGTGGCAAAATTTAATTACAACTTGAAGACTATTTATTTATATTTGATCAGTCCCATAAGTCAGTCAGACTTATGTTATAAGAATATCAATTGTTCTGTAGTCAAGTCAACTTAAGTTATACAAATATGAATAAAATATGATCGATTATGATGAATCAAGTGCGTCTAAAAGTACTAAACTAACGATTATGCCGATGTAACAATTGAAAAGTATTTTGTATTGATCAGGTATAATTGCTGTCAATAGTTATAACGTAGATACGTTGAATTGTGTGGACAAGCCACAAGGTAGCATAAGATAATCGATAAAGGTAATAATGGATGCCTGTAACCGAAGATTACGGTAAACCTCTCTGAATAATGTACATGTATGTACCTAGGTTTAGGGAGATTGATGAACACGTAAATTGTTCTCGGTAGAACAACGTGTACTACGTTACGTGTTCGTTGAATGGGGCGATTAAATTTTAGTTGTTTCGTAGAATATAAAGTGATCGAAATAAAATTTTGTTTTAACGTAGAATGAAATTCTAGGTGAATTTGTATCATTAACAGACGACAAGAGTAACATCAGTAGTAATATCACTAGCAATATCTTAAAATATGCTAATCACTGAAACTTTGATTCCTTTAATATCTCTATGTCATTTATTAAATCTTGGAGAAAAATTTACTAAAGTAAATTAACATTTAATATGTTCATTGACTTTGTTATTTGTAATTGTTTATACTCATTAATCCGATAGTTAAAGAGTACTTATTCAAACAGTTTATTTGTGGAGCGTTGCTAAATGGTACAAATTATCGGATTGTCAGATTATCCAATTGTCAAATTGTCAGATTATCAGATTGTCAGATTGTCAGATTGTCAGATTGTCAGATTGTCAGATTGTCAGATTGTCAGATCATCAGATTATCAAATTTTCAAATTGTCAGAATATCAGAATATCAGAATATCAGAATATCAGATTGTCACAATATGAAATTTTCAGAATATCAGATTGCCAAAATATCAGATTGTCAGAATATCAGATTGTGAGATTATCAAATTATCAAATTTTCAATGAAATACCAAAAATTTTAAAAATTACCAAATAATTCTGTGAGTAACAAATGCAAAATCGAGCTAATATTTCATCCATTTTATCGCCTCGGTAATGTTACATCTACCAACCGATAAAGAGATAGTGGAATTTTGTTGGGGAAGCTAACATATGGGTCCATACGTTTACGTAGCAACCTCCGACACTTCCTATGCGGAAGCGTAAAAAATGGCCACCAACGCCACGTGTTTCCGCGGTGTAACCTTTTTATGCCTCATCGGTCTGAATCACCATGAACCAACGTGCGTGTTGCATGTATCTATACATCGGATGTGTGGCATGAACACACCAATAACACTACGCGTGAAGGGAGTTCACGCGCCCCTAACTCGTGCCACGAGCCTACAGTTTTTTGCATCCCTGAATCTGTTTCTGATCAGGGGATATCTTCTTTCATTCAACTAAACTGCCTTTCATTCATCGATCTTATAGGGTGAGTAATTTTTAGAATCCTTTACACGTTCTTTTAATATGAACAATATTTATGTCAATCAATATATATAGATTTATAAAAAGAGTATCTGTATTTTGTTTTGGAATAATTGCATTTCTCTTTGCATTTTGAACTATTTTCGCAATATCTGTACATAAAAGATCCAATAGTTTTTTCTAACTCTTATCTATTTGTTCAAGTTTAATGGTCCCGCATTGTAATATTTCAGTTGAGCAATAGATCACAAATTAAATCAAAGATGATTGTTAATCACAAATTGAATTGAAGTTAAAAAAAAGCGATCTGTGTATTATTAATTTTATCTCGAAACTCTAGAATTTCAGTTTTTCCAGAATACTTTTTAACTCTATCTTGAAAAGTAATTTTTGTGTATTGCAATAACCTTCGTTTCTTGCAAAGTAGCCTTTGAATGTTGCTATAACCTCCATTTGATTGAACAATATTTTGTGTACACCTATCCTATAATTATTTGACGCTCAACTGCACCTGACTGAACATAGCCTAACCTGGTATTCCTCGCATGTTCCTTACGACGTGCATCATGCTTCTCCCAGTTTCTCCGACGTAAAGTTTACCACAAGAACATGGTACATGGTGTATTTTGCAGACACCTAGCAGACGATGCTTAGGAAGGATGAGTAATTGTTTTACAACTATACGCGTTACACGCAGAAACTATAATTGTTTAACGACCCGTGTCACCCATGCAACTTGCATACCTCGAATAACTTCTTAAGTATGCGTTGTATCCTTGAAAACTATATGACGCTTAAAAACTTTTACTTACAAAAAAAAGTACGTGCTCTACACTATATGTTTGTTCAAATCATACGATTCTGGTATAAAAAATTGTTCGAAACAGCGCACACTCTAGATGTTATTCAAGGTTTACAAATTGTGTGGACCACTGTGTATATTCACATCGATACGCACGTATACGTTCAGCAAAAATTTGATTTCCTACGCAAGCAATTCGGAGACAAATAACATTCACAGTGTATACAAATTTAATTACGTGGCAAATTATTTTCTATAACTGAATTGCGGCATATGAAGGTTTTTCTATTCACGCATTGTTTTCTTTACGAATTCGAATTACATTCATTTTGGATAAAACACAATAGAACAATGTTTCCCAAAAATATATTTATATTTATAAAATATATTTATGATTTTAGCAAATCAACTATCTACGTTAATACCCCACATTCCTTTTATATAATCTGCTATGTACGTACTTCGAATGAGTATTTAAAGAATACTGGCCACAATTTTCAGCCGAAAACTCAGATTAATGAAAACAAAGGTGGTTGGTATATTCATGCAGAGCACTGTAGAGTTCTTATCCCGTTAATCAAAGGTACCCTTTCAAAGAACAGATGAGACGAAAAATGTATTTCTTCGAGTGGTTCACGTGTAATAGGTCCATCGTAGGGATTTTAAATGAAATCGGCGAGGTTAAATTCGTCCACGAATTCAAAGGTACCTTTCCCACGACGTTTCCCGATAATCAGATACCAGCCGCGAGTTCCGCTCTCCCGAAGCTACGTGACCCACCAACGAGTATCTGTCAGGGTGGTTCTGAAGAGATTCATGAATTATGTAGATAGATCAGCGTGTGGGAGGAGTCTCTACACGCCGGTTGCACGATCAGCCAGCAAACGCTTCTGGACTGTCGGCAGAATGTTGTTTACCGGCTATGGATTTGATGGATGAATCTACGTGGCTCCGAAGAGGATGACACTTTATCCACTTTATCAAACCGACATAGTCGTCATGTCGTCGTCGTCGTTCGACGGGCTTTCCGTATTATTCGCGATTGGACACGCGTATTTGCATACGTGCCCTTCCAAGGAGGCCATTAGGAGCGATCGAACATCTTGACAATAGAATTCGACTGAATTGGGTGAAATCCGTATTAACTTCGTGGAAATGCGCACTTCAAAATAGTGGGTTATTTGCGAACCTTTTTTTGTAGCTTTTGAACGGTGCATACCATGTCTTCATGTTGAGAAGAATCGAAATATACTCTACATTTTTATACAGGAATGTATCGTATATTTTTGTTACCGTGCATATACTTTTTTGATGAATAATAAATTCTGAAAGAATACTGTAAAGGAAATGTACAAGGATCTTCTACAAAATTTCTATACAAGCTTTACAAATTACTGCGATCTAAATGGAATGAATATTGCGTTCAAGTTGTATTCAACAGAATACAAAAACAGGAAAGAACGATTTATTATTACGAGATTTGAACTCGTAGTAGAGTAATTCAAGAATTTCTTATTCTACCACCTTCGCAATCACAGAATTGTGGTATCATAATGTAATTATTTGGCAAAATTAATGAATTTAATATTCAGTATCGTGGAAAATAATGAGAATAATAATGAGTAAAGACGACAAGACAGAAGTAGAGAGAGTGTCCAAAAAATTTCACTGCATCAACCTGCGCCGGTCCACTATCGATTATCAATCGATCACGTACAACGGACACGTGTACATCGGGAGGTTTGCCTTTCTTTTCATATTCGTTAATAGTTTGACCAGCAGGTACCGATCGGTTTAAACAAGATTTATCGTCGCGAGAATGCAGATCGAGGAATCGTGTAACGTTGAAATTGGAGCGAGGCTTTCGCGATCGATAGCTCGAGCCACGCTCGGGAACGTTTTTCACGGGGGAAAAACGAGGAGGGACGATTCCGGATGAACGAGATGGACGATTCATTCCACGACGTACCGACGTCGACATTAATAACGTCCCTGAACGTTTGTCTAATGATCCCGAAACGTTCGCCCATTTGTCGGACCTGCAATTTAATCGACGAACAGCTCTCGTTGCCTGTCGATCGTTGCGCTCCTTTCGATTCGTTAATGGCGCGTTGTTACTGACGATTACACCGATGCTCTTTACTTTCTGATAGCTTATCCGGCCGCAGTTTAGCCATCCTCGTTAGGGAATAAGGGACTTTCGTTGATAAATTAGCAGCAAGGAACAAGTTGGAAAAGCTAAAGCACTTTCATCCTCAGGGTACAGAGTATAATATAGCTAACCACTTTCTTCTTATTCAGAAATAACTTCGGTCAAATTTTCAATCTTCTCTGTGGCTGTTAACAATCATATTTCAGTCGAAAACGAAGAGAGTGGCAAATGAAGTTAGTAAATAAAGTGGTAATTGAAGTCATAATTGAAGTAGTAAATGAAGAGAGTAGATTTGCGAAGTAAATCAAAATAATAATTAAAGTGAGTACGACCTAATATAAAATAATAACTGAAGTGAGAAAGAGGATCTAATACTTCGTAACGTCTCAGTAGATGAACATTCGTGTAAATGATAATTACTATTAAAATTACTATTAAAATTTAAATTTAAATCATAGCGTAACACTTGTCTCTATATAATTAATAACTAAAAAGTTCTAAAAAGTTTCAAAAATAAATAATTAAAAAATTATTCGGGATTCACAACCCGTAAGCAGAAACATTTTATCAAAGACGCTATTATAAACGTAACAATTTTTGTGGCAAATAAAAGTTTGTTTACGAATATTTTAATAATTTATTTCCACAAGAGTAGAGAACTCACGTAACAGGAGATTAAGCAAAGCGCTGAAATTCGTTTGCACAACCGTAATAATAAAAAGCAGAATTTAATAACGTACATGTTGAAGAAGAAAATTGCAAACGGGGCATTACATTAACGCAACATTGGTTCTTAATGGGTTATTGAAGCAGCAAGGAATTTTCAACAATGTGAAAATATGTATCTCCGGAGGAAAATGGCGAGTATAATGATGGGTCGTGCGGTTTCATCTCTGGATTTTCGGGTTAAGCTTTCGTTTTGTTCCTTATTTCAATGCGAGCAACGTTCCAGCAGCTTCAGCGGCAAGGAAGACATCGCCGAAGACATCGGTGAATAAATGCATGGGGGACGAAGACTTTAATATTCACCGGGGAATATTATCACGAGGCTGGACTACTGTTGAGAATTTCTCCCGAATCCAGGAGTAGGACACGATCTTAATCCCGAGGGAAACGACACCATTCATTCCGACGCCTCGTTTCAGAGGCACGCCTCTCTTTCAGTATTACTCGCAAGGTCTCGCGATCTTTTTCTTTCTCTCCTCCTTTTTGGAATTCTCTTTCAACTCAGATCCATACTCGGCGAGTTTCACGGTGCTTTAACGAGCGCTTTCTTTTCACGAGGGAAGAATGGAAAAAGAGAAGGCAATGATAAGATCTATCGAGAAGCCAGTGTTATAACCGCAATTAAATTTGCGATTCGATCTCCTCTTGATTACTCGCAAAATTCGCCAATTATCGCGCGTTTCACGGCTGACATAAAATCGGTAATACCCGCGGTAAGAATAACATACGCCCATTTCATACCGTACGTTATTACGTACACGCGAGTGCAACCATCAATACCTTTGGTTAATTAAAGTTACGCATACTTCGAAATTTATTTTCAACAATCTCTGCAATCCGAATTTGCAGAGATTCAAATGTTCAATCTTCCACATTTCCTAATATATAAGTTTCAATTTTCCAGATACACAAACTCCAAAAGTTTTTAAATGTTCAAGTTATCAAATTTGTAGATTGAAAAATTTTCGAATAACTAAATTTGCAAATTTCAAATTATCATATTCTGAAATATAAAAATTTGGAAATTGCAAAATTTTTAAATTCCAAAAATCTCCCTTTCGAAATTCCCAGATGCCCACATTCTGGAATTTCCGATACCTAATTTTTAGAAACCCTATTTCCTAAAATTCCAATTTCCTAGATTTTCAATTCCCAAACATCTAGTTACAAAAATTTTCAATTCCCCAAAATTCTAAATTCCTACAATTACAATTCCTCGAAACTATAAATTTCCAGATTTCGAGTACCCCAAAATTCTAAATTTCCAAATCGTCCACTCTCCATACTTTTAAATTTCCAAATTTTAATTTTCCCAAAACTCTAAATTCTCAAATTTTCAATTTCCCAGAAATCCGAATTCCCAAACTTTCAAATACAAAAATGTCAAATTCTCGATCTTTTAATTTGTTTCAAATGTTCAAGTTACTAAATTATAAAATCTCTAAGTTTTAAAAAATCACAGAATAAAGCAAGGAAACCTGGTTCATCCCCGATAAAAATCCTAGATACAGCAATGTCACTACGACAATTTCATTCGATTTATTTCAATACGACACCGATTTATTCCCACCGTTTCTCATTGTACGTTTTGTACGTGCTTTACTCGAGGATTTATAATCGTTGAATATGAACGATTTTGCACAATAGACGAATAAATTATATCGGGTACATGGTTATTCAGCAGATAGGTAACAATGTTAATCATAACCAGTGCAATGTTATACGCTGGGTTGCTTTGAATTGTCATTCAATGATTCGTGTATTAATCATACGTAATTTATACAATTGATCTTATTATTCAGTGTTCCGCCATTTATCAGAGCTTTGCAATGTTTGCTTTCCTTTTTCAATTTATCATGCGAAATACGACAACTGAAAATATACTGACGTCGCATGAAATGTGAGTATTCAGACAATAATCCATGATTGAAACACGTTGTTAAACATCGTAAAACCAAAATCATAAACTTCTAACAATACTGGGTTGATCGAAAAATTGATATTTTTTTAGGAGATATTCGATATGTAAATCTTACATACGTAACTAAAATTTTAGTTTGCACTATGTACTAACAAGGGACCATCCCGAGTTGATAATTTCCGATTTTTACGAAACTAATGTATAATATAGTTCTCGAAAAAATATTCGACACATATTTTTTTTTAGATGCCGACATTCATGTTAAGGGGATGAAAATAGCCCCCAAAGTGGGGGGTGTGAATCATATTTTGTTGAATATTTCGAGAACCAGAAGAGCTAGAGCAATGGTTTAAATTGCAAGATTTCGTGTTTTTTTTTATGAGGAATCCAACTATGCAAATAGATTTCAGAAACTCGCATTTGTTTAAACAAATAATACACTAAGTGTATTAAATGTCTATTCCACGTGTATGGAGAATTGTTATTTCGTAAATGAGAATTTTGAAAATTTAAAACTGTATAATTTCAAAAATGTCTAATTCGTATTAAAAATCTAGAAATTTTTATGCATAGAACTTTGAAAGTTAATGATTATGAAACTAACTGAATTTTTAAATGACATTACACTTCCATTACCAATTTTGCTGTTTATTTTGAATGTGGAATAGAATAACTTTTGAAGGAATAAAGATGACAATGATAGGTAAAATTTAATATATTCTTATCTGTAAACAATCAATAGTGAAAGTATTTTGGGTATGTTTGTCTGAATAATGGCATTGGAGAGATATTTATTTTGAAACTGGTGCAAGTCTGTCTTAGGTTGAAACTATTTTTAGCCAAATATATTACGGTATAATTTAGCTCCGGTTTTTAATAATACCGGTTATACTGTAAAATCAACATATTGTATAATATTGATGGCATAACCTCAATATGAGCGAGGATATGTAGGTCTAGGTGTCATTACTGATTTCTATTATGTACAAGCTTGCAAGTTCTGGTTCAGTTTCTAATAAATACTAAACAAAGTCGGCACGGTTCCTGTTTTAGTATCGGTGCACAAAACTCCTTAATAATTTCACTGTTATTTGAAAATTAATTATGAATTGTGGTTTATTTTATTAAAAAAGTATGGGTAGAACGAGTTCAACGAAAATTATAACTGGGATGCATCTGAAAGTAAAGCTGGTAGATAATAATAAGAAAGTAAAAATACTTTTCTGATATCACTTCAATAAAATCTTCATTTCCAAGGAATTATCTTTTATTGGAAATAGAACCCATGAGAATTGGTAGTAAAAGAAAAATCTTGAAGTCAGGATCTGAATATGAAGATAGATCGGAACAAAATAATTCAAAGAAATTAAGAAAAAGAATAACTGAACAACTGAAATATCGATTTAGTTAACGATTAAAATAATTCATTAATTTTAAAAGACAAGTTCATTGAGATATAATAGAATCTTTATTTCTTTGAGCCACTTTGAACACTATTGGATAATAAACATACATTATCTAATACCACAAAATACAACAAATTTTTCTATTATTGTTTAAAATCAGATTTTATCGATACGTCGCACTAATGCAGTCCAAAAACGTTCCAGTGTTTTTTGACATTTTTGGTACGACATTCTCTGGAGGATATTGGATTTGGATAGATTTAGTAATACGGTAGGCGTTACGAAAGCATTCCGGAAATCCAATATCCTGCTTGTCGTCGATCACAAACGATTTGGAAGCGAAAACGGAAATAACCATCGTCTCTAAGCGAAGAGAGAAGAAATAAACGATACGGAATCTCGGTTCTGTCAAAAGCGGCAACATTTAAATAACAATCGGAAATACACGCCTCGCTTTTTTGCACATATTGTAAACAAAGCTCTGAATTTTTCAATTTCGACTCGGAACTAGACGCTTGTTGCTCGTAACAGAGAGATTCGCCGTACCCGTTCAACGCAAAGCAACGATGGCAAAAGTTTCATTAAATGCGAACCACTCTGATTTAATTAAATCGTTTGCAGCGAAACGAGAAACATTCAAACGAGAATAAAACCAACAGAACACGGAAACGAAAAACCTTTCTATAATATGAAAAAATAATAAAAATCGAAGTAACGATACTTTTATCAGGGAAATAAAACCGTACACAGGATAGACGCATATAAACTGCACGAAACTGTCGAAGAATCCCATAGAACAAAGAAAATATTAAAAATCTCTGTTTTAATTGAATCACGCTAATCCACTTATTTTCATTGCAATTTCCTTTTAGCAATTTGTAGGCTTCAGATCTTGGCAGTTTAAAATTGTTTAATTTAACAATGCGGAAAAACCACTTGGAATCTGAGAGAGTTTAGGAATTTGAGAGTTTGAGAACTGCTGGAACTTGAGATTTTAACAAGTTACAAATTTATGTATTTTGTCATTATAAACTTCGAAATTTTCTAATTTTCAAATTTATAAATGTGTGAATTTGGGAATTTGAAAATTAAAAATTTGGAAAATTGGCGATTTTAAAATTACAGGATTTCTAAAATATATTTGATAAGTGAAATTTGAGATTTCAGTAATTTTCATACTCAAACAATTGTTTACTTTGAAATTTATAAATTTTATAATTTAGGTACCGAGAAATTTACAAATTTACAAAATTCGAAATTTATATTCGTGGGAGTTCAAGAATTTTAGAATTTTTGAACTTGAGAATTTGAAAATTTTTGGAATTTGATACTTTGCCAATTTCTATGTTCTCAAATTTCTTAATTTAGTAACTTTGACAATTTGGGACTTCAAAATTTAAAAATTTAGAAAGATGGAAATTTCGAATTTGAAAAATGTAAGAATCTGAGGATTTTTTAATTTGGAAACCTGGAAATTTTTAATTCCTTAAATTTTCAAATAAAAAATTAAGATACTCGAAAATGTTTAAATTTCCAATATCTACAAACTTCAAAAAAAAAAATAAATAATTCCTCTAATACCTAACTAAAACAAATAAAACCTTTGTTAAAGAATTTATAAATATTATTTCAAAAGTAGGACAGAGTGGAGACAGAAATAACATTGTTTACATTTGATCTATTTGCCCATTAACTTTTAAAAAAATATAGAAATTAGAATTATGCCATAAAAAATATGTTTATCGGTCTATCATTTAATCTAAAAGCTTCTTCGTGATGAATTTACAATTTAATTAGATCAATTTACGATTTCACTGTATGAATATTCTAATTATAAATATTAAATATAAAGGAAAAGAAATGAAAATAAATTTAACATTTAATTTACTAAAGAAAACCTCTCAACAAAAGTAAATACTAAAAATAATATTAAAAATAACCTAACATCAAAGTTCATGTCAAAGAACTATGACATTCTTTCGCAGTTGTTGTCATTGTTACTTTCATCTTGTTGAGTCAGGATCATTAATCATTTTGTAGAGAATTAAGTAAAAATATTTTCTTTAACGCTGAATAGAATTTTTATTCTACGGAACAGTAAAAAGGGACAGTTACATAAATATATTATAAGTAACGTTAAAAACAATACTTGTATATTTGAACAACGAAGAATAGAACTCATAACTAGCTTCGAGCATTTCTTTGATACTGTGCATGTGGTTTATCTCTCTGTACCCAGTGACAGTTATGACATGTGTAATACATCTCCTTCGTACAATTTTGACATTTTTTTTTCATTCCTATAGTAACACGTTACTTTCCCCAACAGCATTTTCCAAAACAGAAATCTTATAACTTACAAACTACACATGATTTATTGAAATTAATTCTATGGGAACTTACAAAAAAAAATTAAATAAGAACGCCCTAACAAATTAGTCTAATATGATGAATTTAACTATTAATAATAAAGTCGAAATGGTAGAAATCCAACTAATCTGCATTACCAATTCAGATTAACCACCACATACGGTTCATGTTTTGGCACAGTGTCAATCCAACGGAACAAAACAGATATTATATACACGTAACTATGAAAAACAAATTTAGAAACGTTTGTGAAATCAGGAGAAAGGTGTATTACTTTCATCACGTCGTTATTTTTGTCCCCGCTCTCTCCTGCATGTAAAAAATGTAAAATCAGCAAAAAAGGGTTTCTTCAAAATATTCATCAAAACTGCGATATATCCAATTACAACTTGGAAAACTAGATTTGTCAAATGACATACATCGAAGTGCATAGGGCACAGAGGAATGTCATAGGTTCAGATGAAATGGCGGGAATCGCAAAACTCTCGTCGACTCTGATATCGATCTCACTTCCTTTCCCTTCTCTTCTCTGCCCTGCTCTTTTGTGCGAGCTCTCTTCGCTCGGTAAATCCTCGAGGAGTCTTGGCAGCGGCAAAACGCTTTCCACGATTTTCCACACTCGACCTGACGTCACATCCGCTAGCTGGTCGTCCACCGAAAACAACACCGTGTGTTGATCTGCTGTGTTTTTGAAAAGCACACGTATCAGCCAGCTGACGGGAACTGAAATTGCTCGGTTTCAGGATATACCTATAGAACGATATAATTGTTGCCGGAAGAATGTTTCAGAGCGGAATTATTTTTCTTCTCTTTTTTTTATATTCCGACCACTCTTTTTGCCGGTAGAAAATAAACGATTGCATCAGTAGTTTTAAACGTTTGAAGTATTTTTTTTTTTAGTTCTTTAAAATCTGAAAAATCTGAAATTTTGAAAATTTCGAGAGAAGTATCCACTTCTGACAAATATTGCACAGAAGCTACCTTTGAAATATGGATGTCACGTCAAATAAATTTGTTAAAATATTTTTCATTCCACGCGAAATCCGATAAATATTTTTAGCAATATCTGTCGTGACACATTTTATACCGAATTTAATAATATCAATTTTAAATTTCGTTACCATTTCATATGCAAAGGTTGTTCAATTCTTTCCGTTACAAAAAAGATGGAACAGGTCGTAATAAATTAAGTGCGTCAATTAATTTCGAATCGAATCACATCGCTTATACATACAATCAAAAATGAATTTGATAAATTTGTTTCCCAACTTACTGTTTACACAGTTTAAATGGAATTGTTGATAAAACATCAGTACCTTCAATATTTATATAACGCCACCATTTGTAAACATTTAAAAAAAATACATCATAATAAACTCTTTTTTTCTCTCTTATTTACTCATTCGTACACTAGTACAGTTACCATACTTTACTATATTCAGTCACTAATGTCATATTTATTCATGACTCGTAATTCAAGAAAACAATTAAAGCATTTGTTCTCTTTCTTTACGCGTCATAAATATTTAAAGAAGTAAAAAGAAACGAATGTTTCCGTTTTGGAATCGCGTGCATCATGCTCGAATCATTTTTCATAAAATTCCGTGAGTGATTCAGAACATTCTGAACGATTTTCTTCTTTTCTAGTAACAATACGGGAGGAAGATGATGCGGAGGATAAAATCTAGACTGTCCTGTCGCAACCAGACACCGGGAATAATCGATCGTAGAGATGAGTCATCTCTCCTGCGAAAATTTCCGAAGGGATGCCGTGATGTGGGTTGCTACAAGAGAAACAGGGGATGCAAGGGGGAGAATGACGGAGAACGAGAGAACAGGGATGAAAACAAGTGACGTGGAACACCCCAAACTTGACTCTACCGGAAGAATATATTCTGACGACAATTTCTTCACTCTACGGACAATTACTTGCATTTAGTTTGCTTATATGCACTATGTTATCTGTAATGTGCATTATACATATACATGTTTAAGGTGATTTCGAAGTGGTGGTACAACCCGAAGGACGGTGGATTTACATGAAAAAATGAGACAAGAATATAGAATACAATTTTTCCGTGTGTCACTTCATTTTCAAAAAATCTGAATTTGAACAGTTTCGAAAAATTTAAAATAAGAATTTGTTCACGACACATAAAATGATAAATGCAACTTTTCATTTCTTTGAAAATTAATGAATGTTATTAAACAGATAAATTTAATTATTAATACTACTAACGTTAGTTATCAGTCATTCTTCATAACATTATTGATGTAGATACTAATGTTTAATGCGATAAATTTAGTCGATGATAAGGGCATACATAAGTAACAAACCTAATAAAGTAATATAAAGTAATAGACCAGTTTTAGTGATATTAATAATTAATAATTATATTTATAATATTTGTTTACTGTAGAATGAAGAAATAATTTGTTAATTCGATCATTTTCTACATTGTGAATAAACTTTTTTACAAATACTTAAAAAATGTTCAAATTCAATTTTCTTGCAAATAAAGCCATATACGAAAAAATTGTATTTCATACTTTTTACATATTTTTCCACGTTGTTTCATCTATTTTTCGGTTGCACCACCATTTCGAAAACACCCTATGTACTAGTCGTTTAACCTATGAATTGCTACATTTTTATTTTCATTTTACCACGTGGGTTGTAAATTTATGTGTCAAATCCTTTTATAACTCAGGCAAATTTGGCAATATACAATGTCATATACTGAATAATTCTATATTTCTACGTATATTTCTTTTGTAACTTTGAAACTTTGTAGCATTGTAGCTTTATAGCTTTATAACTTTGTAACTTTGTAGCTTTGTAGCTTTGTAGCTTTGTAGCTTCGTAACTTCGTAACTTTATAATTTTGTAACTTTCTAACTTTCTAACTTTGTAGCTTCATAGCTTTGTAACTTTGTAACTTTGAAATTTTGTTAATTTGTAGTCTTGTAGTTTCGTAACCTTGTAACTTTTTAAATTTGAAAATATGAAAACATAAAAATCTAAATATTTGAAAATTTAAAAACTTGGAAACTTGAAAGCATGAAAACTTGAAAATATAAAAACTTGCAAATTTGAAAACATAAAATCTTGAAAATTTGAAGTCTCCATTTTGTAACGCGTAACCGTTGTCCTTACCGTGACCCCTGGCAGCCTAAAGTCAAGTGCGTACATGATCTGCCCACCACTGAACTAGAACTTGCCACACAATATCAAGTTTTAATATACGATGGAATCATTTCGATATACGGTTGCATAAATAAACAGGTTCTATTGAATGCAAATGTAATGGTATTCATTAGCGCGTAAAAGTTCATTTTCATGCTCATTTATATGCTTACGTTGTTAGTGATATTAATGAACGATAGTAGACGTATCTGCCTTTTGAAGGGTACTGTAGGAAGTACATCTTGTTATATTATCATGCGAGATCGGTTTTTTAATTAATGTTACGTAAAGAATATGTGTATAATGAACGTACAAATACCCGACTAATTTTTCCAATGAATATCATACGAAACTTTGGTTCTAGTTCTATACAATCAAAAACTGTTGATAATATTAATGTTGTTGATAATTTATTAAAAAATGCGAGGGTGACGTCAGTTGCCAAAATTAGGATATTTGTTGGTGTTTTTCTAGTTCTTCAATATAGTTCACTCCATAAATTCGTCGTAGGATGTGTGAGGATTGTGAAGGTGAATGTAAAATTTTTGGACAATAATAAAATAAATATTCCTGTACTATTTGAGCTCTGGGCTTTGGATCATTATCTGAATAAAATTCAAAGGTACATTGTATTCCCATATTATTTACACTTTTCAGTAAATTTATTTTAATAAGTACATATATCAATTCTTATTTAAAATATCATCAATGAATACCAATTCACCAACACCTGCACTGAAAATGCAGTGCTATACAATCACACCTCCTCCGTGTCTTAAAGTAGATTTCAGATTTTTTAACTTTACAGTTTTATTTACTCTTCGCCATACTATGCTTTTCCTATCCGCACCAAAAGCACAATATTTACTCTCCTGAGCAAAAATAACATACTTCCACGAATCTTGAGACATTTCACAAATTCTCTGGCGAAACTCAATAATGTAAAAGATAATGTATGGTTTTATTTTTGCTATTCGATCATTGTGCCCATTATTTCTTATTATTCTATACACTGACTCAGCACTGATTTCCTTCCCACTTTCCTGATAAATATCTGAAGCTAATTGCACAGCACTACAATGCAGATTTCTTCAACTCTTATTATTAATTTTGTTCCACCTCTTCCACTTAGAATTCGAGTTATTTGTTATTTAAATTCGATGCGATCTTCTTCCTTATATCGTTTAATGATGCCTGCTACTGTACTCTTCTTTATTACTAATAACTGTGCTATTTCTTGATAAGTTTTACCTTTCTCTTTACGTTACAAGTTGTTTCTTATCAAAACTGGTATTCTTTCTTTTTAATTGCATGTTAAATTTTAGTCGTTTACGTTTCGAAATACGCTTATATTGAAATAGAATTAAATTCCAAACATTTGTATAAAAAGAAACCTATCCTGCATATCAAATGGCATCTAAATATTACGAGCTTGTAGAAAGTGTACCAGTGTCCCAATATTAATAAAACGTGAAAATACATTTCTTTTAAAATGATTCGCTCAACTAAATATTATAACAAAAAGATGTTGTTGATGTATTTTTAGTCTACAATGAATGATTCATCTTTTTATAAAATAAATAATATAATATCTGAATTAATTCCTCTTATGCCTAACAAACACAGAAGCAGTATTGTGTTTGAATATTAATGAAACTGTATATGTAATGATTGCACCAACCTCGTGCGAATAAATATTAATTTTGATCCTCAATAACATATTTTACGTGACCAAAAATGAATAAATAAATTGAAAAATCCATCCATCAAACTTTACCGAGTAATACGTGTCCCGTATAAATTCATAAAACTGAAATATTCCCACA
This sequence comes from Megachile lagopoda, assembly GCA_036983795.1. Lineage (NCBI taxonomy): Eukaryota > Metazoa > Arthropoda > Insecta > Hymenoptera > Megachilidae > Megachile > Megachile lagopoda. The sequence continues at coordinate 1,962,376 of CM072788.1, read as the reverse complement.
GTGAGAGCTATAAAACAATATCACACAGAAAGAGAAATTAATAATGTGTCCACGTAAGAATGTTTGGCAATCGGAATTACATGGTGTCAGAGAGGAGAAAAGCCACGTAAAGAGGTGAACAAAACGCGAGTATTCGCATAGTAAATCCGATAAAATTAAACGCCATACGAGCACGATTCAGCAACGCTCGTTATTGCCGGGACAGCTCAATTTATGAGGTGGAAATAAATTGTTAATTCCTCGGTGGACTGGCGCGCATAATCACGGAATGTTGGAAGCCCGTTAATGGACGTTGCGTAGGACGAGTAGCGGCATTATCCCTGCCTCGGCACAGCTTCATTTACGGGAAAATCGAAGAGACACTCGACTCGAATCTCACTCGAAGAGGAAGTTACCATGAAACGTACGGCAGCGGGCGAAGGGAGTTATAATTGGGTCGAAAACGAATGGTAAGCGACGGCTAATGGCGAAGGAATGAAAATGCACCGAGAAACGAGCGAGAGCAATCGAAGAAGCCTTCCGGCTACCGGCTACGCTGCCTCAAGCTATTTCCGGAAATCATTGTCGAGTCAGCTCGCCATTCAACTTTTCGTTAGACGCTCGTGTATTTTTTATCCTTCCTTTTCGCGCAGACTATCTACGGTATGTTCGTTTTAAACCTACAACGCGACACTTCTACAGCGCGGTTTCGCTACAACGTGCTACAGAAAATATGGAAATTCTCTAACAGCACAGTTTCGCTACACGTTTCGAAAAATATACAAATTGTCTTACAACGTGGCTTCGTTGCAACGTGCTACGGGAAATATGGAAACGCTCTAACAACGCTGTTTCGTTACAACAAGCTTCAGAAAATATGGAAGTTCTGTAAGGGCGTGATTTCGGTACAAGGTGCTTCAGGAAATATGGACATTCTCTAAAAGCGTGGTTTCGCTACAACGTGTTACAGAAAATGTGGAAATGCCCTAACAACGCTGTTTCGTTATAACGTGCTTCAGAAAATATGGAAATTCTCCAAGGGCGCGGTTTTGGTACAAGGTGCTTCAGAAAATATAGACATTCTCTAAGAGTGTGGTTTCGCTACGACGTGTTTCAGAAAATATAGAAATTCTCTGACAATACAGTTTCGATACAACACGCTTCAAAAAATGTGGAAATTCTCTGATAATACAGTTATAATACAACGTGATTCAGAAAATATAGAAATTCTCTTACAACGCAGTTTCAGTACAAAGGGTTTTGACAAATACAGACATTTTCGCAGAACGCAGTACTTCTAAGATAGGATTTATATTTTAGACCGTGCTATAACACGACTGCTATAATACATGAATAAGAGAAACTGGGGCATAAATAACACAATTTTCTAAATTGGGAAATATTTCCTTTATATGTATTTAAATTTGGTAATATTAAATTAAATTTGGTATTTGGAATCTAGGTGATTAGGAAAGTGGAAATTTGGATATTTAGAAATTTGAGGATTTAAAAATCTAGAAATTTGAAAGTTTTGGATTTATAAATTTAAAATTGAGAATTTGGAAATTTGGAAATTCAATAATATGAAAATTTCAGAATATGAAATGGAAAATTAGGAATATAGAAATATAGAAATATAGAAATATAAAAATATAGAAATATTCAATTTATACTAAAATTTAAAATGATAGAAATTTAGTAATCCAAAAATATAGAAATTCCAGTTTTTAACGTTTTTAAATTCGTGAATTTAGAAATTTAGGTAATTTGAAAATTTGTAAATTTGAAAATCTGCAAATCTGCAAATCTGCAAATCCAAAACATTAAAAACGTAAAAATGAAAAATTTTCACATTTTTACACTAAGAAATTTGAAAATGATTACCTAATACAATTTTTCATAGCTGTTCTACCCATAAAAGCGATTTTCTCGAAAACTCGTTCATCTATAATCTCAGCAAACATATCTCACATTCCGTTTGCGTTGAAATAGTAAACGAGAAAACGTGCGTCCATTCAACGCGAATTTTGAATCGAAGATTTCTCCGATAAAACGAAAAGCAGAATTCAACATGGACATTCAACTTCTGACCGTCTGCAAGGACCAACACCGAGATTGTCCTTTTGCATGAACGTCTCTGGCTGCATCTAACGGCTTTTGTAAAGACGTCCACAATGCACGTTGCTTCTCTCCACACCGTCCTCCTCTCCTTTGGACGGTTTACATACGAGCATAGATATTACTCTATAGTATCTAGGTTGGTCCGCCATTGTCGCGTATGTGCACTATGGTACAATAACTTTAGTGAACAGAAACGTGCTCTAGAACAGAAGATAGCGTCTTCGGCTCGACAGCCAGAGAAACAAGAGGAAATCGGAAACGAACTTTACGTACAAGTATGTGATAAGTTCTCGCATTGTTATCACTGATAATTATAATTTTGCATGAACATTGGCAAGTCAAGTTTTCTAGGCTTCGATTATTCTTCGATTCGATAAAGATATTGGATCTTTTAATGAGCTGACTATAGGTTTATTCTCTAATGAAATTTTTGAAAGAAGATAACTTTTGATACTTAGGTTCTACAGAAACATTTTTAAATTAACCCTCATGTCAATCTTTGAAGATACTCAAATATACATTTATACTTTATTATTAAATTATCGATAAATGGTAAAAGATACATATATTCAAACATTCTTCTGATGAATACATTTTTGATCCACGTTATTTAAATCATTATCATACTTTTATATTAATTTTTACGCATTACGATATCAGTTTTGAAATTTGTGAGGAATATTAGTTAATCAGTATTAGCTATTCAGCATTCATGGATTCAAAACTACATATGATCAGTATGCTATCTATATTACATTTTATAATCGATTAAAATAATTGCCGAAGTGGCTCTTGGGACGACTCGATCAGCATTTATTTGGTTGTCTGTTTGTTTATCTTTACAATACTACAAGCCACAATTTTGGGTCCTTTGACTTGAAATTTTGTGGGTAGACTCGTGAAACACCCTACATTTGCTGTACAGATTGTGGCGGCAATCTAACGACAGGAATCTGTCGTCATCATAATTTAAGTTATATTATTGATAGTATTTCTGACACATAGAATCGACTGGAACAACATTGAGATCTCTATAACTCATAGTTGACGACAATACTTCGTCACCATTGACGTCAGTCATCGCGAAATCAACAATAATCGTGTGTGGTATCGTTTTCAATAGTTCCAGACAGGTATAATCGTTTGGAAGGACTTTAAAATCTCTCATTCTTGTGGTGCCTACTTATGTATATGTTTACAATACCCTATATTTTAAATACACATTCGAATTCGTATGAGGCATATGGTCTGAACACCCACTAATAATACAAAGTAGACAAAAATTTCAGATAAAAATATTTAAATATCTGTTGTATTGAAAATAACGATGAAGTCATAAATAGTTTTATATAATGAACCTCTCGATTCATTATTCAGGTGTATACACATACAGGCACCATATATGTGCAATAATATGAATAGTACTGAATGTCAAATTTTTATACTGTAGAACTTTTGGGAGGAAAACGTAGTCTGTTAAATGTAATATTTAATGCAACACGTACTTAGTTATGATGGAAATGAAACAACATGATGATTATGTTAGACTGAATGCACAAAGAAATTACGATTTGAAGTACCTACAAACAAAGAAGAGAAAGAGTTAAACGAAGAGCGGCATTTGCGACAGATAAGCTCAATTGACTCATAAATTTTATTAGTCATTCCATGTTACTTCTTAGGGCCATACAAGCACGAATTAAGCAACGCTTTATGACGTGGATGAGATTAAATTAACTTCATACGTTCCAACACGTGCTGCGATCAGACTATCAGAAGTATAAACAGGAAGGAAATCTTACGATGTAACTGTCCATATCTTTTCTTAATGGTCTCTATGCTACTAGTTTTAGTACTTGAACAGTATACTACAAAGGAGATCATAATATCAATAAATTGAATCAAAGATGAATTTATTAATCTGTTGCTCAATTTTTCAATTTTCATTTTGTTATTTAAGTCGTGTTAGCTATTTGTAGCAAGTAGCAGTGTATTAATGGATAGTCGATTTCTCAATTTCAAAATCTGAAAATTTCAACTTAATAAATTTTTTAATTTTATAGTTTCTACATTATAAAAATTTCTGGATTTCTAAATTTCCAAGTTGTAAAATTGCCAAACTCGCAAATTCCTAAATTCCAAAATTCCTAAATTTCTAAATTTCTAAATTCCTAAATTCCAAAATTCCAAATTTTCAAATTTTCAGGTTTCTAAGTTTACAAATTCTCAAATTCTTACATTTCCAAATTTCTAAATTTCCACATACTCGCATTCTCACATTTTCAAATTTACACAATCCCAAATTCCCACATTCCCAAATTTCCGCATTTCCAAATACTCACATTCCCTCATTCCCACACTCCCAAATTTCTACATTCCCAAATTCCCACATTTTCGTATTCTCACATTTCCCACATTCCCACATTCTCACATTCCCAAATTCCTAAATTTTTAATTTTCAAATTTTCAAATTTACAAATTTCCAAATTCCTGTAATACTAAGCTTCCAAGGTCCCAAATGTCTACTCTTCGAAACTCCCAAATTGTCAAATATCCAGATTTATAATTTTTTCAATTTCCAAATTCCTTAATCTCCAAATTCTCAAACTCGAAACTTTCCAAATGTCAATATCCACAAACAAATTCTTAAATTCCAAAATCCGTAAATATACAAACTTCTCTAATCCTAAATTTCAAAATTCTTTAACTCTCTTTCCTAATACCTTTTCCAAATTTTCACCATTTCTAAATTATCAAATTACAAATTCTGCAAATCTCCAAATATAAAAATTGTCGAATTTTTTAGTTGTTAAATATATGAATTACCAAACGACAGAAAAGAGAACCTGCATCAGAATCCCTGCGTGATCCGACATGTGTGCTAAAAAAAATAACCTAACGTCAAGATCAATCTCTCAGGGACGAAAAATTATCGTTTTCATCGTGAATCCTATATAACTCTAATAACATCATCACGCAAACTGCTATAAATTTATTTTTTGTTATCTCGGGCAAAAAAGGATTAAATAATACAAGGTTCGCGCGCGTTGCGAGGCTCTGTCGGTGTTCGTTCACGATAAAAGGCGAGATAAGTTAGCGTTTCCGACTCTACCGAGAATCATCGACTGTAAGATACACGGATCGGATAAAAGCACTTCCTGGGTGCGCCAGGTCGAGGTGCTCGGTGTCCGTGTGCAACTTTCTGCCTATGTATGGAATCCGCGTATATCTACCTGCCGTGGAGCACACGTTCGTTTCGCGCGCATAGTGGAAAGCGATTCTTTCGTCCTTCTCGAAGAGGGCGCCATACTTGGGTCCTCACAATGTATCTGGAGTGCAGCCAGGTACAAAAGGTACAAGAGAAAAGAGAAGAAAAAACTGAAAGTGTACAGGCTGGCAGAATGGAGAGGCAGGAGCCATTCGACACGAGATCGGCAACAAAGAGAACGTGTTGCGGTCGGATTACTGTACATATATCTTCGTTCTCACCCAAGTGCTCCTCTTCCCTTTTTTTCTGTCAGATATCGCGAGATTCGTTTTGCTCGCGATCAAGTTTTTCTCGACGATCACTCTCGAATGGCCAGACATTCGTTGCACAACTTTTTGTTTTGCGATACAAACCCGGTACAATTTCTGAGTTATTTATTGCTTAAGGGGAAAAAATTGGAGTATGCAAGTTTAGAATGTACATGTATGTATGTACATAGTCTACCGTAACTGGCGGTACAAACGAGCAGGGGTGATTTTATGTGGTGAAAAACTCGAGAGTATAGAATACAATTTGTTCGTATATGACTTGGTTTTTGAAAAAATTGAATTCGATGTTTGTAAGAAAATTTGTTTACAACAATAGATGGCAATTTGGACAATTTTGGGGCAATTCAGTAATTAGGAGATGTTATAAATAATATATGTAATTATTAATAGCGAAAAAATTAGTATTACTAGTCTTTTGTACTGTACTACTTATGTGTGTATTTAACATACTTTCTACTTTCATGATGTGATACCTGTAATAGTAGTAGGAGAATTTAGGAAACTAACAAGTCTTTGAGAACTGAAAATTTGAAGCAATCTAAATTAAAAAATATTCAAATTCTCGAATTTTTAAAATTGGAAAATGTGAAATCTCTACATTTGCAAATATTCTAAATTTTCCCAAACCTCGAATCTACAATTTCAAAATTTCTAGGTGCGGTAGTTCCTAATTTTTCAAGTTTTTGAACTTCCAAGATTTTTAAATAGCCAAACCCCTAAAATCCCAAATTTCTTAAGTTTCAGAAAATTAAAAAATCACCAAATACTCAAATTCATGATGTTCTAAATTCTCAAATTTCCAAGTTACCAAGTAATCATAAACTATCAAATTTCTAAATTTCTTAGTTTTCTAAATAGCCAAATCCCTAAATTTCCAAATTTCAAAAAATTCAAAAACCTACAAATCTCCAAATCCATCATTTTCTAAATTTGCAAATTTTCAAGTTACCTATCTTCCTAAATTTCGGAATCTCTAAATTCCCTATATTCCATAATAGCTAAATTCCTAAATATCCAAATTTCTCCAATTTCAGAAAATTTCAAGATCTCCAAATCCTTATGCGTATAATTTCTTAAATTTCTGAATTTCCAAATTCCTAGATTTCCAAATGACCAAATTCCCTAGATTCCTAAACAGCCAAGTCCCTTCCACAAATTGAAGAATTGCAAATTAAAAATATCATACGTCCACTAAAAAAACGGGTAATGAATTTTCTTCCAATGTCACCATTTCCCTAGAGAAGTCCCTAAAAGTACATACTTAACTACACCTCCATCGATTCTATGCCAATCGGATACCGAATACCAAGAAAAATTCTGGTATTAAGGAAGACCCAACGTAAGAAACTATAATCGGAAGAAATACATCAACATTATAGGTGCAAAGAAATAAGAAAAGAAAATGGACGAAAATCGCGGTAAACTGACACGTTGTAGTTCCATTTCCCTGCTGGTTGCAAGATCGACCGTCGCTCGTGTGTAGAAACTGGTTCGATAGTCAGATTCGAAACCAGTTTCCGATGGATCTAGACGATCTGTCTTGTTCACCTGCACGCAGACACGAGTGCCTGCGTACGGACACGCTCGTTAGCACGCGCGTGTTCACGCGAATCCACGATCCGATTATTCGCACATGAGAGGAAAGGAGTCTACGACAGAACAGACGAGATCGGACTGTGGTTTAAACCGGTAGTTTCCCGCGTCGTTTGCCTCGTGTACGCGTAACGTGACGCCGGACAGACGGTCTACTCGTCGGAAAGAAAATGTTGAAGAAAAACCAATGATACGTCGTATTCCCACGATTATCCTTATTTTCGATCAATATTGGAACCATCTCAGAATCGTGATGATTCGATGTCACTTATGTTACTCCAAAGTGGAATAACAAACTTGGCGAAATTGACGTATATTTTTATTTTGCAAATGGCGTATGACTTCATGGTACGCGTGGCGCATGTGAATCATCGTGCAATAAAATGCTGCGAAATTGAAATGAGATCTGATCTTTGGAGTATTATGAACGAGAAAAGCTGTGCTTTGGGTGATATCATCTGTTTTAAGGTACACGGTTGAAGAGATTTTCAGTGTAATATGTTTAAAATTTGTTATTAAAAGGAAGTAAATGTGGGAGTTCCGTGAATTGTATATGGTAGCTGTTAATTATGTTCATAAATGGTGTTGGTGAAGGACTGCGAGAGAGATGAGTAATCTTTCGTTTTTTAAATATTCGATTAAAAGGATAGTTGGATATTTTTTTGTTAAAAAGATATTTTTTTATTTTGATGCAACGTTATCAATAACCGTGATAATATTAAAATGTGTATTGCATATAATTTAGTTTGTATGCTTGTAATTAAGCTTTTAACAGTCTAACATAATTGTGAATTACATTCCAGTATATTTATCATGTTTTATTAATGTGTCAGTTATTATTGTGCTAATTACAGCCAATTTTTTCCTACAGTTATAACTGAAAAATGTTTCTACTATTGTAATATACGTAAGCTTGTACGTATCAGTTTACGTCATATTACAGTAATAATAACGATATATCATGTAAAACTTTCCTCTTTCTGTTAACAAGCAAGATTAATTTTGTTTAATTAGTATTATAATTTAAAAAAAGGGCACTTAAATAATGAAATTGAATAACGAAAATTTATTGATAAATTTATTCACAATTCAGTATAAAATGAAGAAATATTCATTCTTTAATCATTAACAAATGTTTAACTGTTTCAGAGACTTTTTAGTTTCATTTATAACAAAGAAAATTAATTTTATTTCAATTTATTTTTGCTCAATGAAAAAAGTGCAATATAGAAAATAAAATTCACGATTGGAAATTTCAAAAAATAACTACGAATAAAGAAATGTGGACGTTTACTATTTATGCAAAATCCAATATAATTTTTTGGGGAACATCAGGAAACACCACTAAATAGTGTTGCAAATATATTTTTTAACCTAACAACTACTTTTACTTCCTAGCAGTCGTAGTACTTTGGTAAACGACTTACTTCGCGCAAGAAAACAACAGCACTGTTTGAATTGTCCTTGTGCACATAAAGGCACTTTTACTTCAGTTATGGCAATTGGGATTTGGTTAGAAAATTTAGGAAAGATTGCACATTTAAGTTTGTATCGGTTTCAGAAACGGATACAGTCTTATATACGTAAACTAAATGTCCACATATGTGGCCAAGAGTTTGAAGAGATTAATAACATTTAATACAGGATGTTCAACAATGAAGACAAGTAAATATTGTCTTATCTCTTTTCTGGTTACTAATCACTTCAGCATCTCTTTATCTGCGTTCTTAAATGGCGGAACTAATCGGTACGTACGAGATTTCCGTAAACGAAAAAAATCGAAGAACAATGCCCAACGGTAAACAATCATGGTGGTATCTAGAAAGGTAGAAGACGAAGAAGTAGGCGTTGCGGTTACAATCGATGCAACACGTGCACACGTACGATACAACGGATGTTGAAAAGAATTGCGACTACCGTTTCTTCGTTTACGCGTAGGAGAAACGATATCCTTCTCCTCCTGTGTGAAGGCAAAAAGAGAATGATGCCACTGGTGGTCCTTGACAATGAACTGGTTTCGGGTTTTGGCGTCGAACCAGTTGAACGACAAACAAGACGAGAGAGAAGCTCCTCGACCCTCAGGTATTAACTAACATAAGTGGAGTTCAGTTGCATTTTTGATAAGGTTGAATGAAACATAAACAACATGTATTTTCATGATCCGTTAAAGAATAAAATTAAATTTATTATATTGAACAAATTCTGTTGGAAGAAAGAATTGTAAAAGTTGTGTGATATTGCAAATTTATTGAGCAGGGAATTTGTCATTTTTAATTAGGAAATGTGATATCTTAACATTTCGAATTTTTAAGTATTAACTTTAGTATGTGGTCAGAAAATTTAATATTTGCAAGTTTCTGATTTTAAAAAACTTTATATTTGAGGTTTGTAAACTTGAATTTCTCTTTAATATTTCCATGTTTCTATATTTTTAAATTAATAAATTTTCCAATTCTTAAATAACAACTTCTAAATTACCAGTAATTTTCCGGTTTAAAAAGTTTGATATTTCTAAATTTTCACATAAACAGTTTTATGTTCAAAATTATTAAATTTCTAAATTTCTGAATTAGAAGATTTAGAAATATAAAATATCTGCATCTTTAAATCTTTAAATTTCATGAGAGAAATCAAAGATTTTGAAATCTTTAAATTTCTATACTTTAAAGTGTAGAAATTTGAAAATTTGAAATGTTTATAGTGCTAAATTTCTGAAATTGCTAACTTCCAAATTTCCAATGTCCCAAATTTGTAAGTTTCAGAATTTTATGTTCTATGTTTTTAAATTTTTGAGTCTACAAATTTGAAAATATCGATTATCGATATTAACGTTTACATTCCTATATCCCTATACATACATCTACATACATACATTGTATATTGTTCAATTTGTATGTCCCTGTACTCCTATATTAATAGGTCTCTATATCCTTATATCCCAACAATGTTAGATTTCCCTATTCCTATATCTTGTATAGAAATGAGACTCATGACGTCAACTAGTGAAACATTTGCACTAATAATTTTCATTGAACTTGAAGCTTCAGAATCAACCTTAAATCCTATTGTGTACTACCTTTATATAAAAGACCATATTTCTATATTTCGAAATCGACTATTTCGATCAAAAATCTTGTTTACCCCGAACATAACAATTAGTCAATTTATCATACGTATCGCGTATTTCGAAATGGGTCATATAGTCCAATCAATCAAAATCTCTCACAACGTATCGCGAAAATGAATATCTACCAAAAATCAAACATCGACTCAATCACTAAACTTCCGTTAAAATTTCATCGAACATTTTATCGATCGCATACACGCCACTTTACTCGTATAATATTTGCAAACGGACTACCATTTACGTAATTACAAGTCGTCACATGTGCGGTGGGGGTAAAATCACATGTATGACGCATCATTTCCCTTTCACCGAATTTTCTATAAGCACGCGAGCATAGAATTTCCACGGATCCCCCGAAGCGCCAACTTTTAATGGGGTAGCGTATTTAGACACCTGTCGGGGAATTCTCGGCGGAATGTCGTGGCGGAAGTGCACGCGGTCGAGGAAACACGAGCACACATACACACATACGCGTGTCTGTATGTATACGTACGGGATGCAGAATACGCGAACGAACATGGAGAAATGGGCGAAGAAGACGCGAGGCATTACATAATAGTTGGCAGTTGGCATAGTTCTCGAGAACGGCGGCCGCTTATTCACGCATGAAACTCGCACGAGAGTCACCAGGCGACAAGGCTAAGGGCGCGTTCACACGCTTCCGTTCTACTACACGAAAGCCGCGATACGAACGAGTTTCTCTGCAGGGGAAATGAATTTCTGCTTCGTGAACTTTCTGCGACGAAAAATTCAGTCAACCATAGACTGCCGATATTTCGATCGCACCATTGTACGAAATCGCGTGGCGTAGCGACGATTAAATAAGTTATTTTCAAAAATCGTTCTTCACGCGTTATTTCATCTGCACAGAACAGTTCTGTTTAAATAAAATTGATGCAAGGACAGTCTTGCCACAGAATTGTTTCAATTCAGAAAGAAATGTGCGCTTTTGAACTAGTGGAAGTGATAACACAGAAATAAGTAAATATTTTCTATTTAAAAACGTATACAATAAATTCGAATAACAAATAAGAGTTTCCTATTTAAAAACGTATACAATAAATTCGAATAACAAATAAGTGTTTTCTATTTAAAAATGTATAAATACATTCATATGATAAAGAAACATTATTATTTAAAAATGCATAAAATAAATTTATATAATAAATAAGTATTTTCTTTATTAAAAAACGTATACAATAAATTCGTATAATAAATAAACAATTGATATTTAAAAATGTGTGCAATAAATTCGAATTATAAACAAATATTTTGTATTTAAAAACATACTCAATAAATTCATATAATAAATAAGAATTTTCTGTTTACAAACTTCTGCAATTTTGTGTAATAAATAAATTTCTTCTATTTAAAAATGTCTACAATAAATTCATATAATAATTAGTAATAGTAATGACATTCATATGGTAAATAACCATTTTCTGTTTACATGCGTCTGCAATAAATTCATATAATAAATAAACATTTTTTATTCGAAAACGACTACAATAAATTTGAATGATACATAAACATTTTTTTTTTAAAACGTCTAAACGAAATTCATATAATAAATAACATTTTATTTCAGAACGTGTATAATAAATTTGGGTAATAAATAATCATTTTCTATTTAAAAGCACATTATAGCAAATTCGCATAAGCACTTTCTATTTGAAAGCATATAAAATAAATTCGTATAATAAATATTTTGTATTTAAAAGCATGTACGATAAAATCGTATAAAAATAAATATTTTACATTTAAAAAATTTATAATTTGGGGTTTGAAAATATGACTTCAAGGATATGAAAATTGTAAAATTTAAAAAATGTAGAAACTTGTAGGTGTACAAATTTTTTGACTAGATATTTAGAGAAATGCAAATATTTGTTAATATATTTGGTTTCTCAAAATGGAAAGTAATCGTGGGATACCCCTGTCCCTGCACTTGCCCATATTCAAAGAGAGCCTACATTGCACGCGAATGTAGACGCTGCAAACCGCACGAGAACAAACGAACGGACGCAAGATGAAAGGAACGAGTGCATTTAGACGCGTGGGATCCGTCTGAGACTGCACCTCCGATATCTGGCCAGCAGGAGCACACGTGTGCGGTCAATAACAAAACGAACATACGACCACGATGTCTGACCCCGTTTCTATCACCTACTTCTACCATTCTAGACAACTCTTTGCCTTATAGTTTACCGTCTTAAGCTATCTATAACGTTATCGTCCGGATTAATCTCATCGAGATCATTATAATTTTATTGGCGGCTTGACTGGTCTAGACTCAATCATTCTGATTGTAACTCGCGGATTGTATCTTTGAAACCGGTCTCTCGTAATACGGTGCAAGGATAACAAATCGTGGACAACATAATTTCCTTTATTTATTTAAACACTACACGATTGTTGTTCTTTTTCGGTAATTAATAAATCTTGAGCATTGATGTAAACTTTAATTAAGCAGGATAAAAGTGCATAGTCAGCTTACAAATAAAAAATTTTAAACTTTACAGTTTCGATTTGTTACTTTACATTAGGATAGTAATGGTATCCACTCTTGTATCCATGGTCAAAAAAAGACTTATATTAAACTGGATGCAGTGGGATTATTATAACGCGTAGTGATCTAGTCCGTGATAATATGTACAACCAGGAGGAGTCAAATTCATGGCAATATAGTGTATGACAATTCTATGCGTGGCAATCAAATACTAGGTAATTTTACGCGTTATAATATAACGTGTAGCATTATAACGCGTAAAAATTGGTCAGGTGGCGATGAAACGTGTAGCGATATAGCGAATGATAATACACGGAAGTTTTACGGGTAGTGATCTAATTTGTAGCACTTTAACACATGGCGATATAATGCATGATAATTTTACGAGTGGAAATTTAACACGGTAATTCTTGGCGGAGCAATCGAACGCGCGGTAATGCTACACGGACCAATCTAACGCGCGGAAATTCTACGGGTGGCGATATAACGCGAGGCAATTCTACATATACCAACATAACGCGTAGTGGTTGTACGCGTAACAATACAATGCATGGTAATTCTACGCATGACCATACAACGCTGGAAATTTTACCAACACTAATCTAACGCATGGCACTACTATACATGGAAATATAATGCGTGGTACCTTTACTTGTGGAAATCTAACCCGTGGTAAGTCTACGTGTGGTAATCTAACGTGCGGTAACTTTATACGTGGCAATATAACGCGTGACAAGTCCATGTGTGAAAATCTAGCGTATGGTAATTCTACGCGCAGTAATTTTACACATGGCATATAACGCACAGTAATTCTACACGTGGAAATCTAATGCGTAGTAATTTTACATGCAGCAATATAATGCGTGGCACTTCTACACATGTCGATTTAACGCGTGGTAATTCTACGCGTGAAAATCTAATGCATGGCAATTCTAGGCAATGCAATCTAACGCGCAGTAATTTAACACACGGCAATATAACACGCGAATACTTTACGAGTGGTTATCTTATGCGTGAAAATCTTACGCTTGACCATACAATGCGTAGTGAACTTACCTGTGAAAGTACACTGCACCATGATTTATTTCGTACTAGTTCTAAGCATGCCCATATATCACGTGACAATTTAACATGTTAGTATGTTATATCGTGACTATGTAATCTATCAGTTTATATAAAATTATATATTTTTGTAATTACAGCTTTTCCTCCGTGTTTCATGTGAAATTTATATTTCTTCTTTCTTTGTCAAAAGAGCGACGTTTTAGTTTTTTTTTGGCATTTACATCGTTTAACTCTTCAATTATCGGTACCTCGGTTCAATAATTTCATTTCGGGAGACTGAATTTCGTTATTCGCAAACGTATCGTGAAAAGCACTTGTTTCAGCCAATGCACTCTTCAACGAAATGGAATTTAACAAATTAACGCTCTGTGCTCCGAAATCGTACATACGTGATCATCGACCGATTTCCGTACAGAAAATAATTTGCTAATGGCTTCACGACACACTGGACGCGTATTTGAAATTGCAGCGATTGGCGTGTATTTCGTTAAACTCGAATCAGCTGTTTTTCAAACGCTACAAAAATATTCGGCGATATTTTGAATTCTACTGGGTATCAAATTTCTACACAGAATACGCTACGTGTTCTCCGAACTGTTTAACTTTCATACATTTTAAAATTATATGTATAGTTCAATTATGTGATTAATTTATAAATTATACAAGAATTTACAGCTTCATTGATTATATTCATGAAATTTGTAGTTATTAATCTCGTAATCGAGTAAAAAGAACAAATAGATGTATGTTTATGAAGAATATTTAAATTACGTTCATGAATATTAATGTCACATTCAAATTTATATACACTTAAATTTCAATTAAAATTTCATTTCCATATTAAATTTCAATTAAAAATTAATAAAATTTAACGCGAAAAGATTTTATTTTATTATTTCCAAAATAAATCAATATTTTATTTGAATCAAATTTCTATAGTCAGATTTTAATTAAAGTTTCCTTCCTTCCTAAAATTTCAACTAGATTTTAATAAAATTAGCATTTTACTATTCAATTTTAATTAAAATGTCCTTTCCTCATAGAATTTCAATTGAAACTCAATAAAATTAATATCTCAATATTAGATTTTAATTAAAATTTCCTTCTCGGATAAAATTTTAACCAAAACTTAATAAATAAGAATTGATTCTCAAAACATAAAACAAGTATGAAAAATTAAAAATGAAATGCGAGTTCAACAATAATCAAACAGTAACGCGTGGTGAACAATTATCGCAATAAATCAAGATTTTGAATTATAAATATCGAGTGTTGAAATCAATTAAAATCATCTCTTATCATAAACAGAGTGTAGATAAACGTGTAAAATTTATTAGCGATAACTGAGAGCGTTTTATCTTCCGTTGCATTAAAAATAATTCTCTATCCAATTCCAAACAAATATTACATGTCGGCGGGTTATAAAATCTTGCAATGTAATTCGTTGCATACATACAGGATGTGTAGGAAAACATTAAAGAGCGGAAAAGTGAAATGAAAATAAAGAAGTGCGATCATAATTCCGCCTTCGCGTCATCGAGCGCAAAAACAAGAACGAAAGAAAGAAATGGAGCGGTCGCTGTAGAAGAAAAAGCAAAGGAGAAAGTGGTTCCAATTTTACAAGCCTACCGCGACGCAAACACGTCGAAACGAGTACCGGCTAATAGCACGTAATCGATAATAATCGAATATCGGAGCGAGGTTTGAAACGAGGCGGCGCGCCAAAGTGGCCGGTATAAATAATTTAATCTCTCTGGTGCGCTCGTCCGAGGTTGCCGATCCCTCTGACTTCGGTAAAGCGGATCGTCTGCAGAGGAAACGTGCAAACGTTGTATCTTCCTACTTGTATATACAGTCTGTTTCACAACAGTGTACATATCATGATATATTGCCGTGTAGCCAAAGGATACGTTCACCAAGGAGTTTTCGGTCAAGAGTTCACTACTTGACTTAGGACAGTGATGGTGTAATCATGTGCACTATACTAGTCGGGGAGTCAGGATAATTTCGTTGGATCTTCGTGCTCTAAAGAATATTTTTGGCGGAATCAGTAATGACATGCTAATGATATGCAACTGCAGTTTTTAATACGGCAGAGGTCGGGAAGGTCATTTTCATTGCAAAGTAAGTTTAAAAAATGCACTTTTTATACTTTTTCTTTAATAGGTCTTCTATTACTGATCTTGCGAAGAAAATTGTAACATAAAAATTGCTCAGAATTAAATTTTCTACAAGAAAAATTTAATATTCAAAAATTCTACATTTCTTTAACTCTAAGTTCCTAGACCCGCACATTCTTAAACTTGCAAATTTCCAAATCTCTAAATCTACATATCATAGCATCTCAGAATTCATAAACTCTTATATTTTCAAATTTCCAAATCCTCCAAACTCCATATTTTTAAACTTTTAAATCCACAAATTATCAAATTCCAATATCCCGAAATGTTCAAATCCGCAAATTATCAAATTGCAATATCCTAATATTTTCAAATATAAAAACTATGAAATTATAAGTTCTCAAATTTTCAAATTCGCAAATTATTAAATTACAATATCTCACAATTCTTAAATACCAAATTCCAATATCCTTAAATTTGCAAGCCGCCATTTTCCCATATTTCTAAAATTCGTGCATTACCAAATTTTATAATGTCTAATTTTGTAGATGAACAAATTTCCAAAATTTCGAATAATTAAATTTGAAAATCTGTAAATTAAAGAATTTGGAAACTTTAATTTTCTAAGTTTCCAAATTTCGAATATTTACCAATTCCACTAGCGAAGTCACTCGTTCTAGTGATCATTATTTTTGTTCACCAAGAATATAGTAATTATTTCTAGTCATTTACGCAAAAACATGTTTAAAATATACGCAGACATTATTAAGCCATGCTCGATAATTATGAACACTTAACAGTCTAATAGATAATTACAAGATATAGTATAATATTTGGTGTTCTTCAAAATGATATTACTTTCTGTAGCTATCACAAACCATCTTGTAGATCCCTTTTAGATCCTTTGTAGATCTTTTGTAAATTTGGTTCTTGTGAAACAGCCAGTACATCTACATATGACAGAATAAGCCAAGTCCCAAAAATAGATCTCTATCTTACGCAGAACGTAGCAGAATGCGTAATACAACTCGAAAAGGAGTGATTCTATGTGTAGCGACAAATTGTAGAACAGAACTTTATTATCCAAGCAGTTTATAATGAAAATGGGGTAACTTCATTTTTTACTAAAACTTGATTTATTATACCTTTTAAGAATCCGCGTTACCCACACTTTAATCATATGGCAGATACAATTGTTTAAGAGATGGACTTGCCACACTTCCATTATAAACGGCTCATGTATACAGGGTGTAAGGTGGTTGCAAGTGAGAGAAAAATCGTGAGTAGCGTTACAGGTAACACCCTGTATAGAATAAAATATTTGTTTTATACATCTACTATTTTCTTAGTAATTTCTTATAAGAAAGTGCAGTCATCACAAATGCAACTAACCAGATTTAGGATACAACTACGATTATACTTATTATTAGAGAATATCTACTGGCAAGTAGCTGTATCTAAGTGTATCTTCCATCGTTGAAAAAAGAAGGCAAAAAAGGAAAAAACCATTTTCTTTGCAAAATTTCCAAATACCTACATTCCCACATCCTTAAATCCCCAAATCCCTACATCTTCAAATCCTTACATTCCGAAATCCCTATACCGCTAATTCCCTACATCCCTAAATACCTACATTTCCAAATCCCTATATCGCCAACTCCCTACATCTCCAAATACCTTCATTACCAAATCCTTACATCCCCAAATACCTTTATTTCCAAATCCTTACATCCCCAAATATCTTTGTTTCCAAATCCTTACATCCCCAAAAACCTTTATTTCCAAATCCTTACATCCCCAAATACTTTTATTTTCAAACTTTTACATCCCGAAATCCCTATACTTGCAACTATCCAAATTTACAAATTCTTAAATTCTGAAATCCCCAAATCTGCAAATCCTCAAATCCCACGATCCTAAAATCGCTAAATCCACACATCGCTGGATTGCCAACTTCGAAAGTCCCCGAATCCCTAGATTTCCTCACCACCAAATTCTAAAATTCTCAAAAATCTCTAAAAGAAAATGATTTCTTTCTTGCCTTCATTTTCTAGTGATAGACCTGACACCTGGCAAAGCAAGAGACGCAAAAATTCGACTATCTACTGACAAGGCTACTGGTGCCAGGTAGTGGCACAACGTGGACGCACCCTTACAAATATTACACCTTTGAACCTCGTTAAAAACAGCAACTACTGAAGTGCCGTCGTCGTTACATAACTTATACACAGTATGTCTGACAATAACGGAACTTTTTAAATTCAAGGAAAGCTACTAGCACCATCTATTAAAACAATATACTATCTGAAAACAGTATTCCTCCCCTACAAAACAAAACAATCGTTATTGGAATCGAGCAACGAATTGTAAATTTATAGCGTTTAAAGCGACAGAACCTTTCGTCACCATGTCACAAAATCACGATGAAGCAAAGAGCGAATGTTAAATTCTGCTCGGTAAAGCTCGGTAAAATTTTTACAGAAACATTTGAATTAATGAAAAATGTTTATGGCGACGATTGTTTATCCCGTACACGTGTGTTCGTGTGGTATCAGCGATTCCAGGACGGTCGTGATACTTTGGAAGACGACCCAAAGCCAGGTTTTGGGTTTTTCTAAATTCTAAACGATTTTAAAGGTATTATACTTCGGGAATTCGTTCCATAGGGACAAAATGTTAATGGCGAATATTATCTGGGTGTTATGGAACGTTTGTGGAAAAGAATTGTTCGTGTGAGGCCCAAATATCGAGCGCCCGGAAGTTGGTTTCTGTTGCATGATAATGCACTAACAAGTCACAAAACTGTCGCTGTTCGTGAATTTTTGGCGAAAAAACAAGTCTGTGTGCTCCAACATCCTCCATATTCGCCCGACTTATCTCCATGTGATTGCTTCTTTTTTCCAAAACTGAAATTAACTATGAAAGTAACGTTTTATGACACTGTTACACAAGTCCAAGTAGCTGTGACAAGGGTGATTGAAATGATTCCGCAAAACGACATAAAAAAATCTGTTAACATTACTTGAGCGTGCCCAACGGTGTATTGATGCGGAAGGGATGTAACTTGAACAAAAAAAAATTAATTTTGGCGAAATAACTAATACTTTTCTTTTTATTTAAAAAGGTCCGTTATTTTTCCGACATACTGTGTAGTTTATATTCCTGCTCTAAATACGGAAAAGTAGGAAAGAAATCAAAAACATTCAACCACATTTGGTTATTTCTGGGCAATAAAACACTGTGTAGAGAAACTTTAAGTTTCATATTATAAATCATATTAAAATGTTGGCATTTTTTAATTCACGGTGAAAGATTGTCAAATTTCTTCAATGTCTCTATTTCCAAATATCAAAATCCCTAAACTGTCAAATATCCAAGTCTCCAAATTGTCAAACATCGAAATCCCCAAATTGTCAAACATCAAAATCCCTAAATTGTCGAGCATGCAATTCCCTAAATTCAGTTATACGCTTTACAAAATATCTAAATCTTCCATATTTGAAAATAGATATTGGAGCTTCCTATAAAGGCCGCTGAATATATCTGAACTGTTAGGTTAGGTTAGATTAGGACACTGGAGCTACATTTAGAGGCCGCTGAAAATATCTGAACTGCTAAGGGCCATTAAAGATCTTAATCCGGCACTGTTAAAAGCTCGCAGTACAATGGGACGATCTGAACCGAGAAATTCATGCAAATTTACGGTATCCAAGAAAGTATCGGAGGAAGGAGATTGATTTATATGCGGCTTCACTTTCCCGGAAACTGTTAAGCATGATCTTGGCGTTCGACGCTCGATTATACTCGACTGATCATCGATACTTGATATTCACGAGTGAATCGTACTGTTTCTACGTCGTAATTTACATTTCGCTGGCGTAACCCGAGATCATTTGTAAGTATCTCGCGACATCGAAGACATCCGAGTACGTTAGCTCTACTGATTCACTGAAGAAAACGTAACAATTTGCTCGACAGACACTATCATTTAATATCTTGACACTAGATTTACGGAGCATATCAAAATGACACGTTTTAGATTTCTTATTTTAAATTATAGAAATTATTAAGATCCTTTTATCAAAATGTACGTTGTCTTTGTCGAGATGAATAATTGTATAACATCTCGCCTTATGACTTATTTGTCAGATGCGTCAGTTAAAACTAGCTAATCACAGCTACAATATTGAAACAGAGAAAGAAAATGGAAATGTTATGTCAATTTTGTATTCAAGAATCTTTGACTATGCAAATTATAATTGAAATCATTCTTCAAATTGATGCGAATTAAAAATTCGAGTAAGATTTGTCACAGTTGAAGGGTGAGATTATAAGGCAAGGGGATAAATTATTTTATCTTTCATCCCCTACATATTTATCGTTGCACTTTATTTTCAATATAGAAGTAGGTCGTTTGCAGATCTAGGAATATTGAAATATCAGAAGTTTGGAATTAGGAGACTTAAAAATGTAGAAATTTGGGAACCCGGAAAACCTTCAATTTTAAAAGTTAGCAAAGTGCAAACTTAGAACTTGGAAATTTATTCCACTTGCAAATGTAAGAACTTGGAAATTTAAAAATTAGAAATCTAAGAATTTGAAAGTTTGAAAATTAGAAATCTGGAGATTTAAGGATTTGGAGATTTCATGATCTGAAAATTTTGGAATTTCGAAATTTGGACATTTGGAAACTTGGTACTTTGGAAATTTTTTAATTTGGCAATTTGGAAATTTGGAAACATGGACACTTAGAAATTTGGAAACTTGGAAATTTTCTAAATTTAGTAATTTGGAAATTTGGAAATTTGAAAATTTGGAAAATTAGGAAACTTAGAAATTCGTACCTACAAAAACGAAAATTTGTAGTTATAGAAACTTGAAGATTTAGAAAAAGTAAAAAAACTCGATTATCTCTATTTAAGGATCTGCGAACCTGGAAAACTGTAAATTCAAAAATTTGCAAATTTTCAAACTCAATCATTCTGTATTACTTAGTCAGCCACAAATATAGGCTATTAGAGATCTGAAAATAGGAATATTTATCAACTTGAGAACGAAACAAATTTGACAATTGTAAAATCGAAATTTATGATCCTGAAACGTGTGAGCCAGAAAATATAATTGAACAATAAACCTTGCGAATGCACATTTCTATCGAAATGTCCTGTTTAGACGGAGCCCTGCATAGCATCCAATTTATTTGGCCGCATTCTTTTCACACGATAGCAGAAAGCACGGATTGCCGGTTAAATCGTAAAATTTAATTAATCGGCCGGTGGTTGGCCGTGTACCAGGTTCCCAGCAGCTTTTACCAAACTTCTGGCCTCTATCCAAAATTAATGCCCGTACCGGCACGATATTCCTTCCCTCTTTATAGCAAGAACCGAGCCTTCGGTATATACGTCCCTGAGTATATACTATCGTACTCTAGTCGTACTTATGTATGCATATATATACATATACTATGTTCTACGCGAAATATCTAGAGCCTAGCTAATCTTCGCAAGTTTCTCTCTAGTCCAAGTATTAGTAAATCATACCTTTGATCTCCTTTTCTCCGGTTGATTTATGGAACGTTTACCTACTGATATTAAGTGATTTCTTGGCTTACTGCCTTTCTTCAAGCATTCTCTTTGTAAGTGAAACATTTTTTTGGTGTTTAAGGTAATTTCTAGTAGAATTTATACTTCTTCGGGATTTGAAATACTTTCACATTGCTCAGTTGCAATAATTTTACAGTTACCAGTTATATTACATTGTATATGATACCACATCTCATTTTTCTAACTTTCACTGAAAATTGTGCTGTACAAACATGATGACTACGTAACATACACGGGAATATTTCTTCAGTAATGCTTATTTTGATATAAAAAAGAAATCGTATTTTGCCGAATATTTTACACAAAATGTACGTTTTACTTGTGTAATCGTTTAGGAAAATAATTTTTGTCAAATGTTCTGAAGAAACAGAATGCCATTTTTCTTTGAGTCTAGTTTGTGATTCAACTTTTGAATTTGTTAGTGTTTTTCCAATTCTTTAATCCAGTTCACCTCATAAATTCTTTAGAAAATTTAAGTCTGGGGATTGTGGAGGTGAATGTAAAATTTTTGGACAATAATATAATAAATATTCCTGTACTATTTGAGCTCTGTGCTTTGGATCATTATCTGAATAAAATTTGAAGATACTTTGCATTCCCATATTATTTGCACTTTGCAGTAAATTTATTTTAATGGGTACATATATCAATTCTTATTTAAAATAACATCAATGTACACCAATTCACCATCACCTGCACTGAAAATGCAGCGCCATACAATCACACCTCCTCCGCGTCTTAAAGTAGATTTCAGATTTTTTAACTTTACAGCTTTATTTACTCTTCGCCACACTATGCTTTTCCTATCCGCACCGAAAGCACAATATTTACTCTCGTGAGCAAAAATAACATACTTTCACCAATCTTGAGACCTTTCAACAAATTCTCCGGCGAAAATCAATAGTGTAAAAGTCAATGTGTGGTTTTATTTTTGCTGTTCGATCATTATACCCATTATTTCTCATTATTCTATGCACTGACTCAGTACTGTTTTTCTTTCTACTTTCACGATAAACATCTGAAGCTAATTGTACAGCACTACAATGCAGGTTTTTTAGCTCTTCATATTAATCTTGTTCTTACTCCTCTGTTTAGAACTCGAATTTCTTGCTACATACATTCGATCCGATCTTTTTCCTTATACCTTTTAACAATGTCTGCTCTTCTTAATTAATAAGGACTGTGCTATCTCTTGATAAGTTTTACCTTTCTCTCTGTGATAAATTACAAATTGTTTTTTATTAATACTCGTATTCTTTCTTTTTTGTTGCATGTTCAATTTTAATTGTTTACGCTTTGAAATACGCTTATATTGAAGTAGAATTATATTTCTAACATTTGTATAAAAAACAAACTCACCCCCAGTTCAAATGGCTTTTAAGTATTGCAAACTCGTAGAAAGTGTATTAGTGTCCGAATATTAGTGAAAAGTGAAAACACATTTTATATAAAATAATTTGTACAACTAAATACTCTAGCAGCAAGATGTTGATATATTTTTATTCTACAATAAATGGTCATTTCTCTGTAAAATAAGTAATGTAATATATAAATTGACTATTCTTATACCTAACAACAAACACAGGAAGAGTACGGTGTCTAAATATTCATGAAAAATGAAAATACGACATTTTATATAAAATAATTTGTACAACTAAATACTCTAGCAGAAAGACGTCGATGTATTTTTAGTCTACAATAAATGGTCCTTTTTCTGTAAAATAATATAATATACAAATTGACACTTCATATGCCTAATAACAAACACAGGAAGAGTACGGTGTTCGAATATTAATGTGAGTAACTGTACATAAATCCAGAAGAGTGAAGTAGTATTATCTATTGTTTCGAGATCTGACAATTTGGAGTCATAGAAGTTTGAATCGTGAGAGTAGAAATTAAAAAATTTGAATGTATACACATTTAGGGATCTTGGAGTTTGGATTGTGTAGTTTAGTAATATATGGATTTGCAAATTTGATTACTTGGAGATTTAGAACTTTGGATGTATGAGAATTTACGAAATTCGAAAAGACGATAGAAATATTTAAAAATTTAAAAATTTGGCAATTTCAGGATTTGGATATTGAGAAATCTGAATATTTGAAAATGTAGGAACTGTTGAAAACATGATGATGGACATCATGACGTTTATATATTAGTGCAATACACAACATTATATCCTCATCGCAAACATAATACAGTTACAATGTTGATCATTGCGTATCACGTGGTGTATAGCAGTTACGAATATATATAAAACTCGTCAAATTATAGTGACGTGTAATACGAAATCAAGGAAAGTATGAAGTCATTTCACACGGAAAGAACATTACTTTCATCACATCGTAGGAAATGACGTTAATGTTTGCAAACATGTCGGTCCTAAAACATCGCAGACATTTCAGCGACCACAAAAAGAGCGGGAATAGTATCTAATGTCTGGACCCTGATGTTTGATTAGTGGCAGGTAAAAGGAGGTCCAAATTCAAGAACAAGTCCGTGAACGTGAGAGGAAACAAGCTGGAATTTTGTAGGTCACCGAGAAAATGGGAAGAGAAAGAGAGAGGAAAGCCGTCGACGTCGTAAAACAAAGGATCTGGTCTGACCTGACTAGCTTAGTAATTGCCTGCCTAGATTCTCGGTTTTCTCTCTTGATCTTTGTCTTTGGTCCATTTGCAGCATCCTCCTCAATTAAGCTTTGTGCCATAAATGAGAGGTATTGAAGCGTAACAACTCATCTTCTTTGATAAAAGACTACGGTTGTTGTATCAACATTCTAACTCAGTTATATTAAAAATCCACTGAACCAAATGAAATTACTGTTGGAAACTCTGGTTAATGAATTAATGAAAATGGGAAATTTCGTTTTCATTATGAGGTGCGTCAAGACGTACGTAGTACGTATAATGCGACATAGGTTTACATTATTTAATGACAAATAAGAAATTTGAACACTTTCGAATTATAAAATTTTTGAACTTTCAAATTTTCGAATTTTCGAATATCTTAAATTCTAATATATACAAATTTTCAAAAGAAATTTTTAAATCCCTAAATCTTCAAACTACACACTATTCAAACTCTAAGATTCCCATTTGTACACATCCACATTTTTTAACTGCTGCTCTCACAACCCACACTTCTAACAAGTTTCCAAATTCTCAGATTTCAACATTCTGAATTCTCTAAATCTCAAAATCCCCAAATTCTCGGATTTTAAAATCCTGAAATCCCCAGATCTCAAAATCCCCAAAATCTCAGATTTTAACATTCTGAAATCCCCAAATTCTCAGATTTCAAAATCCTGAAATCCCCAGATCACAAAATTCCTAAAATCTCAGATTTCAACATTCTGAGATCCCCAAATTCGCAGATTTCAAAATCCTAAAATCCCCAGATCTCAAAATCCGCAAAATCTCAGATTTCAACATTCTGAAATCCCCGAATTCTCAGATTTCAAAATCCTGAAATCCCCAGATCTCAAAATCCCCAAAATCTCAGATTTCAAAATTCTGAAATCCCCAGATCTTAAAATCCACAAAGTTTAATGCATCCAAATTTCTAAATTCTCAAACTCCTAAATTTATATATTTATAAATTTCCCAATCTCTAAACTTCAACTTATCCAAATTCCCCAATATGCGAATTTCAAAATTTTCAAATCTTGAAATTTCGAAATTTTTACAAATCTAAATTTGCAAATTATCGAGTGACAAAAAGCAATAAATTATTATTGAGTAGTTCCAAACTACTATTTAATCCACCTTATGGATCAAAATCGTTTATCTTCATTAATTAAAACAGCAAACTCTCTTAACTGTCCAATATTTTTTTTCTTTATTTTATTGAAAACAAGGTATTGAACAAATGAAATTACTGTAAAATACGTCTAGTGTAATGAAACGAAAATACTAAACTTGTCTTATAATACAAAAGTAATCAAGATTAAATAATATGTACTGGCCGTATTAAAATTTCAACCTTGTTCTATTAAAACTTCTCTGAACAAACGAATTTCTACGGAAATTTTCATTTCATTACAAAAGTACATCAAGCTAGTTGGTTTAAATTATATGTACTTGTTACTTTAACATTTCAAGCTTGCATTAAAATTTCCAAACAGAGGAAACTCCATCCAAAAACACCTACCGTAATAAAGTGAAAACGTTAAACTTTATCTCGTCGCATAGTATATTAAACCACCCAGTTTAAGTAATATAAGCTTCCTATTTTCCACGAAATTTGTTTCTTCTCTTGAAATGTAAGTAAGAAAATTATATTCTATTGGAAACTACTGAAACTTAGTATCTCTAATTGCTTCAGTGTTTTTTTCTCAAAAGCTAAATACAAACTGAACGGTACATAAATGGTAGGAGCATAATTCCACTGTTCTAATGGGTCTGTACAAACCGAAACAAAAATTGCAATTCCATAAATCTTGTAATATACAATTTGTGTAGTGTCTTTAAATATATAATTATCAGACAGTATTTGTGTTTTTAGTATCTATAAGGCCAAAGGTTACTTGTTTAAATAGCGTAGTAAAATAAAAGTAGATACAGGATGTTCATCTGAGCAGAATAGTGACATAATAATGTACTGATGTTGTAGTGAACTATGTTATTTTATTTTAAGTATGTTATGTTAATTGTATAGAAAAATTAGTGAAATACTAGCGATGCGATGAAATATTTAAGTAATAATACAATAAAGCATGTAACTTTATATGCTCCCGTACACCGAAACAGCGAAATAAAATAATTAATAAAATATCCCACAATTTACCACTCACGATATAACTCATAATAGCGCACAGTGAAAATCGTAGAAAAAAAGATGTTGAGCTTGATGTCAAAAGGGTCTAACCGAATAAGATTTTCTTTCCCGGATGAGATAGGGTGTTGGAATTTGCCATGAAATGCTTTTTCTTGCTATCGAATAACATATTGGGTGTTTCATTTAGCTCAAGGACATTTTTGACCATTGTATTCAGTTATGCCCTTCAACACTTTACTCGAAAGTTACGTTGAAAAATATCGGTTTCCGAAAATTTCTCCAAAATGTTTAAATCCAAAATCGTTCATTATTCCAGTAAACTGAAAGCACAGAGATCGCGTGTATCCAGGGGCGTAAACCGCCTGTTCCAACCGCTTTTTAAGGAAAAAGTCACCGACCGCTTAACGACTCGCAAACGGGAGGATCTTACGGCAGTCCTGGTCGTCGAACAATTCTCACACAGCTTGTTCCAACGTCGTCCCAGTAAACTGTACGATGCACACCGTTCACCATCGACCGGCATTATACGCCATAGAGAAGGTCCCTCATTGTGAACGGGTGTTTATGGCTAGCTTTTATGTTCGTCGACCACGAACGTGTTCAAAGCACAGATTATTGTCGGGCATTGATGCGTTTAGACTTTCTTTTTCTTCCTCGTAGCAACCTAACATCACATTAACAGTCCCTCAGAACTCGCCGCTCCGATGCTCCTCAGATTCATCTATTTATCGAGTACTTGTGATTGCGTGCAGAGAAATGCGTAATACATGGACGAATTTTACAACCATTTTAATTCAAGTGGTGAAATTTTGTGTTAAGTTAGATTAACGTAGGTAAGGATAGATTTAGTGTTATCATTTAGATCTAATAGGTTCAGCTAGTTCACTGTATTAAGTTGGATTAAGTTTAATAACATTACGGTTAAAGTTAGATTTGTTTATGGTTGGATTAGGTTAGCTTTAGATGTGATTCAACTTAAATTAGATTACAGTTAGATTAAACTAGGATTAAACTGAGTTAAAGTTAGATCAGGTTAAGGTAAAATTTGACTAGAGTCAGATTCGATTAGAATTAGATTAAATTAAGATTATGGTTAGATTTGGTTGAAATGAAATTAGATTCGTGTTCGATTAGATTAGAACTAATTGAAGTTAAAGTGAGGTTATAACCTAACCTCACTTTATTTATTTGGTGTTAGATTAGGTTTAGGTTAAGTTAGTTTGAATTGAGATTAAGTTAATGACAAATTAGATTAGCGTTAGAATAGATTAGAATTAAACTAAGTAAACATTAGATTTAGTTATGGCTGGATTGGGTTAAGGTTAGATTTGGCTGAAGTTTGATAAAATTAGGCTTAGATGAGATTAGAGTCAAATGGGATTAGGATTATATTTGTGTTAAATTAAATTAGAGTATAATTATGTTAGAGAATGTTTAAGTTAGTGTTACAGTAGCTTAGGTTTGAGTTACATCATATTAAGTTACAGTTATGTTAAATTAGTTAGAGTTAGGTTAAGTTATGTTACTCAAGTCTATTGTATATGTTCAATTAGGTTATGTTTAGTGTGATTTGAACTAAGTTAGTATCGGTTACAAATATTTTCGCTCCGATTAAGTTAGAGTTAAGTTAGGTTATCTCATTGAAATCTAATTAGATTTGCCCAGGTTTATTTTAGTTACTTTGAGTTAGATTAAGTTAGATTACTTCAAAATATGTTCATGTACGTTAGGTTCGTGGGGTAAGTTAGGTTATATCAAATGAGGCATTTGTTTGGTCATATTCGATTATGTGTACATTGGATCAAATTAGGATTATATTCAAATTAGACGAGGATTTAGTTGAATTTTGTCATTTGTTTAATGTTCATATGTCGATTTCAAGTTAGAACTATCAATGTAGAACTGTTTAATTGTATATTTCACTCGTGTCAGTTTTTCACATATACATCTTAACGATATTATCGATGCATTGAATCGTTATCGACATTTATTTATATTCATATTTGCAGTTATTCCACTTATTCATTCGACGTTTAGTTATAGACGATGCATAACGTTAAAAAAAATTGATTCACGCGCAGGAAAAAGTGATGGCGAGGACTTTTCCCCCGAAAGTTTACGACACCGATTCTATTGCCACGATAAATCTTTATGGTCGTGCTTTATGACGCGTCGCGCAGCCTCGTACCGGTGAAATTACTTTTATGAAAATCGCGAAACGATGAACGAGTGTCGCGGAAGCTGTGATCGATTGCGCTAATGCTCGCTACACGGTGCAGATTATGGGGAAGAATGTCAAAGGGAGTCCTGTGTCAATATAAAAGATGGAGTATGTACACTCCCACTCGAAAGCAATAGGACAAGTAGAGAAAAAAACATAAATCTAATAAAAACATTGGTTTCATTGCAATATTTGAAATACAACGTTAAAGAAAACTAGCATATTTATGCAATTACTATGCATATAATGTACTTGTACCATAATTTACTCAACTGTAACAAGATGGTCAACTATAATTAAACCTTCTATTTGTTTATATACAGAGTTATGACGTGTTGACAAAAGACATTTTTAAATATTTTTTTGATTTATTTGAAGTGTGAAACTGTCTCTTAATCAGTGCAGCATTCTCAGATAATAGTAACGTTCAGTGCCTCCATAACCTGTGACGAATCTTACTCGAATTTTTAATACTTTTCAATTACGAGTTTAAGCCCAATTATAACTTGCATAGTCAAGGTTTGCTGAATATAAAATTAACATAGCATTTCAATATTTTTCTCTGTTTTAATATTGCAGCTCTGATTATTTAGTTCCGACTGACGCGCCTGGTAAATAAATTATAAGGCAAGGGGTTAATACTTACTAGTTTTTCCTGTGAAATTATATTTATTTATTTAATTACATAAAATGTAATTTTAAAATAATAATTTTAATTACATAAAATTTATAACAAACAAAATATTTGTTAGGTAAAACATAAACTTAACCTTGGGCCAAAAAGAGGGTACATATAAAAATAGTATTAATACTAAGAAAGTTTATTCAAAATAGTGTAATCAAATAAAAATATGAATAAACATAGAGATCCATATTTACAATTATTACTACAATTAATTACCTTAAAATACATATCAGTAATAGAAATCTATTTTTACCTAAATAATACATAACAGCAAAATCAAGAATAATGCGAGGTGATATCGTTGAGTCATTAAATCGAAGCCCAGGGAATAATATGATAAATAGAAGTTCTGCAATTCATAAATCATAGAATAATTTAGAGATAACATCTGTTACATACAATTATCTCTAATCACTTCATTAGAATTTTCATTTCACACTAAATAACAGAATTAACATAGCATTAATAAAACTTCTTCTTCGACGCACTTAGGAATTTATGCATTCCAAGCTTTCGTAATACGAATCAATAAATAATTTTCACGGTAATTCTACCTATAAAGAGCAATTTAACCCCTGTACGGTAAGTGAAATATATAATTATAAAACTTGCACAACTTTATTGTAACGGATTACACTGACAAGACAGATAAATAAAATTAGATATTTAATGGGAATTATTTGTTAACGAAAGTATTTAAAATGGAAAAAAGCATTTAAAATATTTGAAATAGTGAAATAGTGAAATAGTGAACTACTGAACTATTGCAATAAAGAAATAAAAAAATGCAGAAATAGTAAGATACAGAAATATTGACATATCGAAATATCGAAATATCGAAATATCGAAATATCGAAATACCAAAATACCGATATAATCGAAATATCGAAATACCGAAATACCGATATAATCGAAATATCGAAATATCAAAATATCGAAATACCAAAATACCGATATAATCAAAATATCGAAATACCAAAATACCGATATAATCGAAATATCGAAATATCGAAATATGCAAGTATCGAAATACCGAAACATCGAAATATCAAAACATCTAAATACCAAAAAATGTTTAAATTTGCTAAAACTTATGTTTTCTATTTTTTTAAACCTACCTTTCAATAATTCATGATATATGTACTTACGTAAAATAACATTTATTATGCTCCATAATATATGTAAAATACATTTACATAAAATACAAATGCTGAAAAAGTTTATTTCAACAATTCATGAAATATATACGTAATTATTACGTGATATAATGTCTATTACGTTTCATTTTGCGAATAACGAACGAAATTAATGCATTTGTCGGTACGATGATAACGAACACCATTACTTTTGTACAAATAATTTTATTGTTCCCTCGAAGATTTATGACCAGTCTCGAGTCGTGTTTTATTTTTTGTCGAAGCCTGTACCACCGGTTAGGTCGGTTGGTCCACTGAATGAACGAATGGCAATCCTTTGCGAGACTAGATCGACGATAGTGACGAATTAGTACCACATGAGGTATTCGAGAAACAATTTCTCTGCTATAGAAAGTGATATTAATACTCTAAATGCACTATCTATGAATACATTTATAAAACGTAGCTTCAAACAAATTATTTCCTTGTTCTAATTTGTTAGCTCACTCTGATGGATGTTTCAGTTGTACCCTGAACATTTATTCACAATTTAAGAAGCATAGAAACAATTTAAACGATTATGAGCTCTGTTTATTTTTGGAAAAAAGAATATTTAGATGTTAGTTTTGAAATATTACAAATTTTTTCATTCTTAAGTTTCAAAATTCTATATCTACAAATTCTCAAAATCAAATCACTATACTCTTAAACTTACAAGAATCTAAAAGTCAATTCACTAACTGCTAATTTCGAAAATGACAAGTTTCTCAAGTTTTTAAGAATACAAATTTCAAGTTTAAAAAGTTCTTAAATTCACAAATTTTTAAGTCTTCGGATCCTCAATATTCCTTAAAATCCTTAGATTCTGGACTTTTAAAATTTCCAAATCCATAATTTTAAACTGCAAAAATTTCTACATTCCAAAATTCTAAAACTACCAAATTCAAAAATTACCAAGTTCTTATACCTCCAAATACTCATGTTTCCAAATTCTTAGATCACCAAGTTTAAAAATTATAAATTTTCTAAGTTCCAAAATTCATAAATTCAAAAATTTCAAAATTCAAAAATTCAAAAATTCCAAGATTCCAAGATTCAAAACTTCTAAGATTCCAAAATTCCCGAAATTCATAATTCCTAAATTTTTTAATCCTCAAATTCTTATATCTTCATATCTTAAAATTTCCAAATTCCAAAATTCTAAAACTCCAAATCCTCGAATTCACAAATTCCCAAATTTTCAAATTCCCAGAGTTTCAAATTTCTATATTTCCGAATATAAAAATTTTCCAAATTCCTATATTGTTAAATTTTTAAACCTCCAAAAGTTAAATTTCTCAAATCTCTACATTCTAAAATTTCTAAATATCCAATAGAAACGTGTCATGCTCAGTACTTTTCTCATCCCAATAATGTCTATTAAAGGTCCCAAACTCAGTCTTGATCCTATCTAGTTACACCAATGTAGTCCACCATTTTTCCTACCCATTTAAAAGAAAACATATAAAAATTGTCCAAAAAGAAGGTACTAAACTTATGCTATGTATTACAGTGATCAAATACATGAAAAAAATTCATATAAATTTATGTTCAAAAATGCTTAGTCGAAAAGATATACATATGTTCTCGAAGATATGTATGATTTATTGTGTCAGATGTAGAAAATGTCTCCCTCTGCAAAAATACACGCTTCCATTCACATAATCAGTGACTGCCGAACTCTTTCAAATATCCCAACTGTACTGAAAATAATAGTAAATGCATTTTGAATACATTGCCAAAGTTATTATTCATGTAACAATAACTATCATTGAGAATTATAATATGATTATGTACAACAAACTGTAACACGAATTTTGTCTGTAAATCTATAAACGCTTATATCTTTCTATTAAAGCATTTGCATCCATAAAGATAAGGTACCAGTAATTGACCAGTTTTTAGAAAACATACAAAAATAAGCCTTTTTCAAAATGTGCACTTCTGATGAATGTGGACTTCAGATGCGACGATATCTGTCAGTTAAATTTTAGAATAATTAAATGTGAAGTGAGGTATGCTTTTTAATAACGAACACCTAAATTCATTAATGTTAGTAATATGCCATTATATTTCTATTTCCATAATGTTCCTGTTATGAACAGCTGTATGCTTCAGGTAAAAAAGTTCATACACCGTGAACATTTTGCGAATAATATATATTTCTTCTATTGTATAAGTGGTCAGCTACTAACGAATAGAGAGTGAACTATTATTTCTTTAATTTTTAAGAGTCAACTTCTGAAACTTTACCGAATATTAAAATATACTTTTCAAATTTGTATAACTTAACTTTTTTTAAGAAGTGGTCTTGTTGCATATTCTCGAAGGCTTAAAAAATGTCGCCAGGCATCGAATCTCGCTATTTAATGATAGAGCAAGCGGTTACCATTTCACTGTTCACGTCAAAGATTTCTTTTAACCGGTCAACTATTAGCGTCATTACCTGGAGTTTATATGAACCTTTTTCATCTATTTAAGCTCAGCAATACATACTATACTGTTGGTCCCAATCTTTTTGTATACCCTACATATCTTCTTGATGTTCAAACTGGAGAATTCAGAAAGAGAAGAATCTAAATAAAATTTTCACCACAGCTGCAGAAATGTGTTACAGCATTTTGGGAAGAATTCGAGGATTTCGTCATCATGAAAAAATTTTCTGAAAGCAGTTCTCTGCGTGGTAATCAGTTTCCTAGCTATTTTCAGTAACGATACTCGTTGGAAATAATCGAGTCCAGCTGCTAAACGAGTTTTACAACTGGTGCGATAAAAAATAACAGGTAAACGACTCGCAAACTGATGATTATACCAGAAGTAAATATTAACAACCGACTTCAGAAACATCGAAATGTGTAATGCAAGATAAATAGTCGATGAAATAACAGTGTCGTTTAAGTGTACTTCGGGCAAGGATTAAGTTAGAAAAAATAACAGCACTGTTGACTGTAAGAGTAAATCAAAATGTGTGTCGATAACCATCGACGTGAAAGCATCGGAAAAAGCTTGGCCAATGTATCGAACAAGTGCAATATGTTAAAGTAAACGAGCATTGCATAAATCAAATCTACGCAGATGAACGTAACGACATTGGAACGTCCATTAAAAATGGATTTCGAGCTTAATGACTGGCCTGTTCGATCGCCAATAATATCGACCTTCATCTTGTGTATGCACACTAAGGTATTCATAGACAATCTAGATTATTAAGGCCGCCTTCCATGAAATGGTTGGAAACTGTACAGTAGGGTGAGTGTGATGAGTCGGGACACATAAACTCATATTCGTAATACCATTTCCATTTTCATACGTTACTCATTTCCCAAATTTTTGAAATTGTTAATTTTGCAAATTTCATATATTTCTCAAATATTTTAATTTAAGAACTCCCAACTCCAACGTTTTTTAGATTTTTAAATTCATAATTGCTAAACTAGTTTTCAAATTTCTAGACCTTCAGATTTCAGAATTTCTAATTTTCAAAAGCTCAAATTTCCAACTTCGCATCTTTAAATTCTTAAATTTCCAGATTCTTGTATTTCCAAGTTTCTAAACATCATTTTTATATTTGCAACTTCTTTAATTTACAAATTCCAAAATCCTCAAATTATCAAATTCCCATATCCTGGTATTACCAAATCTATATATTTTTAAACTTTAAAGTTCCTAAAAGTCTAAATTCTGATACTTCCAAATTTCTAAGTCCCTAACTTTCAAAACTTTCAACCTCTCGACTATCCCAGTTTCCACAATTTTCAATTCCGAAAACTGCGAAATTTCATAATCTCCACATTCCCAAGTTTTCATATTCTCAAATCCTCAAATACTCAAGTTCCCAATTCTCAAATTACTATTTTATCAAATGCCAAAGTTTCACCATTTTCAAGTTCTAAAATTACCAAACTCTTAAATCTCCAAATTTCTAATTTCCGAAGTACCCAAATCTTTAAATTTCCATATATCCAAACTCCCAAATTCCCAAATTCTCATATTTCCAAATTTCCAAATCCCTAGATCTCTAAATTTCCAACTTCCTTCAATCCCCAAATGTTCCCAATTTGCAATTACATAAATTTGTATACTGTTCAATCTTCAATTTATCGTGTCAAAAATACCTAAATGTTCCTAACTTTCCAAATTCGAAAATGGGTCCACTCAACAATGTATCCAAAGTCAAATATAACTGTCTATCTCACAATTTGCATGAAAATGATCCCATTTATGCGTGTATTAAACACAACTGTTAAATGCAAAAATTTCGTACCGAAAGACATACAGAAAGTAACGCAATACAGGTTTTAATTACTTCGTCACGAGAACACATTTGAACAGTTTCGCACGCGGTTTATTGCTTTCGCTATCGTTCAACGAACAGACCTGCCTCGTGGGCATTCGAGAGGGGTATCGGGAGGGCGGCTTAACTAATTTTTAGCCCCCTTCCTGCTGACCAGTTCTCTCTACACGAAGCCGGCATCGACGTTTGCTGTGCCCAGGTAAATTCGACTGCACACGTCTGTCACATTGTGGAGGAACAGTGTCCGAATAAAAACGATAACATATCAAGTATTCGTACTGCTTTGCTATTTCGACATGTCACGTTTCATTCATTTTGTCAATAATTATTGGGCACAATATTTTTATCGCTTTTATTTATGCTGAATTTTAGATTGCGCAGTATGTCAATACATGTACTCGTATATTATCAATATTTCAGAGTTCTCATGATCTATATATTTCTGGGTTCACAGGGTCAGAGTATATTGTCAATATTTCAGGGTCCTCCTAATCAGAGTATGTTGTCAATATTTCGGGGTTCTCATGATCACAGTATGCTGTCAATATTTCAGGGTTTTCATGATCAGTATAAATCGTCAATATTTCAGGGTCCTCCTAATCAGAGCACATTGTCAATATTTCGTGGTTCTCATGATCACAGTATGCTGTCAATATTTCTGGGTTTTCATGATCAGTATACGTTGTCAATATTTTAGGGTTCTTATAACCAGCGTATATTGTCAATACTTCAAGATCACATCATCAGCATATACTATCAATATTTCAAAGTTCTATATGTATTATCAGTACAATATTGTAAATATTTTAGTATCCTTAATTTATATTAGGAATCTGAAAACACTGACAATATCTATGTATGAGTTGAAGTACTGTCATAAGATAATTTCTAATCTTGAATTCGTTTCAATTTTAGTACCGAAGCACTTAGTTGCAACAATAATACAATTTTAATTTCCAAAATATTCTATCTTTCAAATTCACAAGTAGCTAAAATTGAGACAGTTTGAAACTTCCAAATTGTCCGACATATAAATTTTTTAATTTCTCAATTTCCAATGTTAGGTATTAATATTAGCTCCGTACCTGACAGCCAGAATATCCCAAGACCAGTTTTGTACTTGTTTTCTGTTTAGTCGATTTATATATAAGAAATGCAGAAATAGTCTTATTTTTCTACCTTTTTTGAAAAGTAACAGAAATGGACTTGGATCTGGTTCTCAAGTACGGAACTGATACTTAATAACAGTATAACTCTATAGTTATGTAGCAATTATTTATATGCAAGAAATGAATAAGTACTTTTATTTTTCTATCTTTCTTGAAAAGTAACAAATATGGACTTCGGTCAGGCTCTCAAGTACAGAACTGATACTTAATAACAGTATAACTCTATAGTTATGTAGCAATTATTTATATACAAGAAATGAATAAGTACTCTTGTTTTATTACTTTTTGCTGAAAAGCAACAAAAATGGACTTGAGTCAGGCAGAACGATAGACAATAACAGTATAACTCTATAGTCACGTAACAATTACTGTTTAATTATAAAACCAAAATGCACATAAAAGTTCCAGTTGAATCAGTCACGTACATAATCCAGTTAAATGCTACGGAACTTGGTCCGAACTATGAATTTATTGAACACCCCACGATTTACTAATAAAGGTAACAGCTTCGAGAGATATAAAATTGCATTGTATCTAAAAGACCCGAAGACCGCAGCATGGTAAAATTAAGTCCACGCTATGTTTCATCCCGTCGTCGGTTTCATAGAGTTCGTACAAATTTAATTCTAATCCTGTGCACGTTTGTACAACACACCAGTGGAACCAGTTCTCAAAGAGAGATCCTAGCAGCTGTACATCGCCGAGTGGGTTATCTAATTTTCAACCCCAGGTACCACGTGAATGGGCGTAAGTTAGGTACAATAGTTCGGCCCAGGTGAATGGAAAAGACACCTTGGCGCCGAGCAGAGCACATTGTTCGAAAGAACAGACTGCAAGGGGCGCATGATTGTATGGGGTGGTTCGGCACCACCATATTAAACGGGTCTTGCCGAAATTATTAATTATGCTTGCTGTGCACGGATATCCTCGTGCACCCGGATATCCGTGACTCGCGTGCGCTTCGTGGCAGCTTGTTAGAATGCGTGAACACGATGTGCACGTATCGTTTACGCATCTGTTTCATATATCGTAAGATATTTTTACCGACCTACGCTCACCTACGATGAATCGTGATTACGTTCACGATTAACGACGTAGTTTATCGTTGGATACTATCACAAGCTCATCATATACAGAGTGTCACGTTTAAAACGATCTCCTTTATCCATAAAATGATACCAGAATATTTTTCGAACACAGTATGCTGCATAAATATACCAATTTGATTTGATTAATCTGATCAAATCTGAAATAATTTTATTCATTTGAAAGTTATTCTTTAAATACTATTTCGTGTGTACAACGAACTATATAAAGGTATTTGGAGTATTATCATTCAGCTGATTTGTATATAATTTCCTTAGAAATTAATTTTCAAATATATTTTTATATAATTCTTAATTCCCAGATGAATGCTGACTGTTTACGAAAAATTTCATTGTGTTTTATGTACAGAAATACGAAACTTAATAATTTATCCCAGCAGGACAAATTACATCGAAAATTCGATTTGGCACACTACCAATAAGATCTTTCACTATATTTTCCCCGACATTGTTTCGTGTGTCAGCTGTCGTAACTTTTAATTTATTTACATTTGAACATGTATGACTATTTGAAAAATCGTACAAATATTCTCTATACATTGCCTATATATTACAGTTATTCTTTACACATTATGAATTGGTATTTAAAGAATGCTGATCATAATTTCCTACCAAAAGCACAAATCAGTGAAAATATGCGAGGTTGGTATATTTATACAATTCACTGTAGAATTATTTCACGGTGCTATTTCCTCAAATTACGGTTTGAGGTGTTTTTTTATCATGCACATCTTGTTACATACTTATTCGACACACTGTTTTCTTTTAAGTGTAACACAAAGGATAAATAATACGATTGTTTCGTGTTAAGGGGAAACGACATTTGAAATTGTAATACGATTACGATTGTAATTAGACCCTCGTTACAATGTGTAGAGAACTCCGTAAACGAGCATGGCGTTCATGAATTTTCATAGAAATTCTACAACATTTTTACATTTAAGGATGCGGGTCACGCTTTCGATCGTACGGGCGTTTGTCGCAGGGATTCCCATAATTAGATAAATTAATATGTATCATTATTTAATACGAATTTGACTGTAGATATAATGTTCACTTAACAATTCTTTCACATCAAAACTCACAATAAACGTTAAATTAGCAAATTCACGACCTTCGTATCCATTTTTTCTACAGAATTATTTATCAAATTTAATTTTAACTTAAAATAAGCACCGATAGAGTAGATACAAACTTTTACTATATTTGCAATCATTTTTAAATTCTGAAATCAAATTACGACGTCCACAAGCAGGGAGATTTATCATTCTGATAGCAAAATGTAGGTGTACGTATCGGTAGTTTTATCGTTCTTATACAACCGTTTATCAGTTTGTCGTTGATTGGAGCAATGCACTTGATTTCTAAATTTGATCGGAGTTTTATCATTATTTTCAATAGATACACTTCACTTGATTATGCCGTATTTATTTATATACAGAGATTATCATATGTTTAATCTATATACACATATCAAACATTAACATTATAGTAAAATATTAAATAACTTTGATATTGTACATGGTCGCTTTGAATAACTGCAATTTTGAAATAGTCAACATATCAGCAAATCCCTGCGTGTTTTATGTGTTAAATAATATAATAATAAGTATGTACACATATTATTGATACAACATTTATTATTAATGTCATATTTATTTATTATTTATATTTATTACCTATATTTATTATCAAACGAATTTTTATAAATTTACATTCAAAATTATTTTAAATGTGATATATATATCTGTACTCAACAGACTACGATTAAAATTCATTGCATACTTTAATATGCATAAATGTATAACATTAAATCAGCTAAAATTTTACCTCGATAAAATAAGGATCACATCTGAATTGTTAAAAACAGCACGTCCACTTATCAATATTCGCGCAGAGGTTCAAAAATAAAACAAAGCTGAAATAGACAGAAAATTCTTTCAGGAAAAATCGAAATATCACAAGATTATATAACAATGAAAATAAACGTGTCAAGTATTATAATATCGAATTATCTGTCTACTTGCCAATTACCTATTTACTATAAATACACATAAAATTATCATTGACCAACAATTTAACATAAAATCAGTATTCCTTGGCAAACGTGTTCGCAATATACGGTGGCACCAAAAACCATTTATAAATATTAACGTTATAACAACAGCACGAAGGAAGAGTTGGATTTTCATCGCTTTCACAAACCATATTCCGTTTTCGTAACGAAATAAATGCATACCACGTGACCTAAATTTCGACGCAGACAAAAAACACCATCGAAAACGTTCTCGTAACGCAACGAAAAAGATCGCACGAAATCGCATTCTACTTTCTTCGCAGCGATCATTAAAGTTCACCGATTTGTGAATAAGTATATCTTACTTTAATTAACAATTATACCACGAACGAATGTACTTTTCGTACATTTATCGCGTTTAATGGCAGAGCATTTTTATGTTTTAATGAACTGTTAATGGTTTCGTATGGACATAAAATCTCACCAGGCTTTTAATTACACGCGTTTACTTTACACCAACGAAACAAAATTGCTGAACATAATGATCCATTCCCAGTGATTCGAATTATAAAACGAGAAATTTTCGTTTTCATCGTTTCTGTACAACTATGTTAATAATTAAATTCACTGCGCAAATTAGTAAAACGAAAGCAGATTATTGAAAATTATGTTTGCAACGAGACGTTATTATGGTATCAAAGATTGTTATATGATTAATATAGATTATTTAATTCACCTATATTAAATTTAACATAGATCGAGTGAATTTCTTAAAAAAAAATGAAAGATCATGAATTTATCATAACATTTTCCTAAAACTCGATGAAATTAGCAGTCAAGATCGTTTCGAGCGAAAGATTCGCAAGAAACTGGTAATTATATCTGTAGGTACAGAGCTGAGCATTTTAGAAAGCTTTTATGTAATGATACTGCCTAATTAATTTATCAGATTTATCGGATAGAATCTTTTGCAGTTGGAGGTATTTTTATGGCGCATTTTGAGTAAAAAATTAATTCGCAACAAGAAGAATTGCAATATAACTATTTATGCAGGTATATGAGATTATAGGATTTGTCGGATTAGATAAAATTAGGAAAAGTCTAGAAACTTGGAAAGTATAAAAAATTTCAACAAATTGGAGAAATTTTAAAAATTAAATAAGTTGGAAATTTGTAAAAATTCGAAAACTTAGAAAAGTTGAAAAATTTGAAGATTTGAAAATTTTAGAATGTAGAAATATATAAATTTGGATGTTTGCGAATTTGGAACATTAGGAAGTTTGCAAATTTGATCATTTGAAAATTTTGGGAACTGGAAATTTGAAAACATGAAAAATTTGGGGATTTGAAGATTTGGATATATAGAAAATCTAGAATTAAAAAATATAGAAATTTCAAAATTTAAAAATATAGAAATTTCAAAATTTAAAAACTTGAGAATTTTCAAATTTTTATATGTAGAAATTTGGAAATTTAAATGCCTAGGTATTTGAAGGTTTTTGTACCCAGGCATTTAAAAATTTGTATATCTAGGAATTCGAAAATTTGTATATTTAGGAATTTAAAAGTTTTTATATCTAAAAATTAAAACTTGTTATATTTAGGCACTTGATTATCTTTATACCCATAAATTGAACTATTTTTATATCTAGAGATTAAAAAATGTCTATACTTCCAATACAAAGTAAATGAATTATCCTAAAATAAGAAAAGACGATAACTAGTTATATTGCCATAATAAAAAATTAATCGATATGTTTAGTACTCCACCACATCAAATGAATAAGCTATTTTCCAACCCTCTGCAAATGCAATTACAGGATTAAGCAACGTTCAACTTTAACAGCTTTGAAACTCCATTCCATCTTGGAGAAATCACGTCATAAAACTCTGCCAGTTACAATTCTCGAAATCGTTATTACATACCGGGCACAATTCGCTCGAATTGTCCCTAATTGCTTGAAAACTTTGATAATTTGATCGTCACGCCGGTGGTCGAGCAACGAATCAAATTATATAGGCCTCTTCATGGTCGTTCTCGTCTGGTCGCATTTAGGTCATCGCGACGTTTGTTTGCTACGAATTCCGTCTCTTGTTCGTACAGAATATCAAAGAGGATCCTAACCGTGGTTACGTACTCCGGTGCATGAAAGTGTTCCAACGATAGCATGTTCACGAGTAAAACAAATATACTTTTCTTGTTGGATAATGAGAAATTTTTGTGACACACACTTCAGATTAGCTCAGTACAAACTGAATAAAGTGTGTTTACATTTCGAGATCGTCCAGGAACGCTTGCTACGGTGACAGTAAACAGAGTTTAAATACCTGGTACTATCTCTTATTGAATACCTGGTATATCTCTAGTTGAATAACGGTTACTATCTCCAGTTAAATAATTAATACTCTAGTTGAGTAACAGATAAGTACCATTTTTCGTTACGATATAAAATAGAAAGTTATCGTCAAGAAGTGCTCCAAAAATTCAATCCAAAACTTCTTGCATCTCTAGTAATCCATATTATCATTTACTATAAGTGCACGAATTTTCGATCTTTACATATTCTATTCTTAAATTTCTCTTTTATTTTAAAATTCACTTTTGTATAGTTATACAAAATTGATGTACTGTATACATGTACGAAATTTAAACGAGATCGGTGTTGCAAATGTCGCGAAGTTTCCGTGTAAATATTAAAAACCCGCATAGATTTCGTACACTGTTGTCGCGGAGACATCATTCGAGCACGAGGTTGTACTCGCGTGAAACTCGAACAACAGGTGTGTATCAGCTCGTGTATCAATACGAGAGATATCCAGCCACGTTTGCCAAGGAAACTGGGTTAGAAAAATGGTCGAGGCTCCGAGGGACGACCAAGGCACGAACCGATGAACTTGAAAGTACAGCAATTCGTTGCACCGTTGTCTCCAAGCAATGCCACTTTCGGAATTCTAATTGAGCGGCAATCGTCTGAGGAATATTGAACTCGGAACGTATTATTTCGTCTGTACGAAATGCGAGACACGTTGATTGCTACATTACGAAACACAATTTAAAATTAAAAGAGAGTGACAACTGAGGGAATCCGAATTTTGTAACACTTTATGAAAAAAAATTTTGCAAAAATATTTTGTACGACACGAAGAAAAACGTCTAAATAATTATGCGTAACAATAGTTTAAAGCATTTGAGATATAATATAAATTCATAGCGAAAATTTTACACTTCATACTTTCTAGTTTAAAAATTCGTAACTTTAAAATAGAAAATATATGAAAGAGTAAGTATACCTTCTAAAAACTCGATTGGAAATATTTCAAAAGTTATAATGACAATTTCAATTTAAAGCCAACAGTTTGCGACATCTAATTTTCGCACAAACAGCAAACATTCAAAGTAATTAGAGAAAGTGTTTTACTCCTAAATAGCAGATTAAGCCACTTTGAAATAGTCAAACTTCTGAATAACAGTTATAATAATTAATAACCTTAACATATAAATAGACTCAAGGTATCAAACTCCTTTTGAAGCTAATAACTACAAGTTATCATTACAAATTTTTCCATTCAGAATCCAACGGTACTACAGAAACTGAAATTTCTTCTGCTCAACCCCATAATCGAATCATTAGCAGATGAGCGTGGAAAAACTAACTAAGCGTGGCTAGAAAAACGATTATTAATTGCGTACTTGAAACATCGTTCCACACAAGACCAATCAGAAACAATGGTCATTAAAAAATCCATTGTACCCTCGAATCAGCGTGACGGTTCTATAATTGAAGTAATTGGAGCGACGCGATGTTGATTCGCATCAACAGGCACCCGAGTGTTCGCATCTCGTCTGGACGAAACGTGTCCTCTGTTTCTATTTTTTCTTTTTTCGAATTTAGCGCCGCCTTAAAGATCGCCGTCGTCATTGGGAGCCTCGACTCTGTGTACCGAGTTATACGAGTGACACGTCGTGACCGTGGGACGACCGACAACCCACGTTTCTTCCAATGATTTATCGTCGATAAAAAATACGGATTTACACCGTCGTGACAAGGAAAGCCTCAATAATGATCGAACATGTGGGAGGAAACGACAATCGACTTCGATTCCGTGTATTGTCGGTACTAACATTCAGTAAGAATGATATTTGAATTTCCCGCCAAAATGTAATTGACTATTCTTGAAAAAATAGTATTTTATTCTACTCTGTATTGAATTGTATGACATTCAAACAAGTTTCTCGAAGTTAACCAAAGATTTAAAAATAATTATTATTATTTTGTTTAAATTA
Organism: Megachile lagopoda; assembly: GCA_036983795.1. NCBI lineage: Eukaryota > Metazoa > Arthropoda > Insecta > Hymenoptera > Megachilidae > Megachile > Megachile lagopoda. The sequence continues at coordinate 1,918,991 of CM072788.1, read as the reverse complement.
GTTATTTGAAAATTGATTGCAGTTTATGAAACTTTGCACCAAAATAGAATATGGATCATAGTCTATGATGATATGCATGGATTTAGAGAATTTATCTATTTATTATTGTAATAAAAGTTTCGTTCGAATAAATTTTAATTTACACAATGAAACGCTAAAAATCACGATAGTTACGTAACATCAGAAACGATGTAAACTGCAAAGGATTCTAAATACAATCGCACGGGCTTTATTTGGCTAAATATGGCAGTCGCCGCGCTGCGCCGGTCAGTAACGGTAAATACAATTAAACGTATTCACGATTCGATTGAAAATGCGACGTATCGGCTGACAATCGAAACCTATGATCGAGTTCCTCCCGCTATTTAAATTGAAAGCGCGGCTAAGTTCAGAGGCGTACATTTGCATGACAAAAATACGAGGCATTCTACTCAAAATACAATTTGTCACGCGTCCCACGGTCATTGCACGCGATGTGTCTTACACAACAACACCACAAGTCCAACAAGTTTCATAGCGTTCACGGAAAACGGAGACACTTGTTTTAACTCGTAACTGGCATGGCACGGTCTATCAAACCCCAGCTAGTTTTTCTTTTTCCGAAAAATGTCAGTTAACTGGTATTTAATTAAAGTGATAAATTTAGTCATTAGCTTTTCCTGATTATTTTAACATTTCTATGGAGCTTGTAATACTTTCTACTAGAGGTGCTGCTATTAATTTTATCGACACACTATCGATATTTAACGAGTATTTAACTATATGCTGATAATTCAGTGAGATATTGTTTAAGATAACGGTAATGACTGAACTAGTCACTAACTTTACTATTCAAATCTACTTGTTTTTATATATTAAAATTTTCCTAACCAAACTTAATATATGTAATTTTATTATTTAAATCGGATTTATCTGATTCAGATTTTTAATATAATTATACATAATTTTGAAAATTTTGAAGATTTGTATGATTTAACTTTGTATGAACCTGGATCAGATTGGACTAAGTTGAATCTGTTATCCCAATCTACAGATTAGGGTTACGTTAGGTTAGTGGAAGGTCAGGTTAAGGTTAGATTAGGAACAGGTTGGATTAGTTTCGACTAGATCAGGTCGTAGTTACATGAGGTTAGGTCATAGGTATGGTAAGCTTATATCAGGTTACATTACATTAGATCAGATTAAATTAGGGTTACGTCAGGTATGTCTACAATGAGTTAAGTTAGGCTGGGTTAAATTTAGTTACATTTTTCTACTTTGGGTTTTGTTTGGATAAAGTTAAGGTTATTCACATAAGTATTAAGATAAGTTCGTTTGAACAGGTTTCATAGTCTGTCTATTTATATTTGTTTACGCTTTAAAAATGATGTCATGTAATTTTGAATAAACGTAATTAGATTTGAAATCTGTAATTACATATTATATTCTATATGATTCATTTATTCTCCTTAGCGATATTTCAATCGATATTATCGATATCTTGAATCATGAATGGAACTTCAATAGTATCGGTATGTATCGATAAAAGTATCCACAACTCTAGTTTTACTTTCTATGTACAACAAAATGACTGCCATATCAATTACGAGTTATCGTTTGACACTAAACATCGAATTTCGATATATATTTGCGTGTCTCTTTTTCTCTTACTGTTCTACAAATAAAGTGTAGTTTGGAACAGGTTTAGAGTCACGTCTCGTGACATTCGCGTTTACTTCACGAGTACCAACACGATGATATTCGAACATATCTCGTGCTATTACATTGATCGTTATGCAAGAAACGTTGGACATGTCTGATAACGATAAATATATAAAATATCGTTTACTCACTCGTCGTCGTCTCTCCGTGTTCACGGTTCGAATGGTAAACAGCAAGCTTCGTAGTAATCCAATGGGCACAACACGACACAAACGTTTTCACAGAATCACAACACGATCAACGGAATCTCACCAGGCACAACAAAACGGAGCCGTCGTTTCCTTCCTCGTTAGAAAATGCAACCTGCGTACTCGAAACACGCGGGAAATTAAACGACGAACGCGTTCGTATTCGAACAAGCGTGAACGAGATGTTGTCTCGATGTGAACACCGCGACTACACGCGGTGACACGTTTTTCGGTACACCCTTCGTCGATGACATTAATGTTTATTTACACCGGTTACCCACTCACGGCCTCGAAAGATACGACACGAATACCGGATGAATGCGCGGTACTCACGATCTGCACCGTTCAAGCGTTCGCGGCAGACTGACAAGTGACAATCGGAGCCGGCGCAACGCGCCATGCTATCCCTACTCGCGCGCATACGGTTCACGCATGTTCAACGTATGTACCTGGCGTTCAAACGTTCTTTGGATTCGTATTTTCAACAAACCATCAATTTTATGTTTCCAACACCTCGTTCCATAACAAATTATTGTTTTCAAACAGAATAGCACGCAATGTAAACATACCGCCATATTTCCCGCTGAAAAGCACCTGTCGCGCCGCCAGGTGGCCGATTTTGAAAACTTTACTTAGGGTTGGTTCCTGAATAATACTTTAACCCTATTAGACCCTTCTTTTTCTGTAATTAAGAACTACTCAAATTACATGGATAATGAACAGATTAACCCTTAGTATTCGAAGGTATTTTTGCAATTGTCAAATATCAACTTTAAAACTTTTTAATTAAAATGTTTTTTTAATTCTTATAAGAGTAGTATTTCTTTATTATAAACTGCCACTATTGTCTGCTTCATTACGTGTATACACCATATGTATAATACTATAGTTCCAGTTAAAAAATGTTTATTTCAAATTGTTGTATTAAACTGAATGGTAAGTGTGACTCAACGTTCAAGTGCAAAAGGTTAATAAGACTAAATTTCGGATTAGATGCTTTAGTATACCAACGTCATTTTCTGTTTCTAGAAATGCACTGGCAATAAAAACGAGTTTTATTCGATGTTTTTTCATTCAAACATTCTTGTGTATTCACATTATGGTTTTGCACAGAATTTGAAAGGGTTAAATAAGTACATTGCTGTACTTATGTAATTAATAAATATAAAATGATCGTATATTAAGTTGATATTGAAAGTTACTTGCCAATATGCGAAACAAGAACACTTTGATAATATCCAAGAGCAAGGATATAAAGTTGTTTAGTAATTCTAGGTTCTATGACATCAAGGGAAACCTAAGTAGTGCCAAGGATAAGTTTGAGGTAATAATAACCGTGCAAATGAGTCTGTGTTTCAAAGGAGGGTGAGCACTATGAAAGCGATTCAAATATATGCGCATAACAGATCCTACATTAGATAATAAATGTGTGTACGGATTATTTTTACGTGAAGTCTTTTCACCGAACGTTTCTCTATGGTTGGAGAATGATTAAGAATTGCGAAGGGCGTAATTATAAGTAACATTTCGACAAATAAGCAGAAATAATGTATTCTTTATAAAAGAGGGTTACTTTCTATTTATAGGATAAAAAATCCCCCGACGACTTGCAACACGTTCTTACACCTTTTCGACCCATATTATTTTCAATTATGGCGTGAAATTTAATGAAGCGATGGTATCGTAAAATTTCTTATACTTTTATTAATCTATTTATATTTCACGTCAAGTAAAATTTCTGATTTATAAAAGGATGTATGTACATTTATGTCTAGACTTCTGCTC